>OZ038450.1:1903233-1935453 GCA_964036195.1 Sphaerolaimus hirsutus | reverse complement strand
TGGACGATCAGTGGGCATTCAGCCGGCGTATATAAGCTGGATTTATCCAAGCATAATTTTTTACCACAAAATTGATTACGTAAAAGTCGATGCAGTGCTGATTTATCTCTCAATAATGTTCAAAACTCAACGTGCACGATCCAGCGTTCCGTGGTTTTCGATTTTTCGATGAAATTTCAATGTAAATCGGCTGGAAACATAGTAGGAGTAGTATGGATGTATCATCCACTTTTATGTATCAAGGTCGCGGTAAACTTTTTTTGTGAATTGTACGTTGAGCGTAATTCCAGCTCATATACACCGACTCAAACTCACAATCCCCACCATCCAAGGGAAGACGGAGCGAACTTTCCCCGACAGCCCATAGGTATGTGAGTTTCTTCCCATTTTATTGTTCCATACCTTTAAAAAGCCTAAATATGTATTGAACCTCGCAAGCCCCCCCCCCCAAAAATACAACAACAACAACAACAAACAAACAAATTTTAGCTATCTTTCCCACAGGAGGAACAATTAGCTACATATCTATGCGGCCCTGTGATGGTCAGAATTCAAGATATATATACCTACCGTATTTCCTTGAAATACCCATAGGGGGTTTATTTTTCAGAGTGGAAATTTTGAGGGGGGAATTATTCGAGGGGGGAATTATGCGAGGGGGGGTTATTATTTCATCAGAAATTTTCGTGAATTTCATAGTAAAGAGTACGTGTTTTCACACCCAAAACCGGTAATAAACGCGAGAATATAGATAATTCAGACATATCGGTATATAGACGTACATCTGTAGACATAGTAGCGTGTATGTGCATCTGCGATGAAAATTGGCAGCAATAATACATAATGTACACTGCATACAGATGTACATCATCCAGACGGGGGTATTTTGAGGGGGGTTATTGTTTCCTCAGCCCGAAAACACCTGGGGGTAGTTCGACGGGGGGGGGGGGGTATTCAAGGGGGAGGGGGTTATTCGAGGAAATACGGTATTTATGTCGCCACCCGTGTCACAAGTCTACATTAATTTGTTTGTATTCATCTACACGCTTCTAGTGTGCACATTGTTGATGGCCTTGCATCCAAGATTCCGAGTTTTGTAAATTTTTGTAAAATATTTGTAAAATTTTTTGTAAAATGGGTTCATTTGTATTTATTAATGGCATTTCAGAATAAAATAAAATAAAATGATACATGAATAAAATTAAAATAAAATACAATTTTAATAAAAATAAAATACAATTTTAGTAAAAAGAATTTTACTAAAACCAACCATGCTCATGGGTGAGTAAAAAAATACTTTACATTTACGTATACTTTGAATCAAGTTGGAAAATTGACCAACTCTGCTTTGAAGTTCTCACCATCCATTTTTGGCATTTGGCACACTCCAAACGTCATCTCTACCTGCCGTTCTATTGGAGGTGTCATTAAATTGGAGGGTGCTATTCTGTTGTTTCATGAGCACAAAAAACAGCCCAAAACCTGTATGTCTAAGTGGAGGTGCCATTAGGGTTGGCACTTGATTTTTTAACTGACTTTTTCAAATCTGACTTTTTTATCACAGGGTGGAAACTGATTTTAACTTAAAAACCGAAACGCAAAATTTTGATAGACTTGCACTAGGTATTTTGCAATTTTGACACGCAAGCGCACAATTTGCCATACACATTACCATTGGTGTTTTCATGGATTTTGTGACATTTCAGTGTAAAAGCTTGCATTTATTCATGCTACAGTGTAATAATAAGCTAGTGTATGCTAATGTATTAAGTACATAATATCCAGCCATGTGCTCCCACATACTTCTGCAGTGATTGAACTAATTTTATGCGGCGTTTACACGGATTTCATGGCTACGACAAATCTTTTTTTAAAGTTCCATAACTCCAGAATAAAGTTCCATATTAACGAGTAAAAATGGTTGAGTATATATCATACTTAGGTGTATATGTGTGTGTAATTTCAGTTCAATTGGCTCAGTCATTGACTCAGTTCAATTGGCTCAGGTATAGACCGTTGAATTTTTTTTATTCCGCCAGGCCTTCCGACAGCTTTCCGACAAATCTGAAAAAACTCGATTTTCACGCTGCGACAGTGTGACGATCACAGATTGTCGTCACACGCAGAATCTGACAGGACAACAAAGTGGTTGATATTTGATAACGAGGCCGATTTGTCGTCACACACATAAAATTTGCAATTTTCATCAAAAAAATGTCTGTGACGACACACATTTTTTGTCGTCACACGAAATCCGTGTAAACACGGCCTTATGGTACCTATATGAATTTCCGCTGTCTAAAGTACAGGGTGGCCCATGTCAGGCGCACGATTTCAATTGTCTACCAAAGCACCAATTCTTCATAAAAATACTCCAAATTTGGCATGGCGGTAGATAAATGTACCCCATTTAGTATGTTAAGCGAACACATCCGTATCGCTAAATTTTGACATTTATCACATCATATGCAAAACAACGTCATTCCACATAACCACTGCAGAAAACTCTTTGCCCTGCCAGAAAACCGTGTAAAATCGGCAAACGCGATTTAGACATCACATATCTGACCACATAAATGGAGTGTGCCGGTTTTCCCGATCATTAAGTGCTAATTGATCCAAATCGGCACAGAAATGGGAGAGTTAGTGAGCTTCAAAATCATTTAGGCAGATCGGCCATGTAAAATGACCACGTGTCTATAGACCCCCCTTATCTTGGGACTGAGGCATTGTTCGAGGAAACACAAAATTGGTTGTAGCCCGACCCCAAACCCCAACATAAATACTAGAAGGGCATCAAAATCGGCCAACGTACAACGGAATGGGATGACACCAAACACTGGAGACCCCGTAAAATGCCAACTTTTTACCTGCCGTTCTATTGGAGGCTGCCGTTCTATTATTTTCATGTGTGTAAAAAAGTGCCAAAACATGCCGTTCTATTGGAGGTATGCCGTTCTATTGAAAGAAATACGGTACCTTATCTTGACTAGGTGGCTGCGTGGATGCGAGCTGGTGCGGTCCCATATGGAAGGGCTACGGGTGCAGGCATTACGTCACTGTGATTCTCTATTGCAAAAATTTATGTGGCACATGCTAGCAAGGCCTCAATAAACACCTTCCCGATCAAGTCCGGCCCCCCATTTTTTTTATTACTTCTGACGTCCTATCTCCTGTTCTAGGACGCGCCAGAAGCTGAAACTTGGGGTAGATATTGGCGCAACCCCCCTCTACTTCGCATGAATTGAAGGGGTCGCGGCGACCCCCTACAGGGTGGGTCGCCCAGTGCAAAAAAAATTTGCAGCTTTTTTAGTGTCCCACACAGGTCCGGCCCCCACTGATTTCTTTCACTGTGGGTGCCGTACCTCCACCTGTGGGAGGGGTATAAATCTAAAATTTTGGGGATGTGTCGCCAACACCCCTCCCCTACTATACACTGGCCAGGCGGTCTTTGGCAACTCACCACAGTGTGGGGTGCAAAGTTTAAAATTTATTAAAATGTTACTGTCCCTCACAAGTCCAGCATCCAATTGAATTTCAAAAAATGGAGACTTTTGTGTTGTTTTAACACTTATGTGGTTGACAATGTGAAATAAGCATGAAATATCCTCTAAAAAATATCTTATCTGACCTAAAACTGCCCACCACATGAACCCCTCCCCCCAAGTGGGTGACAAAAAAATCACTTTTTACAACTTTTTCATCAGACACTTGAACTGCTGGTTTACAATGATTTATAGAGGAGGGTTAAAGGTTTCAAATTGTGTAAAAAACCTTACCTCAAAAATGCCTTCATAAGAAAACTTGCTGGGGGTGAATTTCAAATTGTGAATTTTGCCTATTTTTGTTCCTGCAATGATGTTATTTTTACAATTTGAAATTCACCCCCAGCAAATTTTCTTATGAAGGCATTTTTGAGGTAAGATTTTTTACACAACTTGAGACCTTTAACCCTCCCCTATAAATTATTGTAAACCAGCTGTTCAAGTGTCTAATAAAAAAGTTGTAAAAAGTGATTTTTTTGTCACCCACTTGGGGGAAGGGGTTCATGTGGTGGCCAGTTTTAGGTCATATAAGATATTTTTTAGAGGATATTTCATGCTCATTTCACATTGTCAACCACAGTAGTGTTAAAACAACACAAAAGTGTCCATTTTTGAAATTCAATTGGATGCTGGACTTGTGAGGGACAGTAACATTTTAATAAATTTTAACTTTGCACCCCACACTGTGGTGAGTTGCCAAAAACCGCCTGGCCAGTGTATAGTAGGGAAGGGGTGTTGGCGACACACCCCCAAAAATTTTAGATCTATACCCCTCCCACAGCTGGAGATACGGGACCCGCAGTGTAAGAAATCAACCGGGGGCCGGACCTGTGCGGGACAGTGAAAACACTGCAAACTTTTTTCACATATATGGCAACCCCCTCTATAGTGAGTCGTCGCTGCCCCATTTATTCATGTGTGGTAGTGGGGGGTTGCGCCCTTATACCACCCAAGTTTTAGTTTTCCACCCCTCCCGCAACTGGAGATATGGCCTGCGAAGTGAAAAAAAAATAGGCGGCCGGACTTGATCGGGAAGGTGTTTATGTGGCTACATGCATACTACCTGTCTGGTTCCAATTCTGCAAGTGGAGAAGTAAACAGTTCAAGAAAAGTAAAATGAGAAGTGAGCAGAGAAATGAGAAATCAAAAGTTCAAAGCAATGTGAACTTTACTTTTCTAACCCTTCACTTCTCAATTTACTTTGCTTTTAATTTTTTACTTCACACTTCTAACCTTTTTATTTCTCACTTCTAAAATGGTTTCTAAGTTCCGCACCTGCGAATTGACCCCTGGCATACTTTTGAGAACCAAAGATTCACACGCTGTTCAATAATCTACATAAATATTTATAACCATTGATTATATCATATTACATCCACTCAGGGACGTATCCAGGATTTTTGAGCGGGGGGGCTGCTTGTTCACGGAGGCCGGCGAGGGGGGGGCTCAGCCCCCCCCCCCTAAAATTTTAGCTACATAGTGACGGAATGGCGCCATGGCGCTGGCGCCATCAGTAGGCGCCACCCCATGGCGCAAATGGCGTTGGCGTCAGCGCCATGGAATGCTGTATATGTATGTAAATATACATACAAAACAGCAAAAAACACAACATTGAGTGTATTTATAACGATTTGTGGCCACATGGAGCAAATCCGAATCCTGGTGAAGAATGCGCGCTCGCGCGCAAAATTTTTTACGCTGACGTTGAAAAAGTCTCGTTTTCCGGTCACTTTTTGGTCTCGCCCCGGGAGGGGGGGGGGGCTGCAGCCCCCCCCCCCGCCCCCCCCTGGATACGGCCCTGCATCCACTAGGAGGTATGCTCTAATAAGAGGTGCAATTTTGGCTCTTTGGAATTCGATGGATAAAAACGCATAAAATCCTTGCAACACGATGTGTAGCTCAAAAGAGGAACAGGGGGCAGCATGCCACAAACGTGTAAAAATGTAAAACCGGTGGCTGTAAAAAGTCAACAACGATAAAAATAATGCCCAAAGCCAAGAGGCACCCAGTACAGCTCCAAATACACTACCGTGCAGAATAGTTGGGACTTTTCACCGTAGAGAAACAGTAGGCTGGGATCCATCACACTTTTGTTGCCTTTCAGATTCTTGTCCTTTGTCCAATTTTGATGCCGTTGGATTATGTTGGGGTTTGAGGTCAGAGCTATTAATGAAAAATTTGGTATGGAGATAGATAAATGTACCCGACTTATTGTGTTGAGTGCACAGTTCCATAATGCAAAATTTTATGTCGGAACGAGAAGCGCAGTGTTATACATGTTTGAACGTGACCGAGCCAGGCGCACAGTTTCAATAGTCTACCAAAGCACCAATTCTTCATAAAAATACTCCAAATTTGGCATGGCAGTAGATAAATGTACCGCATTTAGTATGTTAAGTGCACACATGTCGCTAAATTTTAACATTGATCACATAATATGCAAAGCAACATCACTCCACATAACAACTGCCATTATCCATGACAATACGCAAACGATTAAAAATTTTGCTCAGTCTCATCGAACCATCAGCTACGAGGAAGCGCTGCTGATTAGTAAACTTCACGGCATCTTGAAAGTTCAACATTTTGTTGTTGCTCTTGAACCATATGCACAGCATGGACAAGGGACACAATTGGACACAAACACATGTGAAACTGTGCTTCACGTTCCGACATGAAATTTTGCGATACAAAACCGTGCACTTAAACCAACAAATGGGGTATAATACACTTATCTACTTCCATACCAAATTTGCACAGTTGTTGAAACGTATTTACGTTTACTCAAAAAATACGCGTAAACGCGTACTGGATAAATACGTTTACGTTTCCTCCCGAAAAAAAATACCGGTACTCACTTACTCGCGCACTTTTTGAAAGCCCGCGAGTACAGAAAACGTTCTTTAAAGGGCCCACACACGCTAGTTGACATCGACACCAAACGTCAACTGGTGCCAATCCCGATTCAAAGCATGCTGACGAGTCGACGAACGACGTTGAAATGCAAGCTTTGAATTGGGAACAGAACCAGTTGACATTTGGTGTCGATGTCAACTAGCGTGTGTGCGCCAAAGGGGCAGATAATAGTATTTTGCCAGACGATTTTTCCAAGAAATATTAATCAGGATAGAAAAACACATTATTGATGTATTTCAGAGGCGGTGCACTTGTACGCACAAATGCCTGGTACGCACAAACGCCCGGTACGTACAAAATTGTGCCCGCCACGCACATCTGCCCGATACGAAATAACATTACATTACATTTTGAGCATGTTTTTCACTTCACACTTGTGAGTGAAGTGAAAAAAAGTTGTGTAATGACATTAATTTACTTTTTGTCACTTCACATATACTTGCACATCACTTGAAAAAGTGTCAAGTGAAAAAAAGGTGGATAATGGCCATTTTTGACCGTTTTTTTTCACTTGACACTTTTTCAAGTGATTTTCAGATATCAGTGAAGTGAAAAAGCTGTGCAATAACATTAGTGACCATCTGTCGGGTACGCAAAGATCATCAGCCATGTAAGTACCGGGCAGATGTGCGTGGCGGGCACAATTTTAAGCGTACCGGGCGTTTGTGCATACCAGGCATTTGTGCATAGGAGGCCTGGCCCATTTCAGACCCTAACTTGAAAGAACCATCATTTTTACGTTATTTTCGCGTGAAAAATACTCACTTTTTCAGTGAGAAAAAATACCCCTTTTTACGTTTTCCCTGGAAAAAATACTCGTTTTTACGTTTTCTCTGGAAAAAAAAAGTATTTTACGCGTGTTTTACGCAGTGTAAAAGTAAAAATAAAATACTTTACGTTTTCTGAACTCAGCTATGAGTAAAATAAAAATACTTTATGTTTACATTTACTTTGAGAAAGGTACATTTCTTTTAACAATTCTGCCAATTTGAGCAGTTTTCATGTAAAATTGACGTGTTGGGAGCCTGTGAATGAAACGTGTTAAAATGAATCCGTGTGACTGACGAGGGCCACCCTGTATATGATAGCATGTTCAGAAAAAAATTTCGTGGTCAAAAAACCCGTGTTAAAGCGACAAACGCGATATGACCACAGAAATGGAGTGTGCAGGTTTTCCCGATCACTTTAAGTGCTAAACTATCCACAATGGCGCAGAAATGGTCGAGCTACTGAGTCAAAATCAATAAGGCAGATCGGCCATGTAAAATGACCACGTGTCTATAGAACTCCCTTATCTCGGGAGTGGGGGATTGTTCGAGGAAACACAAAATTGGTTGTAGCCCGACCCCAAACCCCAACAAAATCGGTCAACGTACAACATAATGGAATGACACCAAACACTGGGGACCCCCCTAAAATGCCACCTCCGATTTATTCAATGGCTGCGGGGCAGTCATGTCAGCAACACAATGTGTTTGAATGTGTGAACACTGTGTGAATTGGCACGCGCCGCCAGTATCAATTGGCACATTTCCTGTGTAAATACACGTACAAAAAGCGTCCATGTGAAGAATTATTTCACAAACTATACCTCGTCTTGACCAGGTGCCTGCGTGGATGCGAGCTGGTGCACCTGGCCGGGGAAAAGGTGGAAGGAGTGGTGTCACAGAGACATGGGTGTGATTCTGTACTGCAAAAAGCTATGTGGCAGATGCTAGCAAGGCCGAAATATCTGGCTGGCTACATGCCTACTCGCTGTCTGGTTCCAATTCTGCAAGTGGAGAAGTAAACAGTTTAAGAAAAGTAAAATGAGAAGCGAGCATAAAAGTGAGAAGTCAAAAGTTCAAAGCAATGTGAACTTTACTTTTCTAACCTCTCACTTCTCAATTTACTTTGCTTTTAATTTTTCGACTTCACACTTCTAACATTTTTATTTCTCACTTCTAAAATGGTTTCTA
This sequence comes from Sphaerolaimus hirsutus, assembly GCA_964036195.1. Lineage (NCBI taxonomy): Eukaryota > Metazoa > Nematoda > Chromadorea > Monhysterida > Sphaerolaimidae > Sphaerolaimus > Sphaerolaimus hirsutus. The sequence goes on along the minus strand of OZ038450.1, from coordinate 1,927,034 downwards.
AGTTCCGCATATGCCAATTGAACCCTGGCATACTTTTGAGAACCAAATATTCACACGCTGTTCGATAATCTACATATTTATAACCATTGATTATATCATATTACATCTATTAGGAGGTATGCTCTAATAAGAGGTGCAATTTTGGCTCTTTGGAACTCGATGGAAAAAAAACGAATGAAATCCTTGCAACACGATGTGTAGCTCAAAAGAGGAACAGGCACAGCAGAAAAATGGATCTGTGAAGCATGTGGAAGCGACCTGGATGCGCGTGAAGCGGCGCGCTTCCACACGCTCTTCTACCAACATCACGAAAATCTCGGTGAAGTGTCTTCTACACGCTTCACCTAGCTTCACGCGCATCCAAAATGTGGAAGCCACTTGGCGCTTCCACACAATTACCGTACGTATATGTGTGTGGGAGCGCCATATAAGGAAGCGTGAAGTGCTTTCACGCAGATTTTCGTGATGTGTGTGGAAGCGCCAACATGCTTGGTGAAGCGTCGGGAAGTGTCAGCGTGAAGACACTTCCCGACGCTTCACCGCGCATTCACACACCCATTTTTTTGCTGTGAGGGAGCAGCATGCCACAAATGTGTAAAAATGTAAAACCGGTGGGGCCATGCTCACGTGACAACTTTGACAGTTGACAACTAGGGAAAACATGACAGTTGACAACTAAAAATATGAAACTTCACAAGTGCTAATGTGACACTTGACAACTAGATCCCAACCAAATAATTGCGCTCACTTGACAACTAACTTATTCTTTTTTGTTGGCTTATTGATTGACATTTTTGATTGACACCAAATTGACAAGACAGGAAACGATGTTGCATCATGTGTGGAGCAGACGCAGGCAGGCACTGTTTGCATTATAGACTGTGCATATTGGAAGTTGCCTTTGATTTATGCTACAATGTTTGCACACTTGATGAAAATGTTAAATGTTTGCCATGTGCATGTGGCATCTGTTACATAGTTGTTGAGTTCATCTACTTGTGAAAGTTGCAATAAGATATGAACTTGTCAAGTGAGTGTGGATATCATATTAATTATTACTTGTGAATGTTGGAACATAATTTTAAGTTGTGAAGTGAGCAGAAATGTGATATTTTACTTGTGAAAGTTGGAATAATTAGTTGTCAAGTGAGCGCAATTATTTGGTTGGGATCTAGTTGTCAAGTGAGCGGAAATGTGATATTTTACTTGTGAAGTTTCATATTTTTAGTTGTCAACTGTCATGTTTCCCTAGTTGTCAACTGTCAAATTTGTGAAGTGATGCAGAGTCAACCGGTGGCCGTAAAAAGTGAACAACGATAAAAATAATGCCTAAGGCCAAGAGGAAGCCAGACCACTTTACATTCTAGCTACTTTACATTCTGTCCAAAAGCTCTAGTTTCCATCCCGCACTGCTTCACTTTACATCCTATAGCGCATTAGTTTACATTCTGTGGAGAAATCTGACATCCCCTACTTTCTGCACACTTTACATTCCACCACAGTGCTATACTTCACATCCCACTGTCTACTGCAGATATTGTAACTTAATATGCTATGCTTTACATGGTGTACTGTGACCTCCACATCTGTTATGCAATTAGTGCATAGTTTGTGAACTTTTGATGTGTAAGTGTGAATGACATGTAGGTGACACTTGAAATGTGCTTTATTTATTCATGTGTGCTACAGATTGTATTTACATAAATATTTGTGATGGCAATTGTATTGTGTGTCACAGGTGTTTTAGCAAACCCTCTGGAAAAAGTATTTTGATTTTTAAGTGTTTTTTCTCAAATCACTTTACAAATATTTTTTTGAAAATAGTTTGAGAATTTTCAAATTAAAATTTTCAATTTTCAAATCTTCCTGATTACTCAAATTGATTATTTAATTTTTTAAATTTTCATCACTTTTCAAACTTGAATTAAATTAAAATCAAATTGAATTAGAAATAAACAAAATAAAAATAGAGAAAGTTTATGTATTTACAAATTTAGATTTGATTTGATTTCAAGTTTTCAATTTTTCAATTTTTGTATATTTCTGATAACATTTCTGAACTGAATTTTAAAACTCTGAAAAAATTTCAAAACTTGTGAACTTCATAAATTTTAGAATTTTGAGTCATTTTGAAGTTTATAAATTTTTATTTCACAACAAAAAACATCTATCAAAAAAATCTATCTATTTAAAATGCCCTATAAATGCAAAACACAATTAAATACATCAAATTCAAATGGAGTATCAGAAGAAAAAAATGTGCTGGTGAGTCTGAGTAAAATCTTGGAAGGCCATAGAACATTAAAATATTCAAAATTCTGAACTCATTACTGTACTCTATGGACACTCTATTATTTACCTCTAAATATTACATAACCCCTGAATTGTGTTGTAAATGCCAACACAAAAGTGGTGTTTGTATAATATGTCAAATGATTTGATGCACAGCTGTTTGCTGTTGCTATCTTATGGGATGTGTGCACAATAGGGGATTAGTGTCTCCTGCTGTAATCACTTTTTTGATGGAATGTAAAGTGAAGCTTTTCAGTGGAATGAGAAGTGTGCAAAAAGTACAGGATGTGACATTTTATTGTAGGATATAAACTGGAGCGGTGAACACATTACTGTGGAATGTAAACTGTGCAAATACAGAGAATGTAAAGTGACTAGGATGTGAAGTGATGCACCCTCGGAGCACCGTGTACAGCTCCAAATACACGGCGGACCGTGAAGTAAATATGCACTCAAAATAACTAGTAGTGATAAACGCGCGAACGAGCAGGGCAAGGTTTTGTAATAACGCGAGAAAAATGGAAAAACATAAGGAAAGCGGAAAAGTGTAATGGAAAAACGGGTTTTGTAACAATCGTCAGCATTGAAGCAAGGCTTTTGAAGCCAAACATAGCACAGAGAAATACAGTACACAATATCAACTTACCTACGTCTGCGTAGGACTGCCGCCAGCGTGTCGGAATTGTGCTCGGGCTTTTGGCGATTGAAACTGCATTTTGTGACATGGCGGTGTGATTTTGAGTTTCAAATTGCCCGCCAACAATTTTTTTTTAAATTCCAGCCCAGAAAAAAATATCAACTTGTCTTCAGCATGCATGCACAAAGGTTCGTATACGTTCGTATGGCGGTGGCAAGTAATCAGCGGTAAATACCCGTGCATCGACTCTTTTTTCAAAACCTCATGCAGCGTGAAACCCGGGGCCACTCGCAGACCCTGTTTTAAATGTCAAATGTCATGCACTGTCAAAAATCACGAGAAATTTCAGACCACCAGTAGACAAATAATGAAATTTCAAATCTTACACATTTAGATTAATGGCACTTAACACTTTGCATGACACTTGAGAGGGTACTTTACAGGATCTTGGAGTGGCACTTGATCGAAAGGCAACAGTTTTAACTTTCACGCATTCATTAAGCAATTCATTCCAATTTTAGGAGATAAGATGAATAAATACAACATCGTAATTTAATCACCAATTGTAATTACAGTGTATTTACTATAACTGACTTCCAATATCTGAGTGGCTTGATGGGATAGCTTAGCCCTCCATAGGAAATAAACACCTTCCCGGTCAAGTAAGCCACCCATTTTTTTTTTATCTTCGGAAGCTATATCTCTGGCTATGGTGGGGTTATAGAGCTGAAACTTTGTGAATATATACTAGTAACATCCCTCTACTCTGCATCAATGGGGGGAAGCATGGCGACCAACTACAGGGTGGGTCGCCCCATATGCAAAAAAATTTTGCCAGGTTTTCAGTGTCCCAAACAAGTACACCACCCACTTGATAAGCTACACTAAAGGGGCTGTATCTTCAGTTGCGGGGGTGGTAGAAAGCTAAAATTTTGGGGGTATTTTGGCAACACCCACCCCTACTATATGCCAGTGGGGCAGCTCCCGACGACGCACTTTAGTTTGTGCCGCTGTGTATAAAATTGTTGTTTTTAAAAAACGACCCAAGTGTCCAAAGCAAGTTCACCACCTAAACGAATTAAAAAAATTTTTTTGAGAACATACCTTATATAAAAACTGAATCAGGTTTTAACCCTAGTTCTGCTAATTAAATTTTTTACCTTTGTTTAGCCACCCCCATCATAAATGGCAGACCAAAAATTTCATTTTAAACCAATTTTTGTTCCACACTTAAAAAGTTGGTTTACAAAGTTCAGTAGAGGAGGGTCTAAGGTTCAAAGTTATGTAAACAACATGAGCTCCAAAATGGCGACATAAGGAAATTTATTTGGGGTGAATTCTATGATGACATAATGATGTCATTGCAGGAACAAAATTTTACAGAATTTTCACTTTTTCATTCCACCCAAATAAATTTACTTATGTCACCATTTTGGAGGTCATGTTGTTTATGTAACATTGAACCTTAGACCCTCCTCTACTGAACTTTGTAAACCAACGTTTAAAGTGTGGAACAAAAAATTGGTTTAAAGTGAAATTTTTGGTCTGCCATTTATGATGGGGGTAGCTAAACAAAGGAAAAAATAATAATTAGCAGAAATAGGGTTAAAACCTGATTAAGTTTTTATATATGGTATGTTCTCAAAAAAAATTTTAAATTCGTTTAGGTGGTGGACTTGCTTGGGACACTTGGGTCGTTTTCTTAAAAAACAATAACTTTATACACAGCGGCACAAACTGTAGTGGGTCGTTGGGAGCTGTTCCACTGGCATATAGTAGGGGTGGGTGTTGCCAAGATACCTCCAAATTTTTAGCTTTCTACCACCCCCACAACTAGAGATACAGCCCCTTTAGTGTAGCTAATCAAGGGGGTGGTGTACTTGTTTGGGACACTGAAAACCAGGCAAAAAATTGTTGCATATAGGGCGACCCACCCTGAAATAAGTCGCCATGCCTCCCCCCACTGATACAGAGTAGAGGGATGTTACAAGTATATATTCACAAAGTTTCAGCTCTATAACCCCACCATAGCCAGAGCAGAGATATAGCTTCCGAAGTGAAATAAAAAATGGGTGGCTTACTTGACCGGAAAAGTGTTTAGATTAACGATAGCAAACAAAAATTTCAAAACATTTTCGAATTTTCATATTATTGACGTCACACATTTTTGGGGGCATTTTGTGTGAAAATGCATCCGAAAAGCAAACGCAAAATCAAAAATTGACTGTTTCAGAGGTATAAAGGCATAGTAAAAGATGATACCACAAAAAAATTCTTCACTTTTTCGCCAATAGCTGATAAATAAGGGATGGGGGGGCTAGTGATAGATTTGGGAGATAGACATCAACATTTACAAAAATATATAAATGCCTGATGGCAAAGCTGGAAAAAGCGTAGCCACAGTTTTCGATGCCTAAAATGGCCATAGCGTAAAATTTCATCAACATAAAAGCAAACAAAGCCAATGATTTATGTGCCATTTTCATTCAACGTTTTGCTCTTTTCGCATCATCCCCGCCGCCGCTGCGCAAAAACGAAAAAATATGTTAATATCTGATCCAAACAGAACGAATATACCGTATTTCCTCGAAATACCCCCCCTCAAAATAAGCACAATGAATAAATAGACCCCCTCAAATTGAGTGTAAACAGAACATAAATGACAAAAGCTGCAGTTTGTTAACCAGGCAATGCGGAACAAAATTTTAAACAATGACTGTGTTATGTTAGAACAGGGTTTATGCCATCTACATACTTCAATAAGTCTATAGGCTTGATATATGGCGGTTATTGTCGCATTTTTTACGTCTGCATACGTTACACACACCAAATTATTAGTGCGAGTTAAAGAAATTTCTGGCGCAATAATACCCCCCTCGAAAAACTCCTCTCAAAATGTCAACTTTGAAAAAATAAACCCCTGGGGTATTTCGAGTAAATACGGTAATTTTGTCATACAAACATACCCAGATTCCATGTCTTTCCGTTTTGCCAGGATCTGTGAAAAAATGTACGCATATTTATCGGTAGGCGGTATTTAGGTATTTTAGTGTTAAAACGTGACGTAAAAATGTGAACGGTTAAACCGACTGATCGCCAGGACCGGAAAATTGGTCACATTCGAGGTACAATAACCACTATTTCATTTTGCATACGGTATTTTCCTGAATGGAAGGTAATTGCACACTGACACGCAGAATACTATGGATGAATTTACTGTGTCCCTGTGTACGCATTTTTACTTTACATTTGTATATTTTGGCACTTCTCACAGCAACCTTACCAACAATTTGCGAACTTTACGCGTGTTAACCTACGTGCAAATAATCAAACCTTGCTAATCTGCGTCCACTGCCTATCCAACTTTTGCTTTTCGTGCCTCTCAGCGTCTTTGTCATTTCTCAAACCGCCAGTTTTTTTCGTCTTCCGCCCTTCGGACATTTTCAGGCCATACTGATACGCACTTTTTGGCATGGATGCGCGCTTGGCCCGCCATTTGTTGTAGTCTTCCTGCGAGAGAAAAAAGAAAGTTTTAAATCGGGAATATACTTTAAATGCCGCCAAGTGATTTTTTTGTGTGCCAGGAATATTTGAAGGGGGTTAATTCGAGGGTCATTATTGCGTTAGAAACTTCATGTCAAAATTTGACCAATGTATTGCATAAACACACTGTATGTAAATGAACTTCCAACAAAACGATTTTTGTATAGAACTATTGGGTAGGGTTCGAACGATATGACTTTTCGATATCGATATTCGATATTTTTTTTCTGAAACTCGATATTCGATATCGATACGATATGGAACCTCGATATCGATATTCGATATGAAAAAAAGGTTGATATTCGATATTCGATATTTCGATATTCGATATTGCAATTTTCTTTTGGTATAGCAAGGCAAATTTCAAGCGGCATATTGTATTTTCATGTGGTTGCACACATGGTGAATGTTGGTTAATCATTTCTTTACTGAAATGTGAATAGTACAAGTGATTTTAAAAAGGTTGACATCAGTCAAAAGGAGAAAATGAAAGAAAAACATGATGAATCAAAGTGTATCAGGCAAACAACAATTAGTGAATATTACAGTTCATACTTATAACCAAATTGTTTGATGAATGTTGCAAAAAATAGCATATCAGCATTTTCAGGCTTCAAATTCAGTGCACCAACAGAAATGACATCATAAATATTGAACTTTTACTCATCAAATAAAATACTATAAGTAAATCAGTTCAATCACAAATATCTCAAAATGAAAATAATGACTTTAATTAGGGACACAATACAGGTTCGATATATCGAAAAATGGTCAATATTCAATATCGATATTCGATATTTTTTCAAAATTTTCGATATCGATATTCGATATTTTTTCAAAATTTTCGATATCGATATTTGATATTCGATATTAAAAAATGGTCGATATCCGATATTCGATACGATATATCGTTTGAACCCTACTATTGGGCTGTCGGGGACGTTTTTTCCGTTTCCCGTTGGACCGTCCTGGATCGTGACGTTTCAGTCGGTGTATATGAGCTGGAACTACAGCTCGATGACAAATACAAAAATAGAACTTTATCGCAAAATTGAGTACACAAAACTGGATGATGCTACATGTCTCCAACTTTATGTTTCCAAATGATTTTACATTGAAATTTCACTGAAAACTCGAAAACTCCTGAAACGGTCCAGCATGCATGTTAAGTTTTGGACATTTATGAGACATAAATTATTACTGGGTCCTCTTTAACGTAATCAATTTCACGGTAAAATCTTCCGATTGAATAAATTCCAGCTTATAAAACCCAGCTGAAACCCCACTGATCGTCCAGGACGCTCCAATGCAAGACGAACCAGAATCGGAAAGAACTTTCCCGACAGACCAATACACTACCGTGCATAATAGTGCGGAATGTGGTACCACGCATCGTTCTGGTGACACTCCAACGCAGAAAGGCATGGCTGCCACTTAAATAGGCATTCGTTTGATGCACATGGGTGCTGACAACACGTATACAAAAAATAAATTTTATATCTTACTCATGAGCCATTCTAAAACAAACGATTTGCACACACCTCATTTTGTTCATCGTGCATAATAGTCCGGAAAATGTCACGAAAGGTATTCTAAGTAAAAAACAAATTCGTTAAAACGCTAATGTTTTGATGGAGGGCATGATTCACAACATAAATGCCAGAAAATATCACCCTTTTTACTCTCAGGTAATGCTTTTTAAGCAAAATGTTCACAATCGAGTTCTATCACCTGGTAGCAATTGCTACAAAATAGATGAATGGGGCACTATTATTTGCTCACAAGCAGCTTTATAATGAACATTATATGATGTACAGCATGTAGATTTCATCTAGCAAATGATGAAATGGGGCTAATAAGTGATTTGAACTAAAAATAAGCCCCCACACAAAACTGCACTCACAAGGCACTGGCACTACAACACGAAAACTGACATACAGACCATGTACAACCAGGCATAGCTGATATGGGACTGGTGCACAATATAGAGTATTCTTAAGGGTACTTGACCATCTAACTCACAAAGTTCATATGAGTCTAGTTAAATCATGTTCTTAAGCCAAATGAATATGTAGAAATTTTCTACATTTTCAGGAACAAATTTGATGAATCTGATCATCAAATTTTTTGGCCTAAGAACAAATATTTTCTGGTCATCAAGATACACTGTAGGTACTGTATCAAGGTACCCCCAAGTGTCTTCTAAATGATAAACAATTCAAAATATCAATGTGCAGTTTGAATATGTAATCCAGCTTGTATATTACTGACCCATACCATGGGAAACAGGCTAAGCTAAGCATTGTCACTTTCATTTTGCTTTATCCTTTAATATTAGATATAACATAAATATGGGAATGTTTACTGAAATTTTATATTGCGAAGCATTCCCTCCATCAAAACATTAGCTTTTTAATGAAAAATTTTGGACTTAGAATACCTTTCGTGACGTTTTCCGGACTATTATGCACGATGAACAAAATGATGTGTGTGCAAATCGTTTGTTCTAGAATGGCTCATGAGTGAGATGGAAAAAAAAATTTTTTGCATGAGTGTTGTCAGCACCCATGTGCATCAAACGAATGCCTATTTACTTGGCAGCCATGCCTTTCTGCGTTAGAGTGTCACCAGAACGATGCGTGGTACCACATTCCGCACTATTATGCACGGTAGTGTACTTGTAAATGAACTATCCCGTTTTAAATTACATAACGTTGTAATTAAACGTTTTTTTCCTTAAAAAATGCTTTCGATGCTTGCGTTTTTACATAAAAAAAAACGTTTTAACAGTTTAAAAACACCATTCCCACCTTAACCCTCCCTCGAAAACAACCCCCCCTGCACCCCCAACCTCAGTCTCAAAATCCTTCCTGCCCACAGGCCCCCTCTTAGTGCCCGGATCCATCTGACTCCAATCGACCTCCTCCTCACTATCGTCATCGTCGCCACCCATCATCATTTCATCGTATCCCGACGGGTAGCACTCGTCGTAGCCGATGGGCTCCTTCGAAGATATGCCCGTGATGGGCACCCCCGACTCGGGAGGGGGGTCCAGTTTGAGGATGTCCTCCCGGCGGGGTCTGGCGGGGGGGGGGGGGGGGTAGGGGGCGTGCGGGATACCGAAAAAATGCAAAATTTCAGAGCCAAAAATGGAAAATGATTGGTTTGTGCTGGGAAATGTGAATGCAAAGATTACGTTTATCCTGACAATCTTCGCATTGAAAACTGAACCAAATGTGCTTTGAGAGTAAAACGTCACTTCATCGAAACAAGTTAGTGTAAACACCACACAGTTGTCGAAGGAATAAACGCCAAAAAAAGAGGAAAAAATAATAATTAATAAATGAAAACGAACTTATTTGTGTCGCGCGCTGCCTCTGCTTTCGCTGGAACCTCACGACGCTGACGGTCTTCCTTTAATTAAAAAAAATCTATTGGACTCGAGAATTATAAAAAACACTATACTCAGAAGATGTGCATGGTGTGTAAATAGTTTCTAACAAGGCCGTATCCAGGGAGGGGCGTGGGGGGGCTGCAGCCCCCCCCCCCCCTAGAAGGAATTGACAGTTTAAAATATTTGGAGATACACCGAAGAAATTATCTATCCAGGCGTCTTTACGTTTCATTTGTATTGATATTTGATCAATCTTGATTGAGTAATAGATTTTACTACGATATTTTCTCAGAATAAGTCACTCACATCCCTGCGCTCCCTGCCAGAACGCCTTTCATATCTCTCCCTGTCTTCCCGTTCCCTCCTGCCATCCTGCCTCCTGTCTCTATTCTCCCGACTTTCCCGATTATCACGCCTTTCGTCGCGATTTCTACCCGAATCGGGAAAATAATTGCCCGATCTCCTGGGGGGCACTCCCAGAGTCTGTAAAATACCCTGTGAAATGTCAAATGTCATGCAAAGTGTCTAAAGTCAAGGAATTCAAGTCAAAGTCAAGTCATAGAGGGCATTCACACGACTTTAGACACTTTGCATCACATTTTCCACACTACAGGGCATTTTACATGGTCTGGAAGTGGCACCTGCTTTCGTCCCTGCCGGCCGTCTGGGCGGCGTTCCGACGTTCCCGCGAAGGTTCGTATTCGCCGACGTCGTCGTAGATGGCGCTGGGGGCCGTTTCCGGCGCGGTAGTGGCCGTACGCCGCTTGCGCTTGTCCGCGCGCAGGTATGACAGGACTTGGGTCAATTTTTGGATTACCACGTCGTTTGTGTTGAGGTTTGTTGATGTCTGAGATGGGTGTTTGAGGTGTGTTATTTTGGTGGGCACATGGTGATTCCTGTTTTGAAGATATTTTTTTGGTGAATAAGCGCTCGAAAATGAACTCGAAAACAACAAATACAGCTGTAAGAATAAATTTTACAGATAATATGTTTTCTATCGAACATTGGAAATATTTTTAAGAAAAAAGGGCTTGCGTAGGCTCAAGATAAAACTCAAGATGCAGACTCCCTGGAAAGTGAAATTTTTAAAACGTGCTTTTGAATGTGCTATTCTCAGAATTCTTTTTTTTGACGAGCGCAAGTTACACAATTCTGAAAGCGTCAAAAATACGTTTTTAAACAAAAATACCCAACTGATCAGTTCCCGAAACAATCAGTTGACATATTGAGTTTGCGCGAGTGAAAACAACCATGAAAAAGTCACCCCCAATATAACGCACCCATACACAAGCGACAACAACACAAAAAAGCCACCCCCCAAAATAATTGACCTCATCCTGGGGACAATCAGCCTTGGACCTAATCAAAGTAGTGGGAATATCCTCGGCCAACTCGTCCTCCACATCCATGACGTAAGCCATGCGTCTGGGCGCGAACAACTCGTTCGCACCTACTGAGGTGCCCGCGGCGGGACCCCCGCCGAAAATCGTGTGGTAGATCGAACGGGCTACGAGGGGGGGGGGGTTAATTCGGATTGGGGTTGCCAGGATTTGGTAAACAGCTGTGGGGATTTTAGCCCAAAAAATATGTCTCGGGATAGATAGATGGGCGATTTGTGGCGGTTGCCCCCCCCCCCCCTCCCCCATTGCGGACCAGTGGCGCAATCAGTTTCGCTCTGGGCAGGGTTCAAACGGGATCTCGATCCCGAAACTTTCCGGGATTCAGCGGTCCCGATACCGAAACCTGAAAATCCCAAATCCCGATCCCGAAAATTTTCAAATCGCGGTCCCGAAAAACTTCCCCAACCGGGATCCCGATCCCGGAAAATTTGGGGAAACAGAAAAAAAAACTGAAAAAATTACTTGAAAAATGTATATTAGAACCTTGTTCAAAATCCCGATCCCGAGACCTGAAACCCGGGATTATCCCGATCCCGAAAACTCAGAAAACCAATACCGATCCCGTGACCGCAATCCCCATCCCGAAATCTCAAAAAGGCAATCCTGATCCCGAAGAGTCAATCCCATTTGAACCCTACTCTGGGGTGCACCAAACATACCATGTCAAACTTTACGATTCGATTTTGAAAACTAAACTTTCTAGACTTCTGCACTTTTGGAATGAAAGTCTTCATTTATCATCCATTACTCAGGGGTCTCCTAGGGGGGGGGGGGGGGCTGGGGGGGGGCTGCCCCCCCCCAAATCGGCCAGCTATCTATCTATTCCGGAGGCCGCTCAGCTATCTATCTATCCCGAGGCAAAAATTTTGGCTACTACCCCCAAAGTACCCCCCAAATCGCTCAGCTATCTATCTATCTGGAGTGGTTTTTGAGAAATTTTGCCCCAATTTTCGCTCAAAATCACCAATTTACGCACCTTTTTATAGTTTTTCGCCTTCAAAATCGTGCTTTCCGGCTATATACATGGTTATATACCTATTTTAGCCATTTTATACCTACTTTTGGCTACTTTTAACTGATTCTTAGCGATTTTTTCTCCTTTCTTCCTTCTTAACCTTGAAAAAGCCTATATATTGTGCCCCCGCCAGCCCCCCCCAGAAAACTTCAGCTATCTATCCCTCCGGAGGAGCGATTTGCTATCTATCCAGCCCCCGCGAGGGCCAAAATCCTGGAGACCCCTGCCATTACTGTTATTATCACTTATCACGCGCTTGTCACCACTAAACGCAGACATACCCAAAGGGTTTTTAATCTGTGACTCAACCTCCTTCTGTTCATTGTGATGCGCTTGAAAAGCTGACTCGAGCGTCTCATCTTCCTGTTCAATGTGAGTGATTTCGCTGCGCACCTGCAAAATGAGAAAACTTTAACGAAAAATTTAAGATTTAACTCGGGGTTTTGTAGATTTGGGGTTCAAATAGATAGTATGAACTCTTGAGGAGGGATAGATAGCTGAAAAAATTGGGGGTTGTGGGGGGTGCGGCAGGGGTTTTGTAGATTTGGACCCCCGCAGGGATTCATATAGATAGTAAATCGCCCCTGCGGAGTGATGGATTGCTGAAAACTTTTTGGGTGGTTGGGGGGGGCTACGCGAGCGTCAACATATAGGGTTTCCCAATGTATAGCAGAAAAAAAGAGAAAAAAATCGCTAAAAGTAGGTGGAAAGTAGCTAAGTGACAATTATGCATTTTTCCTGCACATTATCCCCACCAATGACTAGGGACTGGCTTTTCGATGCCGATGCTGTCTAGGATTGGGAAAAAAAAAAGTTTTTTCAATGACCACGTTGAAAAAACGCCACCCATTCCTGATCCTGACATTTGAATTGTTCGGTACAAATACCTTTCCGTCATTTGAACCTTTGGATACCGATAACAGGCATTAAAATATTGACAACTCACCTATACAATATCATTTGAACCTGCCAAACACAAGACTCACTCAACCCCACAAAAAAAAAGAAAAAATAATCTCAACCTTCTGCAACAGCGCATAGTCCAATCCTTTCACCAGATGCGTGTGCTCCATGTCACCGCCCAAATATTTAGACTCGTGGATCATTTGTTTTCTGCGTTCAGCCGCACCCAAAGAGTCGTCTGGGGCCACTGCGCGATATCCGGCGGTCGCTTGAAGTTTCAACATGTCGCCTTGAGATTCCACGGTTTTCTCTTCACCTTCGCGACGCTCTTTTGCCTGGGGGATGGGGGGGTGAAATGACGGGAATTTATTTTTGTATGAATACAACTTTTTTGGGACAATATTTGATTATTTTCAAAATTCTGATTTATTTAATGAGTCTTATATCAGACTGTTTTGAGAACTAAATCATGTTGCTTAAAACTACTCAGAACAAAACTAGAATTTCTGACATTATTGAATGGATCACGTAATACTTTTCTAACAAACCCAAGAATATTTTTACAAGCTTACATGTTTACATCATACTCTCAGATCACGTCGCATAAGTTTTACAGCTCAAAATTATCTGAAAACCATCTTAAATTTATCAAATTTCGGAAACTATGCGCAAAATTCGCATTTCATTTATTCCATACTTCTTTATGGGTTTGAGAGATTACCGCATTCCTCAGTCGTCTTACAGATTTAGAATTCAATATAAATTAACCCAACAAAAACAACACATTTAATGCATTTATACAATCACACAATCAGGGCCGTATCCAGGGGGGGGGGCGGGGGGGGCTGCAGCCCCCCCCTTCCCGGGGAGATACCAGAAAGTGACCGGAAAATGCAACCTTTTCAACGTCAGCGTAAAAAAATTTGCGCGCAAGCGCGCATTTTTTACCACACATAGGTATTATCATCAGATTTGCTCCATGTGGCTTAAAATTGTTATAAATACACTGAATGGTGAGCTTTTTTTTGCATTTGTATGTATATTTACATACATATACAGCGTTCCATGGCGCTGGCGCCAACGCCAATTGCGCCATGGCGTGGCGCCTACTAATGGCGCCAGCGCCATGACATCATTCCGCCATTTTGTAGGTAAAATTTTAGGGGGGGGGGGGCTGAGCCCCCCCCGCTCGCCGGCCTCCGTAAACAAGCAGCCCCCCCCGCTCAAAAATCCTGGATACGTCCCTGCACACAATGTCCGACTACATTCGCGCGTAAAAAGACGAAAAAATCAAACCCGATCGCGATAGTTCTTCAAAATCCGCTTCAACTCATCTTCATCCTCATTTTTCGACTTGCCAGCGGTCTTTTTTCGAACCACGCCAGTGGTTTTTCCCTTTTTCCCAACACTGAAAAACGAATAAAATGAAATTTGGCACTGAGCCAAAACACCATAAATGTACACAAACTCGATCGCTGACGCGCGCGTGGGCGATTTTAGAGAATCCCCGGCGCTTGGCGCGCTGCCAGCGGGTCGCGGAGTGGCCAACAGCTTCCGAAAGTCCTCATTTCGCAGTGGTTTTGACTTTGACGGGGTCGGACTGCGTCGAGTAGTTACCATAAATTTTTCGAATGTTTACTATCGCAGTGCTTTTAAGCATCGATATGTGAGAAATGGTATCTCAAATAGAATTCAGCACAATACACAAAGCGTAAACACTCACTCTGCAGCGTCTGGCGGTGCCAAAGGATTGGAGTAGGCGCTTTCTGCTGGCATTTTTCCAGCCTCAATGACGCTATTGCGGAGATGAATTTTCTTTTTTTATTGGAATTTTGCGGACCAGGGACCTGGCTCATGTCCAAGTTTGTATTGGATACGTTCGGAGTTAGGAGGACGTTAATCCGACTACCAAGTGACAAGTTATTAAAAACTTTATGGGGTCCGTCTAAATTGCCGCACCCTGTATTTATTGGTGATGTTTTATCTGTCGTATCACCTTTTATTTATCGTTGTGTTGTAAATCCCCCTTAAACATTGCCAAAATTTAAAAATGTTGAATGTGCCGAATGGATGATTTATTAAGCTTCAAAATCAACAATGCAGATTGGCCATTTTTGTATTTTTATTGAACACCTTTTTATACACCCCCCTGTACTCAGGTGTGGGGGATCATTCAAGCCAACAAATTTTTTTTGTCATAACTCCGAACTCAAACCCCAACATACTCAAACAGCATCAAATTTTATCAAGGTTCAAGTGTGATGAACCTGATGCCCCCATTTCTCTATGGTGAAAAGTCCCAACTATTCTGCACAGTAGTGTAAATCACAATCGCATTACTCAAAGCCAAAAGCACTACGGAGAAGGCATAGTGTGTGCATTAATTGCGCAGATACAAATGCACATTTGCATAAAGAATTACAGTCATTACCCATAAAACCAGCCATCAAAGCTTCTGAAAAACTTAATCAAGTGCACTCTGATAAGTGATGGACAAGTGCCAGAAAAAATGGCACCAGGAGCCAATAGTGCCATGGCACAATTGAAAAATCAGAACCAGGCACTGGAAGGCGCCAAAGAGAATGGTTTCACAGCACCCTCGTAATTAGGCCTTTTGGCACCACAAACAATGGAAACCTGCATCGATATGGGGGCCTGGGTGGAAATGGCGGCCAATGCCAATAGTGAAAAACGGGGCCAGGGATTAATGATCAGGGATCATTTAAGTGAACCATCGTTGGCGCTATTCCATCATTAACTTTGAGCAGATGAAATATTTTCATGCTTCACAGATTTGCATAAACAATTGAATGATTTTGCAACAGAGTTAGCAAGATCAATTGATAGCAGTGTTACATCTGACATTCAAGAAGGTTTGTTGGGGTATTTACATTTCCCCTGAGTTTAATGCATGAACACCAAACATCTGTATTCATATCTGACTTATTCAAAATTGTATAACAAACAACAGGTCACTGAGTTTAGCAACTACCGTATATCCTCGAATACGTGCCCCGGGGAGTTATTTTCTCATCAGAATTTAAGAGGGGGGACTTATTCGAGTCGGAGGAGTTATTCGAGGGGAGGGGGTGTTATTTTTTAGTCAGAAATTTCAGTAAAATGTATGATTAATTGACTGCACAGAAGGGGTAAGTTTGGTAACATAAATCACTTGTAGGAATACAAACTTCAGAATTCAAGCAGCGAAATGAATGTTAGTGAATTCTAGCTGCAAGATAATACATATATTTACAAAATGAATACATAAATCATTTTTTAGAAATGTGAAATGTTGTGAAATGTTTTCCATTCATAAAGTGGGGGAAGTTATTAGAGGTGGGAGTTATTTTTTCCTCACACCCACAAAGGGGGGACTTATTTGAGGGGGAGGGGTTATTCGAGGGGGGACTTAATCAAGGATATACGGTAGGTATTCTACACTTCCAAAGGCAAAGGAAGTCAGACGCAAGGAAGCAATCATGGTGACCTCAATTTTGGTGAGCAACATTTACAAAAAAAATTGTCGAAAAATGTGTACACAAAGGTAAACCAGTTTAACTTGTAGCGAGCAAACCCATTGTCCAAAGGACCACCTACAGAGAATGCAACATAAATCTTTAAATGTAATAGCAACTAGCACGAAGTGTATTTTTTAACTTTTTGGAATTGATGTAAAATTGAGAAGTCAATTTTTGTACAATTTTACAAAAATTTTACTAAAATTTGAATCTCTGTAAAATTGTATTTGTATTTTTTTATTTTCTATTTTATTTTATATTATTTAATTCTTCAATTTTCCATTTTATTTTTATTTTATTTTTATTTTTTTCTGAGATTTTGCCAACCCTGCTCATGAGTAAATGTATAAAAACTAATTTACGTATTCAGGGGTGAGTGAACATAAAATACTTAACGTTTTTACATATACTTTGAAAAAAGTTCGGTACTTTTAACAACTTCGGAACAACATCATTGTATAATCAAATCATTAAAAGACATCACACTTTCCCTTGAAATAACAAATGTTGCCTAACAAATGCCAACTTCGGTCTGCCCAAATGCTCAATTCCAGGAAGCAAAAAATCATACTGCATCATCAACAAACAATTATGGTCTACAATGTGAATCCCAAACTTCAGGCGCTATTTGGCCTGATTTTCCTTGCCGTAATCCAAGTTAATCTCTCAAGCATAACCTGTCTCACTGGTAACCAGAGTTGTGAAAGCGTATTTACGTTTACCCAAGATACTTGGGTAAATGGGTATTTATACTTACGCTTACGCTTACACTGTCATAACATACCCGTACGCTTTATTCCCGGCGGAAATACCCGGGTACTAAAAGCATTTAAAAAAATTCACACAACCTGATGTTACTTTTTTGAAAAAGGAAGAAAGAAACAGAAAGTGATTGAGAATGCGTACCAAAACAAGAACTGCATGTGTGCAGTAATGGAGTGAAAATAGTGGCACATGTTGTTACCTGCATACTTGTGCTCACTAGTGATGGAATGGCGCCATGGCGCTGGCGCCATTTGAGGGCGCCAAATGGCGCTGCGCCATGGCGCCATTGGCGCTTGGCGCAATTTTTCTGTGGCGCCCTTGGCGCCTGGCGCCCACATTCTGAAAGGCGCCATGGCGCCCTTGGCGCTTGGCGCCCTTTTTCCGTGGCGCCCTTGGCGCCTGGCGCCCTGCTTTAGAAGGGCGCCAAAAAGGCGCCAGCAGGGTTTCACGGTGAGTGCTGTGTAAACGAAAAAAAGGAAAAACGCATCCGTGGATGATCTAAATTCGCCAGAAAAATAGACGGAGTGATGTGAGTGGGTGGAAATCTTTCGTCCAACGGTTCATCAGATCTGTCTGGCGGATCAGAAGACAAGAATGATGGACCGTCTAACTTGCGAAATCATAAAAAAATGATTTAAATCGTTGCAATTAGGAAACATTGTTTGGAAAGGTCTATTTGTAATGAATGGATTGTTGTCAAATGACAATTTCCATTGCGTTTGAATTCGTCATGTGGATTTTATTCAAAAAATTTTTGTTGTTAGCCTTGTTTTTGTTCATTACATCCTGGAGAACGCGAATTAAGAAGTGAATGCGCGTACAATGGTGCTGTAAAACATTTTTAGCACACACATGGTGTTGTAGGCACTTTTTATCCTGGCGCCCTTGGCGCCTGGCGCCCTATTTTCCAAATGGCGCCATGGCGCCCTTGGCGCTTGGCGCCCTCTTTCCGTGGCGCCCCTGGCGCCTGGCGCCCACTTTCTGAATGGCGCCATGGCGCCCTTGGCGCCTGGCGCCCTTTTTCTGTGGCGCCCTTGGCGCTTGGCGCCAACTTTCTGAATGGCGCCATGGCGCCCTTGGCGCCTGGCGCCATTTTTTCTGGCGCTTTTCCATCACTAGTGCTCACCCAGTGCCAGTGTACACGCGTACTTGCATACCGATATTCAGCAGCCAAATTGGCTCTCCTACACTAGCATATGAGAGTTGTGCATTTCCGGTAAATAAAACTCACAAAAGCATGCGCCTAAATGTCCCAAAACAGCTGTGTGCAGGGACGTATTTTATAAATGCCGCTTAAAACAAACACCGAAATGTGTAAAGATACACCAGCTGCACGGGCAGTGCACTCGCGGCTTACTAGCAAACTTACTAGTGTTGGAAAACCCCAAATAATGGTGTTAGCTGCACCTTTTAAAATGGAATTGCATGCATGCCTAAATATTGCGCAAGTGATTGATGCTAGTGCTATGAGATGGAGCGCAATATAAACAATGTAAAATGCAGCTAAATATTATGGAGCTTTCCAAACACTATGTGAAAAGGGGAATGCTAGATCTTGCTTGGAATGGTTTAAGCCATTTAGCGAACTACAGTAAGCCAATTGGCTTGGTGCCAACAAGGTTGGCTTGGCTAGAAATTTGAAAATTTAAATTTGAGGTTCCAAATTTGAAAAGAGCTTGCATTTTCACCTGTCAGCTGTCACCTGGCATCTAAGCTAAAATGGTTGATGGCGCTGACTTCAAAGGCGCTGACTTCAAAAACTGGAACCCAAAAATGATTGACAGTTATTTTGGCGCACTACAGTAATCTGGGCTTGGCGCCATGCCAAAAATGTTAATTTGTGTGAGAAACTTCATTGTGATGCCTTTTTCATTTTTTTTCTTCATTTACACAGCACTCACTTTGAAAAGCTGGTGGCGCCTTTTTGGCGCCCTTTTAAGGCAGGGTGCCATGCGCCAGGGGCGCCACGAAAAAAGGGCGCCAAGGGCACCATGGCGCCTTTCAGAATGTGGGCGCCAGGCGCCAAGGGCGCCACAGAAAATGGCGCCATGGCGCGGCGCCCTTTGGCGCCCTCAAATGGCGCCATTCCATCACTACTGGACAGTCAAATACCAGAATTACATGAGTTGACAAACTGCCTCCATAACATGAATTAAGTCTAAGTTTTCTGAGGAAAAAAGTACTCCTCCCCTCGATAACCCCCCCTTGAAAAACTTCCCCCTCAAAAACTGCTGACGAAAAATAATTCACCTGGGGACTTATTCAAGAATTTAGAGTAAGTATGCATATTAGTTGGTATAAGCCCTGTCCTAATATAACTCAGTATTCTTTTTAACTGTGTTCTGCATTGCACGGACACCAAACTGCAGTTTTTGGACATTATTAAACACATTTTGTGTGGGGGTATTTCGAGGGGGAGTATTTTGAGCAAATACGGTAATCCGATAATCCAATGCTCAACCGCAAGAGCACTTCGTAAAAAATATTTTTACGCTTGCGCTTTCTTTCACGCTTTCCTAGGTATTTTAGAAATGCCTTACGCTTTTAGTATCCATACCCATTATTTGGAAAGTGTATTTACGCTTACGCTTATGCTTCCCAAAAATACCGGTATTTTAACAACTCTGCTGGTACCTGCCCAGATGGCAACACGTGTTGTCCTCCAGAGGTAAGAATGTGAATTTTTGTTGAATGAGTATGAAAACTCCACCGACAGTGCAGGTGAATTTATAACTACACATACTGTATTACCTCGAATTATGCCCCTGAATAGACTCCCCTCGAATAACCCCCCCCCCTCAAAATGGGCTGGGGAAATAATAACCCACCCTCGAAATACCTCCGGAATGGTGTACGTCATGTACGTAATAAATACGTCATGTATGCAATGTACATGATGTATTTATTACTACCAATTTACATTGCAGCTTCAAATAGACTACCGTATTTCCTCGAAATACCCCCCGGGGTGTGATTGTTTCATAGTGGTCCCGAGAGGGGTGGGGGGGGGTTAAACGAGGGGGGGGGGGTATTTCGAGGGGGGGTTATTATTTCGCCAGAATTTTTTTCAAATCCTAGTACAAAATCATCGTTTGTGATGTATTTACACTGGGGTAGAAAAATGCATCAATAACTGACATGTATAGACTCCTGTAGACTAATAGTATGTAGTAGGTAAACACCTTCCCGGTCACGTCCGGCACCCATTTTTTGATTTTACTTCTTACATCCTATCCCCAGTTCTAGGGCGCCCCAGAGACTGAAACTTGGGGGAGATATTGGCGCAACCCCCCTCTACTTCGCATGAATTTGGGGGGTCGCGGCGACCCCTCTCAGGGTGGGTCGCCCTAAGTGCAAATTTTTTTTTGGCTTTTTTGTGTCCCACAGCAGGTCCGGCACACGCTGATTTCTGAGCTGTGGGAGGGGTAGAAATCTAAAATTTTGGGGATGTGTTACCAACACCACTCCCATACTATACACTCACTATTCAATAATGTGAGATTAATGTGAGAAATTTCTCAAAAATTCTCTTATTGTCTAAAAAACACCACTTCCCAATAGATGGATGACAAAAAATTCACTTTTTGGAACTTTTTTATTAGACGCTTGCAGAGCTGGTGTATAATACTTTAAAGAGAATGTTTTGATGATTAAAGTTATGTAAAGAACCATACCTCTAAAATGCATGCATGGCAAAATTTAGTTGGGGGGAATTTCAAAGTGTAAATTTTGTAAATTTTTGTTCCTGCAATGATGTCATTATGATGTCATAAAATTCGCCCTAAGTAAATTTTGCAATGCATGCATTTTAGAGGTATGGTTCTTTACATAACTTTAAACATCAAACCTTCCCTTTAACGTATTGTAAACCATCTCTTCAACTACTAAAAAAGTTCCAAAAAGTGATTTTTTTTGTCATCCATGTGTTGGGGAGTGGTGTTTTTTTGAGAATAAGCGAATTTTTGTAAAATATTTCACATTAATCTCACATTATTGAATAGTGTATAGTAGGGGAGTGGTGTTGGTAACACACCCCCTCCCACAGCTCAGAAATCAGCGGGTGCCGGACCTGCTGTGGGACACCAAAAAAGCCTAAAAATTTTTTGCACTTACAGCGACCCACCCTGAGAGGGGTCGCCGCGATCCCCAAAATTCATGCGAAGTAGAGGGAGGTTGCGCCAATATCTCCCCAAGTTTCAGCCTCTGCGGCACCCTAGAAATGGAGAAAGGATGTAAGAAGTAAAATCAAAAAATGGTCGCCGGACGTGACCGGGAAGGTGTTTAGATGGTATAAACACTGTTCTAACGCGATTATGACATTGTTTTAACGTGTGTTCTGCACTGCAGAACACACACTGCAGTATTTGTCATGTACGTTCTCTTTACACTCAATCTGGGGGGGGGGTATTTCGATTGTTGTTGATTGTTTCATACGAGGAAATACGGTAGGTAGTTTGTGTAGCTACCTATATACGGTATTTCCTCTAATAGAACGGCATACCTCCAATAGAACGGCTGCTCCAATAGAACGGCAGGTAGAAATAACGTAGTACGAGTGCCAAAACACAAAAATATATAATAAATTAGTGGTTAGATCATCCAGGCTGTTCAGAACTATAATTAAAGGGGGTGTTTTCACATTTGGTTTTGTTTGACTTGATGATCTGATATTAAAATGTCACTCATGTCTTACTAAAAATACTATGTTCAAATGAAAATTGTGTGAAAAAGTTTGATGAAATAAATAGAACGGCAGCCTCCAAAAGAACGACACCTCCAATAAAACGGCAGCTATAAAGTTGACGAAAAATATAACGACGCCGTTCTATTAGAAAGAATACTGTAAGCACATAGGTATATAACAAAAACAGCCTAAAGTAGGCAATAATGAACGTGTACTAACGATTTTGGAGGTGAAAATTTAGTAAAGTGAAAAACCAACTTGCCATGGCATTTGAGGTGAAAATGGCAAAAATGTTAAGCACTTGAGCGATCCTGAGTAAAAAAAGGAGTTTTTGCTTTCACCCGGCTACTATTGTGTTTTGTGAGCTGATAAGATATCATGAATATGATACGCTAAACGACACTGCATCGGTAAATGAAAATCACTTTGGCGCTGGCGCCACTGGCACTGGGCGCCATAGCTTCCTGGCGCCATTGGCGCTTGTCGCTAAGGTCGGCAAAAGCGCCATGGCGCTTTTGGCGCTTGGCGCCATTTTCCTGTGGCGCCATTGGCGCTTGGCGCTCAGGTCAGAAAAGCGCCATGGCGCTTTTGGCGCTTGGCGCCAAATGTCTGGCGCTTTTCACATCACTACTCCGTAGCCAATTCATGTGATATTGGAATGCAGTAAATTTGAGCAAACATAATCTTATTGTCCCAGCCCGCCTGCTGTCCAAATCGCAATGCTGCTTGCTGTGAACGCAACATATGCTGTCCTGAAAATACGCACTGCTGCGTGCATCACCAAGTAAAACGTGTTGGCTGCTGTCCTAATGATATGGATTGCGGTAGAGTACCAATCATCAATAAATTTGTTTGCAAAGCTAGAAGTCGATTATCTCAGGTATGCTGGGGTTTTGACATGCAAATATATAAAAATTCAATCTTAATTTAAAGATAGAATAGGTACTCACTAAGCAACTATGTCAATTTCCTCTGTGTGTTTTTATAATAAAAGTTTTTTGAATTTTAAAATTTCCAATATTTTCTAATATGAAAAAATTTGTGCATCATGAATTTGGTACTTGTTTTGGAACCGTTTGACTTTTTATAATGCCGTTAACACAGTTTCCACTCACTTACACAACAAGTAATGACAGTAAACAGAAATGTAAAAACATTTTGAAATTTTTTAAACTTTTTCTAAAGCCTTAAAAAATTTTTTCGCAGAGCCGGAAAAACCTCGAATATCAATATTTATATAAAAATATTATATATTCAGAAATGGTTTTCAAGTTTTTAGTGCTGTACAAAATTAGGTGTAAAGACCACATGCAATAGTAATCACCATTTCCTCATGGAAGCACTGGTAGTGGGAAGGTAAAAAGGGAATATTTACACTAAAGCGGGAATTAGAGCTCAGCGTCGATTCGACGTGAAATGACGACGTGAAATGATGTCGTGAAATTAATTACACGAGTGTGGATCATGCTACGGGTCTACAATTTTCTAAGGATAATATATGAATCAATACCTTAATCGTGTCCAATACTGAGTGTTATCAGCCACAACTAGAGCGAATTGAAAAATTCAATTTTTATCATTCCACGTCATCATTTTACGTCAGGGAACAACTTGACATTTCACGTCAGACTATTGCTTGCAATAGTCTGA
>OZ038450.1:1814033-1903033 GCA_964036195.1 Sphaerolaimus hirsutus | reverse complement strand
GGGACATTCTAATGTAATTTTTATTTTTGCTGTCCAGTGCCAAACCTGGACAGCGAATTCTCAAAAATATCATTTCATTTTCCAGCGGTCCACTCTCAAGGGGGGTCGCCAGGGGGCTCAACCTTCCGTGAAAAGTAGTTGGGGGTGTCGTGTACACCCCCTCAAAATTTTGATCAATTCCCCCCAACAGTTTTAGTTTGGCAGCCCGTTTTATCAAAAAAAACAAGGGGTGGCGGACCTCGCGTGGACAGCGATTTTTTCAAAAAAACTATTCATGTATACGGCGACCCACACTCAGGTGGGTCGCCGACCTGCCCCAGCCGGTATGTAGTAGTGGGTGGGTTTCGAGTATATGATGCCCTCAAAATTTCGAATAAAGCCCCCCACTACAACTGGAGATATGGCGTCCGGCACAGACTCAGAATTTGGGTGGCGGACCTGGCGTGCACCCTGTTTACATTACATATTTTTGGGTCAGTGCCAACATTGTGGAATGTATTTGACATGGTGTGTGTGTTTCATTCTGTAGAATTGTATGGCAACTTGAGTTTAGAAACTTGACTTTAGACATCATTGAATAGACATGACAAGCAATTATATATGCTGCATGCTGTGCAGAAATGTGCGCTTATGCGCAAAATTTTTGAAAAATATGTTTAAAAGTCATATTAAAATTGATATTTTTGATATGATTCAATGGGAAACCCGACTCGAAATTTGCTGAATTTTCGAGTTGAGTCGGGCAAAAACCTCGAGTCTCAAGTCTGGGCCATATTTTTGGGATATGGACATTTTGACACAGGTCATTTTGGCACAGCATATTTTGCCACGGATGAATTGTTACAGGGCCCACTTTGTCACGAGCCCATATTGACACACGGCCATTTTGACACAGACACAATTTGTCACTTGACCATCTTGTCACGCAACACTTTACATCATTTATCATGCATCGTTTGTTCTGTTAAAAGTAATTTTGTCATCATTTCTTTTTCTATTGCACATAAAACTGCATATTTGTGGATGGATTATCAGGCATGTGGCGTCAATAGATACAGAATTTTCTGCCCTTCAAGATGCATATTTCAGTTATCAATTTGGGCAACAAATAAAAAGTTGCATTTGTTTGCACATGGGTGGTGCATGTGTTTGTGTGCAGCAGAAGCGGTATTCCTTTTGTGACAAGTTGGTACATGTGACTTATTTTATGTGTGTCGTTCTGGACATGTGTCCAGTCATCCCCGTGTCAGGTTGTCTGTTGTGTCAAAATGGCTGTGTCAAAGTGTCCCGTGTCAAGTTTTCTTGTGGCAATTCGTACACCAACCCATATTTTTCCGGTCGAGTCAGTCGAGTCGAGTCGGCACCCCATTTTACCCTCGAGTCACGAGTTGAGTCAAGTTTGAGCCTTAGGTGCAAGTCCCAACAGGTGCTCACTCATCATCACTCACTCTCCAAAATAACATAACCATTAAGCTCAATTACTACAACTGGAAATGATTACTAATAATCATTGAAACATACTTCTGCTAGGTTCACAGTGCAATGCCTTTGGAAGTTATTACCCAAGCATGTTGAGGTAACACCATGTTGTGGGACAATCATAATCCACCAAAAATATGTTTCACTATTTTTGGGGGACTCAGCCACCATAGTGTGATGGTATCGCACAACAAATAGAACTGTGTTTTACAACACAATTCAATGGTACTTCTTTTTTTCTTGAGTAAGATGATTTTTTTAGAAAAACTGCTGCATCTATGTATGTATTTGCACTTAGTAATACACCTTGTGATATATACACTACACCATGCTGTATTTTTGTTGATCAATACAATACCGGATGATTTTATTACCCAATACAACATTTGTATTACCCGATACCCGACAATTTTAGTACCCGATACCCAACATTTTGACCTGAAAACCCGACCCGATACCCGACCTCAATACCCAAACCCGAACCCGATACCCGCCAATTTTTTGGAACCGATACCCGATACCCTATACCCGAACCCGAAAATTTTGAAATTCCCAACCCTAGCAGGTACAGACAGATGATGTTGGGAGTGTGCCAAAATACAAAAAAAGGATGTTTAGAATGTTCAAAGCATTTAAAACGTTGTTAAATTTAAAATTGATGCTCTGATATTTAAATATTGCACAAGCTTCGCGAAAAAATAAGGCTAGGTATGTTGAAATCTGTGAAGAAAGTTGGTGAAAAAAAATAATGGCAGCCTCCAATAGAACGGCACCTCAAATAGTATGGCAGGTAAAAAACGTTGACGAAAAAATAGAACGGCGCTCTTCTATTAGCAGAAAAATGGTATATTCAATTCAATGTTTTCTACCTACCATATTTCCTCGAAATACCCCCAGGCGGTTTATTTTTCCAGAGGAAATTTTGAGGGGTATTTCGAGGGGGCTTATTCGAGAGGGGGGTTAAATCCGCCAGAAATTTTGAGGGGGGTATTTCGAGGGGGCTTATTCGAGGGGGGGGGGGGTGAATGTAGCTGCTGCGATGCAAACTGACAGTAATAAATACATCATGTTAATATGTTGAATACATGATATACTTCAGTCCAGACGAAGTATCTCGAGGGGGTTAATTCAAAGGGGGTATTTCAAGGAAAGACTGTTTACTCCATTTATCCAACTTACTTTCAACATTCAACTTACATACAGTCCACATACTGTATTTCCTCGAAGTACCCCCTTGGGGGTGATTGTTATAGAGTGGAAATTTTGAGGGGTTATTAAATGGGGGGTATTTTGAGGGGGGTTATTATTTCGCCAGAAATTTCTTGAACTCCCAGTACTAATTTGTGGTTTTCGAGGGGGTATTTCGAAGGAGAGTATTTTGAGGAATTACGGTAGGTGTTTCTACCAACCCAAGTGGCTGTTCAAATTAACAAACATCAGAACACTCAAAATCGTACGATTCACAGTTCCCAAAAACAAAAATGTTAGGACAAAATACTCCAATGTGACTGTGGTTTCATGCATACAATTCACTCATACAAATGGTCTCAAGTAGAGTAAAAAATCAATATATATTTAATCATATTTTCTGGAAATTTAAAAAAAAAAAATTTTCCAGAGATTTTTCAAACGCTTATCATGAAATGCATACACAGTTAGTGGTTGTTTTCCTCTGTCTCACACTTCTGTTAAATCAACAAGAGAAATGAACTAGAGAAGTATTGAATCATTGCTTCTGTATAGTTGCAGTTACATATGTCTGAAATAATAGAATACTGCGGAACCGGGCTGAATGTCTGGGGAACAATCATGCTAGTCAAGGATATTTTACAAAACAACTATCACTGCTCAGTAGTAATCAACACAAATTTTAAAAAACCATGCATATTTAAAATTCATCAAATTCATCTTTACAAATCCATAAAGTTATCGCCGATCATTTCATAACACTTCCCATTTGTACTGCCAAGTGGACAGCCCAGCTGTGTGCAGATGATTACAAAATATTCTGGCGGAAAAGTCTATTACAAATGACCTCTCAAACAGCAAATGAGGCATTTGGTTCCATAACCCGTTAAGCCGGATTTACAGCATAACGATCAATAGGAGGTGATGCGACAAATTCAACGTTATTATTTCGCCAGCAAAATTTGAGGGGGGTTAATTCGAGGGGGGGGGGGTTATTCGAGGGTTTTTTTTATTATTTCGTCAGAAATTTTCGTAAGGATCATACTAAAAAGTAGGCATTTTCGTACCCAAAACAGGTAATAAATGTGTCCAAACAGGATATATTTGGACATAAAAACGTAGATAGCTACACAAACTAGTCTATGTGTAGTTGCAATGCAAATTAGCAGTAATAAATACATCATATACATTGCACACATGATGTACATCGTTTGAGGGGGGGGGGGTATTTCGAGGGGGGGGGGGGTTTATTATTTCACCCAGCCCATTTTGAGGGGGGGTTAATTCGAGGGGGGGATTAATTCAAGGGGGGGATAATTCGAGGTAATACGGTATTTTCATTTTTTCAAGTTTTTAATTAAAAATTCATGTTTGATAATCATTATTTTGATTATCAAACATGAAGTTTTGATTAAAAACTTGAAAAAATGAAAATAACTAATTTTTCGGTGACGTTGAATTTGTCGCATCACCTCCTATTGATCGTTATGCTGTAAATCCAGCTTTAAGGACCCAAGTGAAAAAATGAGTTACGGTATTTTCTCGAAATACCCCCAGGGGGTTTATTTTTTCAAAGTGGAAATTTTGAGGGGGTATTTCGAGGGGGGCTTATTCGTAGGGGGGGGGGGGGTTTATTATTTTGCCAGAAATTTTCGTAAATACCGTAGTCAAGAATGGGCTTTTACATACTCAAAACTGGTAATAAACGTCACCAAACGGGACGTATTGGAACATACAAACGTAGAACATACAAACTACTGTATGTATAGCTGCGATGAGATTCGACCCAAATAAGTACATCATGTACATTGTATACATGATGTACATCATTCAAGACGGGGGTATTTCGAGGGGGAGTTGTTTTTTTCCTCAGCTCGAAAACACCTGGGGGTATCTCGAGTGGGGGGGGGTTAATTCAAGGGGGGGGGGGGGGTATTTCGAGGAAACACATTAAGCGCGTATCTGACGTATAGATATATATATATATATTTCTTCTCGATAGAAAAAAATTATCTCAATCTAAATAATCTCACAAAAAGATACAGAGATAACGATTTTTGAAAAAATGGAATTTTGCATCCGAAACCCGTTATCTCCAGTCCAAAATACGTGAATTTGCACTTGAAACCCGTTATCTCCAAAAGAAACTATCATTTTTGCACCCGAAATTCACTATTTCCACAGAACAAAGTTTGCATCCAAAACCGGTTGCTGTTACACATTTAGTAAGGAGTTAGCATGGTCCCCATACAAAAATGCATTTTGCACTCGAAACCTGTTAAGGAACAAATCAATATGTATGTATGTCGATGTGATGTCAATCAAGTCGCCATCACTTTAACCATATGTGTCAGCCAGAGGGTTGTAAATATGGAAAACTAGCAGGATTCTCTCCAACCTTCAGTCGGGTTTTGTGGTTCTCTACAATTTATACCATTGGAGGAAGTATGATACTTTAGTTAAGTTTAACCACATGCTAGGCATGTGTTTTGAAATGCGGTATGTAATGTACCAACAATAACAAGACCAATACCAAAGATGTAATGTTTTGGAATGGATTTTTGTTAACTTCCGTAAAATGGTTGGGCATGAAACTTGGTAGTAAAATGTGGACAGTTTGCGATTTGGTATGATGGTGTGCAGTGTGCATTCTGTCTGGTATAGGTTTTGTGATATGATAGTGTGGTTTTTGCAAGGTGTCAAACTTTGTTGTAATCTTAAATTGGTTACATTTGTGCTTTGCTGTTCTTTGTGTTTGTAAATCCTTGTGGTATTAATTGTAGAGAACCACAAAACCCAACTGAAGGTTGGAGAGAATCCTGCTATAGGTACCCACTACTCAGAGGCTTGCAAAAACTGACACCCCAATGGGGACCCCCCTCCAAATGGCACCCACCAGGGAACCCCCCAAAAGTGGCACCCCCTGGGAACCGCCCAAAAATGGGACCCCCTAGGGCCCCACAAATATGGCACCCCCTGAGGACCACCAAAAAATGGCACCCCTTAGGGACCCCCCAAAAATGGCACCCCCTAGGGACCCCCCAAAAATGTCACCCCCTGGGGACCCCCCAAGCATGGCACCCCCTAGGAACCCCCACAAAAATGGCACCCCCTGGGGACCCACCCAAAGTTGGCTCCCCCTGGGGACTCTCTAAAAATGGCACCCCCTATGGACCCCCCCCCCAAAAAAATAAATAAATAGCACCCCCCTGAGGACCACCAAAAAATGGCACCCCTGGGGACCACCCAAAAAATGGCATCCCATGGGGACCCCCTTGAAATGGCACCCCTATATGTACCTCCAAAAAAATGGCACCCACTGGAGACCCCCCAAAAATGGCACCCCATGCGGACCCCCTCTAAATCCTGTAAACACAGCCCCTAGTTTGGAAACTCCTGTAAACTCAGCCCCTAATTTGGAAACTTCTATAAACTCAGCCCCTAACTTGCAAACTCCCGTGAACTCAGCCCCTAATTTGTAAGCTCCCATAAACTCAGCCTCTAATTTGAAAACTCCCATAAACTCAGCCCCTAATTTGGAAACTCCCATAAACTCAACCCATAATTTGGGAACTGCTGTAAACTCAGCCCTAATTTGGAAACTCCCATAAACTCAGCCCCTAATTTAGAAACTCCCATAAACTCAGCCCCTAATTTGGAAACTCCCTTAAACTCAGCCCCTAATTTGGAAACTCCCATAAACTCAGCCCCTAATTTGGAAACTCCCATAAACTCAGTCCCTAATTTGGAAACTCCTGTAAACTCATTTTCAGGTTTATGGTAATGTAGTGTCAAAATGGAATGAATATTTCAAATAATCGCTATCATCAATCCACAAATGCATCAATTCACAATTTTCAATTTTTTAGCCCCAGGGGTTAGACTTAAAGGTTATGGTAATGTAGAGTAGAAATGGAGTGCACATCTCAAATCACTGCAATAAAAAACCCACAAATGCATCATTTCACAAATTGAAAGTTTTTGGGCCCAGGGGTTCATTATCAGGGTTTTAGAAATGTGGTGTCAAAATGGAGTGCATATTTGAAATTGCTACAATCAGAAACCCACAAATGCATCATTTTATGATTTGAAAATTTTTGGCCCTGGAGGTTCATTTTCAGGGTTATGGTAATGTAGTGTCAAAATGAAGTGCATATTTCAAATCAAGGCAATCAAAAAGCCACAAATGCATCATTCCACAATTTCTAATTTATTAGCCCCAGGGGTTCAATTTAAGGCTTACAGTAATGTAGAGTCGAAATTGAGTGATTTCAAATCAGTGCAATTAGAAACCTGCAAAATGCATCATTTCACAATTTGAAATTTTTGGGTCTAGGGGTTCAATTTCAGGGTTTTAGTAATGTAGTGTCAAAATGGAGTGCATATTTGAAATCGCTACAATCAGAAACCCACAAATGCATCATTTTATGATGTGAAAGTATTTGGCCCCATGGGTTTATTTTTAGGGTTATGGTAATGTAGTGTCAAAATGGAGTGCATATATAAAATCAGTGCAATCAGAAACCCAAAAATGAATGATTTCACAAATTGAAAGTTTTTGGCTCCAGAGGTTCATTTTCAGGGTTATGGTTATGTAGTTTTCAGGGTTATGTAGTGTCAAAATGGAGTGCATATTTCAAATCAGTGCAATTAGAAACCCACATTGAATCATTTCACAATTTCTAATTTTTTAAGCCCTGGTCATATTTGAAATTGCTACACTCAGAAACCCACAAATCCATCATTTTATGATTTGAAAGTTTTTGGCCTAGGGGGTTCATTTTTAGGGTTATGGTAATGTAGTGTCAAAATGAAGTGCATATTTCAAATGAGTGCAATCAGAAACCTGAAAATGCATCATTTCTCAAATTGAAAGTATTTGGCCCCATGGGTCCATTTTGAGGGTTATGGTAATGTAGTGTCAAAATGAAGTGCATATTTCAAATGAGTGCAATCAGAAACCCGAAAATGCATCATTTCTCAAATTGAAAGTACACTACCGTGCATAAAAGTGTGGAATCTGGTAGCATGCACAGTTCTGGCGATGTTCCAACGCAGAGATCCATTGTTGCCAAGTATATCGCCATCTGTTTGATTCGCAGTAGTGTTAATAATATGCATGCAAAAAAATATTTTTCAATCTTACCCATATGCCATTCTAGGACAAGAAATATGTAAACGCCTCACTTTGTTCATCATTCATAATAGTCCGGAAAACATCACTTAAGCTATTCTAAGGTTAAGAAACCCCTGAAAAAATAGATGGTTAGATAGAGGCCATGATCGACAGCACAAAATGCAAGAAAAAATTATTATATATATTCCATTTTTTAAAGATATAGCGAATTGAACGTGACACTGCTCGTTCTGTGTATCCCATGGTATGAGTCAAAATATGCACGCTGGATTACACCTTCAAGCTGCACAGTGGTGTTTTGAACTCTTTATCATACAGAAGACACTTCAGGGTACCTAGGTACACTACCTACAGTGAACCCTGATCATCCGAAAAAAATTGTTCTTGGGCCAAAAATGTTGATGATCTCATTTGGCCAAATTTGTTCCTGAAAATGATGAAAATTTATAAATAATCATTTGGCTTAAGAACATGATTCAACCAGACTCCTATGTATTTTACAAGCTATATGATTATGTACCCTCAAGAGTGCTCTAGGTTATGCACCAATCTAATCTCAGCTGTGTGTGATTGTACTTGATCTGTATGTCAGTTTTCATGTTGAAATGGTGGAAACACAGAACGAGCAGTGTCATGTTCATATCGCTATATCTTTAAATATGGAGTATATATATGAGAATTTTTTCTTGCTTTTTGTGTTATCGATCATGCCCTTTATCTAACCATTCATATTTTCAGGGCATTCTTAAGTTTAGAATAGCTTAAGTGACATTTTCCGGACTATTGGCCCCACACAAGCTGGTTTTCAAGGTTCCCTCTGTGAAAACCCATTATTTTGTTTTCAAATTCATTTAAACAGTCTGTGTAATGAGCCAAATGGCCGCCATCTTTGTTTTTTTCTATTTTTCCTCCGGAAGAACACATATTTGAAAAGTCTGGTAAAATGCTGCAGACAAAATATTTTTTTGTCGAATAAGTACAAATTTGTAGGACAAGCTGTAAGCGGCATGTGATGCAGAAAATTATGCTTGATTTTTGGGACTGTATTGTATATTTTTAGCGCTGTTATACATATTTTTAAAAATTAATTCATTTTATAACTATAAATATTTTTAAAAATTTGGTTTTACATTGTATATGATATCCGTCTCAGATATATGTCCAGTTTTTTTTTCTCTTTCATTTGATACCATGTTTCATGATAGAAGTTCAAAGATGATGGAGAAATTGTTGTGATGCTTAAAACATTAAATAATTTTTTTAAATTACATCCCTGTATCTGTAATTATCACATTATCACAGTAAAAAGCCCTTATTTTTTCACATCAAACAAAAAAAAACTGAAATCAATAACATTTCTGCAAAACAAGTAATAATATTTTTATACAATCCACTTTATAATTTTTTTAAAAATCACAAGTGCAATTCAAACAGCTGATTTTGTATGTAAATGAAAGCCAAAAAAATGAACAACAAGTGAACACTGACTGCGACGATGTCACATTCAATACACTAGCACAAAAAAATAAAAACAATTTTATTGTATTGTTTTCAGAAATGTTTTCATTTAATATTACAATCTGTCACGAAATTTAACATAAACATGAACCTTTTTGAAAACTCAAAAGTTATCTAGATCTATCCATGGAATTGCGGAATTGAGTGAAAGTCTTGTAAAAGAAAAGTAAAGATGCAAAAAAGGCTTGGAAAACATCACATAGTCTTTTTATGTTTCCAGAGATTTTTTCAAAATTATTTTCTGTATGTGCACAACTTCCAAGTGTCAGTGCAAAAGGTATAAATTAACTACCAAGCACTCAGTGGCGGCCATTACAACACTCCAGCCTGCAGCAAAAACACCAAAAACTCCAGTCCAGCTGAGCCAAGCAGTGCAGCTGTGAAGCAGTGCAATGAAGCAAGAAAATCTAGAGTTGCACAGGAAAACTCAGCTTAGTAAATGTGATGCAAGGTGGAAGTGCACAAAATAAGACATATGTAATATGCAGAAAATCAGGTTTGGCACCTGGCCAGATACTGTTTAGTTGTTTAGTCACCTTGGAGTGTTGATGCTGGTATCGACCTCACGTTGCAACAACATAAATACCATAAATATGACATCAACCCCACATAAATATGACATAATCAATATAATAAAACGCCCACTTCACAAAATCATAAATCTAAAACTTTTCAAAATTGGTAATAACTTATGGAAACAGGTTACATATGCAGTTGTCACCTGAAACGTCGCCACAGCAACGTTTTTAAAAAAAAAAATTATTTTATTTTATGTAAATCCCAAGTTTTCTACGACCCTATCATCAGATGCAGCAAAAAATACTGCATCTACAGTGTCAATTTTACATAAACCCATTCATCCAGTGGTTTTTAAAGGATTTTGAAGTAAGTTGGCAAAATTTTGTAAACTGGTGATGCTGGGCGACGATTTTCCTACTTTTGATGTGTGAGGCAACGCATTTTCACATTTGTTCCACAGATATTGAAAACTGGCGCGTACAGCGACGTACAGCGACGTCGCCGTACGTCGCTCTACATCTCTACATTCACAAATGTTCTGCAAATTTGAAAACTGTAATGTACATTTTTGAAAACTAATTTATTCAATTTTAAGTTTTCAAAATTGTCTTCAGAGTATTATAGTGGCGACGCGTCGCCGCTACAGAGGCGACGCGTCGCCCTACGGTTTTCAAAAATGTTCTGCAAATGTGAACTTTGAACGGCAAATGTGACTTGCCGAAACCAATATTCACATATGCTGTCACTTATTGAAAAATAAAAGTGCAAATTGCACACTTTTGAATTCCATACAGCGACGCATCGCCTAGGAGAGTTTTCAAAAAGGAACATTGAAAACCAGCTTGTGTGGCCACATTATGAACGATGAACAAAGTGAGGTGTTTTCATATTTCTTATCATAGAATGGCATATGAGTAAAATTAGAAAACAAATTTTTGAATGCATATTATTAACACTACTGTGCATCAAACCGATGGCTATATACTTGTCAGCCATGCTTCTCTGCGTTGGAACATCACCAGAACAATGCATGCTACCAGATTCCGCACTTTTATGCACGGTAGTGTATTTGGCCCCATGGGTTCATTTTTAGGGTTATGGTTATGTAGTGTCAATGGAGTGCATATATCAAATCAGTGCAATCAGAAACCCAAATTTGAAATCAGTGCAATCAGAAACCCAAAAATGCATCATTTCACAAATTGAAAGTTTTTGGCCCCAGTGGTTCATTTTCAGGGTTATGGTAATGTAGTGTCAAAATGGAGTGCATTATATATCAAATCAGTGCAATTAAAAACCCACAATGCATCATTTCACAATTTGAAAGTTTTGGGTCTAGGGGTTCAATTTCAGGGTTTTAGTAATGTAGTGTCAAAATGGAGTGCATATTTGAAATCGCTACAATCAGAAAGCCACAAATGCATCATATCACAATTTATATTTTTTGGCCCCGGGGGCAACACTTAAGGATTATGGTAATGTTATTGTTAACTCCCATAAACTCAGCCCCTAATTTGGCAAACACCCATCAACTCAACTCCCATAAACTCAGCCTCTAATTTGTAAACTTGTGTCAACAGCCCCTTATTTTTAAACTTCTATCAACTCAACCCTGAATTGTAAACTCAGCCCCTAAAAACTCAAGTCAACCCCCTATACATGTGCAATTGCATTCTTGGGAAGCAACTTTGCCATCTACTAACCCTGTTTGTCAAGATTGTAAGGGACCGTGTTTGTAAAGGGCATTTTGTACTAATAAATAGTGACTGCATTGTGTGCAAAAAAACACACAAATCGGACAAAAAATGGCGTGTGATTGTGCCTCCTATCTTTTGCATTGGGCATACTTTGCATTCAGTTCACACAAAAACATACATGTTCTGATGTAGAGAAATTCATGGCCTTTTCGAAAAGTTTTTGGGAAGCATTGTCACTCAAAGCATGCTGGCTCGGAACAATGTCAAAGTTTCAAATGCAATTTTCACGACATTGAAAAACGTGGAGATAACGGGTTTCGGAAACAAACTCCTCAAATGTTCTGAACAAAATATCTTGGTGTGCCGTGGTAGGTAGACAAAATAAGTACAGAGATAATAAATAAATAGAGTACAGATGTCTTATCTATTTTCGGCAATATGAACCCCTACAAAATGATCATTTTCTATTTCTATTGAAACTCTTCAGATTCCACCTTTTGGCAAATGTCCAGCATGCCTCTTGTCTGCAATTTCCCCATACTTTTCTATTTTGGGTTCTTTTCTAAAGGAAGCAATGTGCTATCTAACCAGCCGCATCACAAAAAAAAATATTGCTGGACTGGACTCACAGCTGTCCTAATTTCGCGGCAGGTGGTCGTTGCAAAGAAGTCGGCTTGCAGCGTTTTGGCACACTTTTTCGGAACGCAGTATGTCTCCGCTGTATTCACCCAGGGCTCAGTCCCGCACCAATTTAACATTGCATGACGTTTGACAAATTTGTATGTCACTTTTCATTATATTTGACACTTGACTTAACGTTTTACAGGGTGCGGGACTGTCACCAGGTTTCCTCGCACCCGTGTACAGGTGTGGCAGCGAATATGTGATGATCTTGTATAGCGTAGAATACACACCTACCACAGGTCTGCGGGTGTGCAGGTTCTGTGTGTGCGCCAAAATGGGGAAGTTGATGGGGAATTTTGTAAATAGTGTGTAAAAAGTACAGCTAGACACTTAGTTGGAAGTACTAGTATTGGATTGATGCTTGTGACATTCTGAATCATTCACTTGGAGAAATTTATTCTATACATTCTATTCTCAGTGTAAAACCAAAAATTTTGATTGGGGAAAGTTGCCTTCAAATTGAAACTGCATAGAATGAATATACCCAAAAGAAAGAAACCCAAAGGAAAGAAGACTAAAAAGATTGACCTGTACAGTAGCAGGGTCTGCATAGACTGCAGTGGCAAACAGCAGCACAACAAGGTACATTTTGTGCATCTTTGTAGATTGGGTTGGACTGGGCTATATATTGTTGTTGGAAATTGATCTTTTTTGTAATTTTTGAAGATATTCTGTTCTCAGCTTTTTTATGTCTGGGCACTATGTTTGTTCATTGCTTCATGGGTGAGCCGTTTCCGTTAAGCGCCACACTGAAACACACACAGATATAACAGTTGTAAATAAATGCATTCACCTTAGCCACGTCATCTTACCACTTTCAGAAGAGATTCATCATTGCTTACATTGTCCACATGTAAAAATGACAAAACATCCCAAAGGGAAATAATAATTTTTATCCATTTGCAGCAGTCCATAAATAGTAATGACACGAATATCACAAAGGAAATTAATAATATTTATCTATTCGTGAATGTGCAGATAAAAACATACCGTATTTCCTCGAAATACCCCCCCCCCCTCGTTTGACCCCCCCCCCCTCTCGAGACCACTATGAAACAATCACCCCCCCCCCCCGCTCGAAATACCCCCCCCAACTTGAGTCTAAAGAGAACGTACATGACAAATACTGCAGTTTGTGTTCTGCGTAGTGCAGAACACACGTTAAAAAAATGTCGAAATCACGTTAGAACAGTGTTTATACCATCTACACACTTATATTAGTCTACATGAGTCTTTACATGTCAGCATTTTTCTGCCCCAGCGCACATCACAAACAACGATTTTGTACTAGGATTTCAAAAAAGTTCTTGCGAAATAATACCCCCCCCCCCTCGAAATACCCCCCCCCCCTCTCGGAAGCACTATGAAACAATCACCCCCGGGGGGTATTTCGAGGAAATACGGTATTTATGTTCTTTAACATACACATAAATGTTGGAAGTGGACTTAGTTTATTTGACATTGATACGTGCTTTGGAGTTTCCCTCACATTTTGGTATTTATTGCATTGCCACGGTTAGATCGGGATTGCCGACATGAACGATAGTCTCACAAATCTCTCCATCGACTCAATCGCCGTAAAGTGGTGGACGTGCTGGGCTTTTGGCCCCAGCGACCGAAGGCGGAGAGTCCAGCGACGCTGTCATCCGCTGACACTAGCTGTTTGCTGTCTTCTTGTCTTGGCAGTCATCTTTGGGCAGTCTTCATGCTGGCTGTCATCCGCTGACACTTACATCATGAGCGACGTACCGCCCCGCAGCCCGGGTAGACACACAAGGTTACACCCACAGAACGTTCTACCTGATCCAGCATCAACTGCTGAAGCAATCAGGTATTTTCAAGATGCACAGTTGCAACTTGCACAGCGGAAACCGCTAGCACACGCTGTTGTGCGCCAGGCACAAATGCCCGTGACGCGTCATTCATCGCCGGGAAGTGCACATTATACACCCATGCGAGGACGCGTGTATCGTAACGCACAATTCCAAACCCAACAGACATCAAGTGAATCACAGGTAACAGAAACGGCACGAGATTTGGACACTCCAACGTTTGTCGCAGTTCCGTGGCACATCCAGATGCGCAACTTCCGGATGGGTCGAGAAGCAACCCCAGTGCACTTTGCACATGGAATCGCGGTAGGTCCCGGTGTACAAGTAGTGCGCAATGTGCGTCTAGAACCAAGTATGCCTGAAGAAAACTCACCGTATCATCGACCTCTAGGAAATACCGACTCAGAGAGAGAATTTTTGGCTGCTTTTGATGAACTGAAAAGTCGCTTTGTGTCCTTGGGACGATTTCAGCCACACGCTATCCAGTTAACTGACAATCTCCAACCAGTTTTTCAAGCCACTGACGTGCCAGAACAAACGATTACAATAGCTGACGGAACGCGGTTGCAAGTAACAAATGCACAAAAAAACCCATGGCACGTCAGTAACTTGACAAAGGTACCAACGAAAATAAATGCTGCGATTAGCCCGGAAACACTCCAAAATTGGTTTTTGGTGAGACCCCACGTCTTTGACAAAATTCCCTCGTATTCAGGGAAAGATGATTTGCGCAGCTTTTCCGAATGGCGCCGCACAGTGGAAATGGCGTCGCTATCTATCCCAGACCCTTCACTGAAACGACAGTACTGGTTGGAGGTATTTACAACAAAGTTGAATGGTGATGCACACAAAGTTTTAACTACCATGTTTTTGCCATCGGACTTGGAAGATTTTGAAAAAGTACTCAAAGAGTTGGCGGCAATTTTCAAAACCACAGACAAAAATTACACATACCCTGAATGGGAATCGGCCACCATGTTTCGCAATGAAAACTTTATGGAATTTTACTTACGTCTACTTTCAAAAGTGCCTTTGGAAATCAAAGAATCGGTGAACTTCGATCGGAAAACAATTGAACATTTAATTTTGACCAAAATTTGGCACCGGTTCGACGAGAACAAATTTGACAGATTTGTGGTAGCGAATTTCAGGGCACGATACAAGTCATTCACACCAGCTGTAACGGCTCCACAATTGATGCAAAAATTAGATGAATACTTTCGCTCAGTAAAAAAAGACAAACGTTTTCCCATCACAGAACGACCATCTTCGACAGGCGTCAGAGCACCGCGCGCTACATTCAAACAATACCTGTCGGAATCTCAACAAAATCCATGGTGCACGTTGCCAAATCATGCAGGCCATCGGGCAGTCGACTGCCGAGTTTCACAACGACAAAATCAACGCGTCAACCAGGTATCTGTGAACCCAGCCACAGTAAGTCCAAAATCTGATGGATATGGGCATGTGAAAAGAATCGGCCCACCCCATACAACAGATACGCCGGCACCCAAGCAAACTTTTGGCCGAATGGGGGAGTGTACTGAGGAAAATACTTTGAATGAAAACGTGTATGAAAACACTGCGGAATCGGATGAAAAAGAAACACCCCCATGGGAGGTGTACTGTAACGAGTTTCGTCATAGAGTTGCGTCGCTTTTCGAGAATGACCCTGGTGGGTTGTATGAGTGGAAAAGATATTTTTGGTCTCAAATGCATCAAACCATCCCTTCGCAGAAAACAGCGACGAACGCGTTGCCTGCCTGTTTGCCGATTTGTTCGACAACGCCCCTGAGTTTTGAGGAAAGCGATACCCGTGAAACGACTTTAAATAGTGATTTTCCACTATTCGGTACTAATGATGGTGATTATGTGCATGCGTACAGCTGTGTGGGTGACAGACAAAAAGTCTGTATAAAAGTGGAGGTGTCAAATGGGCCACAAGTGTACGCGCAGCTCGGTATTGAAGGAATCCCATGTAAAGCACTCCTTGATACAGGGTGCTCGAGAACAATTATGCCTATTTCTTTGTTGAAGCAAATTGCAACGAAAAGCGGATTAGATCTGGACAAATATTTGAAGCCCAGTGCTGTAAAAGTTTACATGGTAACCGGTACCACTGAAGAAGGCGGAATGAGTGAAATACCATTGTTTTTTGACCACACATCACCGTTGGACAAAGTGAACAGAAGGGTTCTCGCAGTGGTGCTGGTTAACATGTTGCCAACTGCCATGTCCGAAATTCTCATAGGGACAGACATCATGGCTTATCTGAAACTTCCGTGGCTAATCCCCTTCGCATTAGAAAATGACACTAAGGTGACGAAGCCCAAAGAAATTGATGTGTGCGAGCAATATCAGCGTTTGGAATTAGAATTTTTGGAACAGCTCCAGGACGTAGTTAAGTTGAAAAAAAGGGTTTACATACCAGCTAAAGGCGAGCAGAAGGTGCCAGTGAAAACGCCACCCAGACCACCGAATGTCACGCCAGTTCAGTGGGCGCAATGTGCAGTAATTTATAGCAATACCGATCAACAACAAACACATGGCATAAGTATGTATAATACAATGGTGCCCACTATGACAAAAAACGCATATTTAACGTGCTTCAATGCAACAGACACACCAATTTGCTTGTCCAAAGGAGAAATCATAGCTGATTACTCTGTGGAACACCAACCATTCAATCCCGGTCCATGTTTTTCAAACCTATTTCGACACACTGAGATTCAAAAATGCATGGGGATGTTTTCAAGCGCATTTTCGATGGCAGCGCCTGCAGTGCACTTGCCCGCTCCGCCAGATAGCGTTCATCGCCAGGCAGTCCCAGATAACACTCCCAGAACGCCTGAAGAGCGTGCGAAACACATCATGCAAAATTTACAAAGCACAAATCGGATTCAGCTTGATGAACAGGACTTTGACACGTTCAAAAATTTGATACTAGAGTTTCATGACATATTCTCTTGCAGTGAATACGATGTGGGAAAAACTCCGCTGATTTCGCATGAAATTGTCACTGATCCGAAACATCCACCCATTAAGCAGGCGCCGCGGTATGAAGCACCACATAAGCGAGCATTTATTGACAAGACAATTGCGAGCATGCTCAAGGAAGGCATCATTGAGCATTCCAACGGCCCCTGGGCATCCCCGATAACCATAGCGCCTAAGGGTACAGATAATTTTAGGTTTTGCGTGGACTTTAAACAGGTTAACTTGATAACCAAAATCGACAGTTACCCACTACCCAGAATCGGCGAAATTTTAGCAGAGTTCTCGGGGCGCAAAATTTTTAGCGCCATTGACATCAGGCATGGATACTACAACATCCCCCTGGCCGATGAGAGCTCGTGTGAGAAAACAAGTTTTGTGTGCAGCTTAGGGCAGTACAGGTACACGCGGCTTCCATTCGGTACCTGCAACGCGGGAGCTACTTTCATGCGTCTCATGAACCTAATGCTCATGGATTTGAATGAGGATTTGACGCGCGCATGGATACGCGCATACATCGATGACGTCTTGGTGTGCAGCGACACCATCACAGAACATTTGCACCATTTGCGCCGTTTATTTTCCCGCTTGCGTTGGGCGAACCTGAAAATGCAACCGGCGAAATGTAACTTCTTTGCAGCCAGCCTGAAATATTTGGGTCATCAAATCAGTGCTGAAGGAATTTCGCCGGCCCCCTCACGTGTTGCTGCCATGGCGGAACTGCCTAAAGTCCACACCAAACAAGACTTGCGGAAATTTCTTGGAAAATGTGTCTATTATTCACATTTTATCCCCAATTACAGTAGGATCGCAGCGCCACTTTATGACACGTTGAAAGGGAAAATTCCTAAACATGGAAAAACACCATTAGAATGGACAGAGCCCATGTTGGATGCCTGGAACACACTTAAATATTGCTTGGCGTCACCCCCGGTTTTAATCCATCCATTCCGGGACGGCCGTGAGTTCATTTTAGAAACTGACGCCAGTCAAGTGGGGCTGGGAGCTGTGCTATCGCAATATGCTGACGACGGGAAAATTCACCCTATTTCTTTCATTTCAAAGAGATTAACTCACCCACATCAAACATTTTCAGCAGCGGAGCTGGAGAGTTTGTGCATCGCCTGGGCGGTGCGGAGGCTAGCGGATTTTGTGGAGGGGCAAAAGCTAGTGGTGATCACGGACAATTCAG
This sequence comes from Sphaerolaimus hirsutus, assembly GCA_964036195.1. NCBI lineage: Eukaryota > Metazoa > Nematoda > Chromadorea > Monhysterida > Sphaerolaimidae > Sphaerolaimus > Sphaerolaimus hirsutus. Next base: position 1,884,793 of record OZ038450.1, on the reverse strand, counting down.
GGATACAACAGGTGCTTAAGACGCCGCATCACAGTAAATTAGAACGTTGGGCGATCTTCATTTCTGATAAGGTAATTAAGTTTGTTCACCGGGCCGGAAAATTGAATTGCGTCGCTGACGCTCTATCGCGCAACCCGATAGAAGAGCCACAGTTTGGACCTGATGAATTGGCAGTACCCGCAGACATGGTGCGAGGAATGGCATTAGGAACTGCCCCTGGATTCCACTTAACAGGACCTGTTCATCAATCAAAAACCATCACACAGCAAATAGAATTTGACTGGGCACAAGTGCAAATGTCCGACCCTGAATTAAATAACGTGATTTTTGAGTTGAAAAAAAACCCCGCCGCTTATCCAGACGCTTTACTAATAGGGGAGGTACTTTACCATAGAACACCTACACCGGACCATTCATACGCCATATGGCCACCTCGCACATGGCAACAGGCGTGCCTCGAACAAGCACATATGGGTATTTACGCGAGCCATGGAAGTCAGGATAAAACAATGATCTATTGTGCCAGTATTTTGCATGGCCGGGGATGCGATCTCAAATATTGGACTTTTGCCAACAATGCAGTGATTGTATGCAACATAAAGCGCGAGCGCTCAAACCTAGCCCGCTAGGCAGCACAGACACGCCACAACAGCCCTTCGACGTATTGCACATGGACACAATGCAGTTCGAGCACAACCACCCAAAATCGAAGGTTTTAGTCGCTGTTGACGCCTTCACGCGCTATGCCATAGCTTTTCCTCTCTCGTCCATGCGCGGCGAAACAGTTGCAAAATCAGTATTGAAACACATCTTTTTGGTTTATGGCGCGCCGCGCGCAATTGTTACTGACCAAGGAACTGAGTTTGTAAACTCAGAATTTCGAGCTTTATGTGAAAATTATGGTGTGCGGCATGTGCCAGTTCTGGCACATAACCCAGCAGCCAATGGCATGGTTGAGCGTGTGAATGGAAGGATTAGGGAGATTTATACATTCGTGCGCCAGCAACACCCCAGAACTCCTTGGAAAGAGTTGCTGCCTGTAGTCTTGCTGAAATATAATCTGACAATGAACAAAAACCTCACCTGTTGTCCATTTTATTTAATTTATGGACATCTGCCTCACTGGAATCTTTTCTATGTTTCCGCTAAAAGTACAAATCCAGAGGCAATCAGAAATGTGGCACGCTCACAAAGCGATAAAAATAGACAAAAGTACAAGCAGTACTTTGAATCCAAATGTTCAAAACAAATAAATGTTGGTGACACAGTGATGGTACGAACTTTTTCACCCGACAAAACAGTTCCACGCTTCACGGGACCATACATAGTCCTAGACACGTGTGGGCCCAATGTCTGTTTTCAAAATGGCGATTTGATGGAAACAGTGCCCGGGCGGTATTGTTGGAAAGTGCAACACTTATCCAATACATCAAATTAAACATTCGTTTTGGATTTTTTGTCAATTATCGCAGTAAATGTCTACTAGTTTACATATATTTTACATCCATAAATATCTAATAAAAATTCGATACGCGGCGCGAGATGGCAAAAATTACAAAAAACACATCAACAATGCAGCTGGCACTTTGGATCACTTGTTGGTGTGTAGTTTTTGTGATTGTGGAAAGTGGCAGAAAGCATCGACGAAGCAAAACCAACACCCCCCCACCGCGCACACCTTCACCTGCACCACCTGCCACGCCAACATACGAAGAGCCTGCAGTTGACATAGCGGTTGATCAGTTGACACAAGGAACAAGAACACCACAGTATGAAACTCCTGACGAGCCAGGGCCGTCAACTGAAACAACGCGGTTGTCAACCATTCAATCTGATGGGCAGCTTGATGACAACAAGCAAGTCTTCGAGCAGATGTGCCAGGTCACTTATTTATTGCTGCTTTTGCTGTCTTTGCGTTCTCTGGACCAGTGTTAAGGAAAGGTACTTTTCTTTTAAGGACTTTGACAGTCTTGGAGAAAAGTATCGACGCCTGCGTAACGGTTTCGCAACACTGCAACAAGAAAACGATGATCGTCATCGTACGGTCACCGGATTCCGGGTAGAGAATCGGCATTTGGGGGAAGCTTTGCTGAAGTCTGAGCAAGAAAACAAAGCTAAGAATGTCACCATCAGTGAGCTAAGGGCAGCGCTTCAGCACGCTCAACAAGTCCAACCCACTTCTACTGTGACAGCCCAGACCGAAACCACCTTTTTTCCGCCTGTTGGTAACCGCGTTTCGGTTGTTTCATCATAAATAAGTTGGGCACATATCATTTTTGAAATTCTGCCCAGACCGGACCGGTGGATCTGGACGGTGCGAAATTCTACCGTCGACCAGAATTTGGACCGTTGGCGCGCTTTGACGGTCATATGACGGTGACGCCTGCCGAAATCAGGCGCCAGGCATTACAACAGGCATATAAATTCATTTACTCTCATGCTGACATTTGATTGAGGCGTGATGCATGGGTCACATCAATATTTTCCCCCCGTGTAGCAAGTGCGCGACGAGCAAGAAGGGTGGGTCGACAATGCCACCGCACGCGATACGCCACCGTACTCCGCACCATCGCGCAATTCTGCGGTGCACCGTGTTGAAGCCACAGCTCGGTACCCGCAGCGACATTATAACCGCTGTCGTACACCTGCACCGCCACACAGCTACCACAATTACAACAGGAGGAACGGCCGGCATCGCTTCACTCAGCGTCACCGTCAGGGAGTATTTTCTCGCATCACCAAATATCCACAAAATCACAACCACCACAATACCAACCGCCGTTCTCGCTCGCGATCGCGTTAAAGTTCATTTTAAAAGAAAAAACAAAGAGTGAAAAATGATTTCGAAGTTTTTTGATGAAAATTTGAATTTGTTTGATTTGAGGGGTGATGTTGTTGGAAGTGGACTTAGTTTATTTGACATTGATACGTGCTTTGGAGTTTCCCTCACATTTTGGTATTTATTGCATCGCCACGGTTAGATCGGGATTGCCGACATGAACGATAGTCTCACAAATCTCTCCATCGACTCAATCGCCGTAAATAAAGATTCACATCATTCTCATCATATGGAGTTATTCAAGAGGGGGTTTCGACTTCGAGGAGGGACCAATTCAAATATATATGGTAAGTATATGATACCATTGTCTGGCATTGATGTACCTAAAAGAAAAGAATATTACAAGCTTCTGACAATAAAACCTGGTGCCAGTTCCGCAAAATGAGAAGTGAGAAGTGAAATGGCAAAGGCGAAGTGAAAGCGCAAAGGCGAAGTGAAATGGCAAGTGCATTGGCAAGTGAAATGGCAAAAGCGAAGAGAAATTACTTTTTATTTATATTTTTTCACTTCTCTTTGGCCGATTCACTTGCCGTTTCACTTCGCCTTTGCGCTTTTTCTTCGCCTTTGCCATTTTACTTCTCACTTCTCATTTTGCGGAACTGGCCCCAGGGGCCAGATTTAATACTCCCTACAGATTTGTAGGGTAGGGCGTACGCCCGATAGATTTTTCAAAGTTCAGCCGCATCGACGCACATGCACCGAGAGCAAGGCGGTTCGTAAAATACACGAAACTATCCCTTAAGGTCGCCGATATTGCAATATGACGGTTATCGCTTCGATTTTGGCTCGGAAATCACGATTTCGTCATTTCGTGGCCGTCTGCCAATTCTTTTTTTGTTTTATTTTGTCGGGCAGGTTACTCGCATAAGTCGCGCTTTTGTACGCTCGTGCATGCATTTCTTTCTTGTCGCTGCCCTCATGGTTTCGGTTGCAGACAGTGAACACTAAAAAAGTGACCACCTGACTACACAAAAGCGTGACCTATGCGAGTAACCCGCCCGACAAAATAAAATAAAAAACGAATTGGCAGACGGCCAAGAAATGACGAAATCGTGATTTCCGGGCCAAAATCGAAGTGATATACGTCATATTGCAATGTCGGCAACCTTAAGGGATGGTTTCGTATATTTTACGAACCGCCTTGCTCTCGGTGCATGTGCGTCGATGCGGCTAAACTTTAAAAAATCTGTCGGGCGTACGCCCTACCCTACAAATCTGTAGGGAGTATTAAATCTAGCCCCTGGTCTAGACGGCTACATATAGTAAACTTTTGCTACTTTTTCTGTGCGTTGCATAACAAAAAACAATCTGAGGCAAGTGCAAATTGTGCAAAAACTCACCAGACTAGTGATGTAAAAAGCGCCAGAGTTTCGGCGCCAAGCGCCAAAAGCGCCATGGCGCTTTTCCCATTGCGGCGCCAAACGATGTTAGCGCCAAGCGCCAAAAGCGGCATGGCGCTTTTCCAGACCGTAGCGCCAAGCGCAAATGGCGCCAGAGGACAAGGACCCCCCAGACCCGAGATAGGGTGGGTCTATAAAAAGGTGGTAATTTGCGAAATTATTGGGTGTCGCCCAGAACATTTTAATTATGCACATCTATAACCTGACTATTTGTGAACCGATTTTAGTCATTAAAATTTGAAAATGATCACAAATGTTTGGAGAGTTCATTTCTGAGGTCAAATCGGTGATACACAATTGTGTATACCGTATTTCCTTGAAATACCCCCCGTGGGGTGATTTTTCCATAGTGGTCCCGAGAGGGGGGGGGGGGGGTTAAACGAGGGGGGTATTTCGAGGGGGGGGGGTTATTATTTCGCCAGAAATTTTTTCAAATCCTAGTACAAAATTGTTGTTTGTGATGTACACTGGGGTAGAAAAATGCATCAATAACTGACATGTATAGACTCCTGTAGACTAATAGTAGTACGTACCGTATTACCTCGAAATACCCCCAGGGTTTTTTTTATTTCGCCAGCAAAATTTGAGGGGGGGATAATTCGAGGGGGGTCTATTATTTCGCCAGAAATTTTCGGAAATTCCCCATACGCAGACGCAGAAAGATCGAACAATCACATAGATTTATGTGTTTATAGGCATATATTACTGTATATACACAAAAACCCTTCCCTAACGTCACTTAATCATCAGTTTTAACGTGTGTTCTGCATAGTACAGATCACAAACTGCGGTATTTGTAATGTACGTTCACGTTACACTCAATTTTAGGGGGGGTATTTCGAGGGGGGGTTTATTATTTCCTCAGCCGAAATTTAGGGGGGTATTTCGAGGGGGGGGGGGTTAATTCAAGGGGGGGGGTAATTCGAGGTAATACGGTAGATGGTATAAACACTGTTCTAACGTGATTACGACATTGTTTTAACGTGTGTTCTGCACTACGCAGAACACACGTTTAAATAATGTTGTGATCACGTTAGAACAGTGTTTATACGATTCCAGGTATTTTTCCCCCCGTGGACAACTTGCCCCCGGAGTGTGTTGCATTAGCGTTTTGTCGTGTTGCATTACCGTTTTGTCGTGTTCCATTAGCGTTATGTCCGCACGGACATAACGCTAATGCATCACACCACGGGGGGAAGAAGTCCATGGGGGGAAACGTGAAGTTAACGTGTTTATACCACCTTCGTACTACTTTTAGTCTACAGGAGTCTATACATGTCAGTTATTGATGCATTTTCCTACCCCAGTGTACATCACAAACGACGATTTTGTACTAGGATTTGACAAAATTTCTGGCGAAGTAATAACCCCCCCCCCCCCTCGAAATACCCCCCCCCCTCGTTAAACCCCCCCCCTTTTGGCACCACTATGAAACAATCACCCCCCGGGGGGTATTTCGAGAAAATACGGTAGTTAGATTTGCAATAGTTGCAGCCGCTCCTAGCAAGTTTGAGGAACAACAACTTTCTGCTTTATGTGGGAATTTCCATGCAAAACGTCGCACAGCTATTTACATATTTGAATGAAAAAAAGTCGTGAGAAGAACTGTGCAGTTTTATGTGGGAACATTGTACAGTATGTTGAATGCAAGGATAGTAGCAAAATTTTTCTGCTTATAAATCTGACTACATAAAGACATAATCATGTGTACTAAGTAGTCATTTGTAAAAAATCTTGATCATTGAAATTCGAAAAATAAACTGAAAATGATATTAATTTTGGTTTTTATATCATTGCTGTTAAATTTTCACGCGGGAATTTTTGAAACAGAAGGGTACTCATGTGGTCAAATAAGAAATCTTCTTCCTAGATTGTCAATTTTGCTACAAAACTGCAAAAATGAAAAACCCGCACAGAAGAGACACACAACACCAAAATCGTGCGAGTTTATGCTTCGTGAACGTTGCACTGAACTAGAAATGCTGCTTAAAGTAGGCTGTGCTAATGGAAATCCTAGCGTTAACAGGGTTTATGAAGGATGTAAAGCGTTGACTAGACATAGGTGTCTTCTGTTATGTAATTTTTTCTTATTTTTCAAATAAGTTTGCAGCAGAGTTGCAAAAACGTATTTACGTTTACCCGAAATACCCGGTTATTCGGGTATTTAGACTTACGTTTACATTTACGTTTTCATAAAATACCGTTACGTTTTGTTACGTTTTCCTGGTCGAAATACCCGGGTACCAGAGAAAACGTAAAAAAAAGTTGTGAGACCCAAAAATTTTTTGGCAAAATGTAATTTCCGTCATAAATTACCGACAACTTTAAAAATTTTGCGCGCCAGCACACACTGTTCCTCCACAGAAGCCGTATTTTCAAAATAGGTATATGCAATATTCAAATTATTCTATAGTTAGACCCCACCTCCGTGCAGAGTACTACGTATCAGAGTTGTTAAAATACCGGTATTTTTGGAAAGCGTAAGCGTAAGCGTAAATAGACTTTCCAAATTTTGAGTATGGATACTGAAAGCGTAAGGTATTTTTAAAATACCTAGGAAAGCGTAAATAAAAGCGTAAGCGTAAAAATGTTTAAGATGTGTTTTGCTCAGTGAATTCTTTCCAAATCAAGCTCTCTGTGACATTTTATGGATGTCCACTTAGTATAGTCTGCCCTCATATTTTGTTTGGTTATTCATCGGCAGCAACACTTAAGTCATCCTCATCTTCTAATGTGGAGTTAGTGCTGTCGACGGCGACAAAATCATCGTCGGGATCCATTTTCAGCAACAAAATTTCTAATCTGAAGCCACGATTTTGCTCGATGACACAGTACATATTCACAAGACATTCATATTGCGACACAATTTGTACAATGTGCCACTTTTTCCAGTGCATAACTGCACACACGCAGTCATTTTTTTTGGTACGCAGTCTCGTTCACTCCGTGTGTTTTTTGTGGTTTTACGCTTTTTCAAAAGCGTAAAACTAAACTGTGTGAAAAGCTTTTTTACGTTTTTAGTACCCGGGTATTTTGGCCGGGAAAGCGCAAAAAAGCGTACGGGTGTTTTACGAAAGCGTAAGCGTAAGCGTAAGTATAAATACCCATTTACCCGGGTATTTCGGGTAAGCGTAAATACGCTTTCGCAACTCTGCTACGTATTACTTCCCAAACTCGAATTGTGCCAAATGCTACTAAAAAAAGTCAGCGGATGCTGTTATTTAGTGGCTTTCGTGGATTGATTTTGAGCTATTTGAAGATCAAATGTTTAATCAACTCTATGAATTGCCATAATAAAATTTTTTTGTGACATAACACTTGGGAAAACGTTGACAGAACGTGAAAAATTGATTGAAAAACCGGCAAAAATAGAAGGGCAGCTTCCAAAAGACAGTGTCTCCATAATAGAAAGTCGGTGAAAAATAGAACGGCGCCCTTCTATTAGATGAAATACAGTAATAATTTTTTTACGTTTACGTTTTATTTTACGTTTTCCCAGGTATTTTAAAAATACCTCACGTTTTAGTATTTATACTTTCATTTTGGAAAAGGTATTTACGTTTACATTTACGTTTTCCAAAAATACGAGTATTTGACCAACTCTGGTTTGCAGGCGTTTATTGTCATTTGGGACTGATGCTTAGAATCATTCACCAAATACCGTATTACCTCAAATAAACCCCCCTTGAATCAAACCCCACCCCTCTCAAATGAACCCCCCTTGAATCAAACCCCACCCCTCTCAAAATACCCCCCTAAAATTTTGCTGAGGAAATAATAACCTTCCCCCCCCCCTCCCCTAATAATATACACACATTTATTTCATACGAAGCTCAAAGCTAAACCATATGGAGGCAAAGGCAATCAAAGCACAGCATAAAAGATGGAACAATGTTTGTAGGCAGTATCTGAGGAGAAACGCCAAACGCTTTTTCACAAGGAGTTCTTTAGTGCGACAAAAATTATTTGTAAGGAGGAATAATAAACATTGCGTGAAAAAGTCACTTTCCATGTGGAGAAAGGCATTTGACAATGGGAATAGTCCAATCCCCAAACTGGAGGATATTCTACTGCTCTGCAGGTTCATTTGTCTTGAATCCACTTTTTTCGAGCAAAATATAACCTGCCCCCCAAAATGTCTCCCAGCGAGTGTGACAAGAGCACAGATGCCAGATCACCAGCCTGTCAGCAACTTGGCGATATTATCCCAGCATATTCAATGCAGCACGATGGAACAAATCCCTGCATAGGCAACAATTTTACTGGTGTCGGCGAATATGGTGATCAATTTGAAGGTAGTGTGCATTGTTTTTGTTTTTTGATAAATCCTTGAATATGTTTTTAGTTTATAGTTTTCTAATTGCCTCCATGTCAATCAATGTAAGAAAATTAACTCTTCCCTCGATTCAGTTACCTTCCCTTCTTCAATGTGTGCATACAATTTTTTGACTCATATTTGAATAAATTTTCTAATAGGAACAAATTTCAAGCCTGTTGGTTATAAGCAAGTTGCTGATTATCCGCTACACTGAAAATTGCAGACAGCAACGTGAATTCCATTGTATGGTAAATGATGAATCCTACTTGGATTCACTGAATTATTGAAACCATACATAAATACATGTATTTACATAGGTATTTATCACAAAATTTCCTGAAAAAAATCTGATGAAAAACAATACCACTTCTTGTATAACTCAACCCCTGATAAAATACTCACTATTGGCACTATTTCTTTTCACACCATTAACTCATGCCTGCCATGATAAATAGGTAATGTATTACTAAATTTGCTAACTAATAATTCTTGTCAGCAAAGACCAGTGTGAAGTTGGATAGGCCAACAACTGCACTGAGAATTTAGTGAACTATTTAGTGAACTGTCGCGTCAGGTTTGGCAGCGATTTTTTATTTTTTAGGAGTGCCATATCACCAGCTGTGTACGAGATATGGCGTTGATACTTAAGTGGTATATACCTAGTCGTAACACCCCCCTACTATACACCAGCAAGGAGGGCTTCGGCGACTCACTACATACAGTGTGGGTCGCTGAACATATGAAAAAAATCTGTGCTATTTTTGCTGTCCGCAACAAGTTTAGCATCCACATGGTACCCCCCATTGCGATTGCCTTAACTCCAGCTGTGGGGGTCGTAGATTGCTAAATTTTTGGGTAGCCAACACCTTCCCCTACTATATGACATCGGGTGGGCAGCAGCGACCCGCTTACAGTGTGGGTCGCCGAAAATCAAAAAAAAAATTGACACGGTTTTTGTTCGCGTCAAGTCCGGCACCAATGCTTTACCTTTCCACGTCAAGCTAGGCACTTGACAGCCCTTTTAAAAATTCTGATCCTTAAATCATAATCCCAACAATATAAAAAAACAATCGCTGATCCCAGTCACGAAAAATAATATCTGTTTGGACCCTACTCCAAAAATCACTCAACCCCACCCAGCCCATAAGGGTAGTGTTTGTAATCAAAATAATAACTTTATGGCACTTTTTTATTGGATAGTTTCAAACGTGGTTTACGGTGCCCTCTAGAGGAGGGTTAAAGCTTTAAAAGTGCGTAAAAAACATTCCCTTGAAAATGCCCCCCAGTAGAATTTTGTTGGGGGTAAATGGAAAAGTGTCAAAAGTGGTCGATTTTTGTTCCTGTGATGACGTCAATATGACGTCATCGCATTTACCCCCATCAAAATTCTCCAGGATGGCGTTTTGGGGGAATGTTCTTTACACTCTATTGAAGCTTCAACCCTCCTCTAGAGGGCACCGTAAACCATGTTTTTCCAACTGTCTAATAAAAAAGTGGTGTAAAGTCCATTTTTTGTCTGCTGCCCTTTGGGGTCAGAGTTGGGTTGGGTGGGGCGGGGTTGGATGGAGAGCATTTTCTGTTATGTAGTAATGAACAGAAATATTTGCTGCATGGTATTGTATAGTCAACATAATAATTAAAATTTATGTTAATTTACAACATCAGGTGCTGAACTTGATGAGACTGGGCGAAAAAATTCAGTGCTGAACTTGACGTGGACAAAAATTGTGTCAAAAAAAAACTTTGATGTTCAGCGACCCACACTGTAGTGGGTCGCTGCTGCCCACCCGCTGTTGTATAGTAGGGGAGGGTGTTGGCTACTACTCCCCAAAATTCTAGCAATCTACGCCCCGCACAGCTGTAGTTATGGCATCCGCAATGGGGGTACCATGTGGATGCCGAACTTGTCGCGGACAGCGTAAATCGCACAGATTTTCTTCACATGTTCAGCGACCCACACTGTAGTGAGTCGCCGAAGCCCCCCTTGCTGGTGTATAGTAGGGGGTGTTACGACTATATACCACTTAAGTATCAACGCCATATCTCGTACACAGCTGGAGATATGGCGCTCATAATAATAATAAAAAATCGCTGCTGAACCTGACGCGACAGCAGTTTATATAATGACTAGCAGGATTATCTCCGACCTTCGGTCGGGTTTTGTGGTTCTCTACAATTAATACCATTGGAGGAAATATGATACTTTAGTTAAGTTCGCCCACATGCTAGGCATGTGTTTTGAAATGCGGTATGTAATGTACCAACAATAACCAAAGATGCAATGTTTTGGAATGGATTTTTGTAAACTTGCGTAAAGTCGTTGGGCATGAAACTTGGTAGTAAAATGTGGACAGTTTGCGATGTGGTATGATGGTGTGCAGTGTGCATTCTGTGTGGTATAGGTTTTGTGATATGATAGTGTGGTTTATGCAAGGTGTCAAACTTTGTTGTAATCTTAAATTGGTTACATTTGTGCTTTGCTGTTCTTTTTGTGTTTGTAAATCCTTGTTGTATTAATTGTAGAGAACTACAAAACCCAACTGAAGGTTGGAGAGAATCCTGCTAGATGTACCCACTACACAGAGGCTTGCAAAAACTGACATCCCAGTGGGGACCCCCCTCCAAATGGCACCTCCCGGGAACCCCCCAAAAATGGCACCCCCTAGGAACTGCCCAAAAATGGGACCCCCTAGGGCACCACAAATATGGCACCCCCTGAGGACCACCAAAAAATGGCACCCCCTAGGGACCCCCCAAAAATGGCACCCCCTAGGGACCCCCCAAAAATGGCACCCCCTTGGGGACCCACCCAAAGTTGGCTCCCACTGGGGACTCTCCAAAAATGGCACCCCCCTGGGGACCCCCCCCCCCCAAAAAAAAAAAAATGGCACCCCCTATGGACCCCCCGCATGAAAAAATAGCACCCCCCTGAGGACCACCAAAAAATGGCATCCCATGGGGACCCCCTTGAAATGGCACCCCCATATGTACCTCCAAAAATGGCACCCCCTGGAGACCCCCCAAAAATGGCACCCCATGGGGACCCCCTCTAAATCCTGTAAACACAGCCCTAGTTTGGAAACTCCTGTAAACTCAGCCCCTAATTTGGAAACTCCTATAAACTCAGCCCCTAACTTGCAAACTCCCGTAAACTCAGCCCCTAACTTGCAAACTCCCATAAACTCAGCCCCTAATTTGTAACCTCCCATAAACTCAGCCTCTAATTTGAAAACTCCCATAAACTCAGCCCCTAATTTGGAAACCCCCATAAACTCAACCCATAATTTGGAAACTGCTATAAACTCACCCCTAATTTGGAAACTCCAATAAACTCAGCCCCTAATTAAGAAACTCCCATAAACTCAGCCCCTAATTTGGAAACTCCCATAAACTCAGCCCCTAATTTGGAAACTCCCATAAACTCAGTCCCTAATTTGGAAACTCCTGTCAACTCATTTTAAGGTTTATGGTAATGTAGTGTCAAAATGGAATGAATATTTCAAATAATCACTATCATCAATCCACAAATGCATCAATTCACAATTTTAAATTTTTTAGCCCTGGGGGTTAGACTAAAAGGTTATGGTAATGTAGAGTATAAATGGAGTGCACATCTCAAATCACTGCAATAAAAAACCCACAAATGCATCATTTCACAAATTGAAAGTTTTTGGGCCCAGGGGTTCATTATCAGGGTTTAGTAATGTGGTGTCAAAATGGAGTGCATATTTGAAATCGCTACAATCAGAAACCCACAAACACATCATTTTATGATTTGAAAATATTTGGCCCTGGGTGTTCATTTTCAGGGTTATGGTAATGTAGTGTCAAAATGAAGTGCATATTTCAAATCAAGGCAATCAAAAAGCCACAAATGCATCATTTCACAATTTCTAATTTATTAGCCCCAGGGGTTCAATTTAAGGCTTACAGTAATGTAGAGTTGAAATTGAGTTATTTCAAATCAGTGCAATGAGAAGAACGCAAAATGCATCATTTCACAATTTGAAATTTTTGGGTCTAGGGGTTCAATTTCAGGGTTTTAGTAATGTAGTGTCAAAATGGAGTGCATATTTGAAATTGCTACAATCAGAAACCCACAAATGCATCATTTTATGATTTGAAAGTTTTTGGCCCAGGGGGTTCATTTTTAGGGTTATGGTAATGTAGTGTCAAAATGAAGTGCATATTTCAAATGAGTGCAATCAGAAACCTGAAAATGCATCATTTCTCAAATTGAAAGTATTTGGCCCCATGGGTTCATTTTTAGGGTTATGGTAATGTAGTGTCAAAATGGAGTGCATATATCAAATCAGTGCAATCAGAAACCCAAAAATGCATCATTTCACAAATTGAAAGTTTTTGGCCCCAGGGGTTCATGTTCTGGGTTATGGTAATGTACTGTCAGAATGGAGTGCATATTTCAAATGATTGTAATCAGTAACCCACAAATGCATCATATCACAATTTATATTTTTTAGCCCTGGGGGCCTCACTTAAGGATTATGGTAATGTTATTGTCAACTCCCATAAACTCAGCCCCTAATTTGGCAAACACCCATCAACTGAACTCCCATAAACTCATCCTCTAATTTGTAAACTTGTGTCAACAGCCCCTTATTTTTAAACTTCTGTCAACTCAACCTAATTTATAATCACCCATCAACTCAACCCTGAATTGTAAACTCAGCCCCTAAAAACTCAAGTCAACCCCATATACATGTACAATTGCATTCTTGGGAAGCAACTTTGCCATCTACTAACCCTGTTTGTCAAGATTGTAAAGGGATCGTGTTTGTAAAGGGCATTTTGTGCCGATAAAAAGTGTCCGCATTGTGTGTAAAAACACACACAAATCGGGTAGAGTCAGTGACGCCCTATCGTTTACGTTGGAGCATACTTTCCACACGAATAAATAGTGGCTTTATAATATGGTATTGATGATGATATCAGGCAAGCAAAATGTGTTAGGTAAAGATAAATTCATATATCACAGGGGATATAGTCCTGGATGACTCAGATCAGACCCCTGATTCACAAAGACGTGCATCCGGAATTGCTGTCGCTGTGCATCGTGCTGGCGGCTGGGGGATACCTACACTTTGGCCAAACGGAGTTGTTCCATACACTGTGGGTGGTTTAAACCACTTTTTAATAATTGCTTTCTAAGGGCTTTTTGCAATACTCAAAAAAACTGTTCAACAGTCCAACATAACATACTACCTCCAACAAGAGGTACCCTCTAAAAACCAGAGTTGTACAAATACTGGTATTTTTGGAAAACGTAAACGTAAACGTAAATACCTTTTCCAAATCAAAAGTATAAATACTAAAACGTAAGGTATTTTCAAAATACCGGGGAAAACGTAAAATAAAACGTAAACGTAAAAATTACATTAAGTGGTTACGCTATCAGAGAATACAAAAACACAATGTTTTTTTACAACATTATGGATGTTCATATGATCTCCATCAACATTTTCTGCTTAAATACATGTATTTTATATATATTTAGAATGATGGGATCAGGATATTGAATTGGAATTGGAGTTGACATTTTGCGTCGTTGTCAACTACTGGGTGTAGGGCCATAAGGTGCCAATTCCGTAACAGGAGAACTAAAAAAAATTATGAGTGAGAAGTAATGGCAAGTAAAAATTTAAAGAAAAGTAAATTTTTAAGTTGAATGGGGAGTTAAAAGACAAATGGTCAGTCATGAGAAAACACTAAAAATGTGTCGACTTTTTATTCGCATTGCAGTTCTCCCTCACAAAAATAATTTCCTTCAACTTTTTACTTTTCACTTGCAAATTGGTGTTTGAGTTCTCCAATTGCGGAATTCAAACTCTTCAACATTAGAGCATGTTGAACTCATCATAATACACTACTTTTGTCAAACAATATAGTTCTGTGTAGCATATTTTTACGTTTTCTCTGGTACCCGGGTAATTGTGCCAGGAAAACGTAACAAAACGTAACGGTATTTTTGGAAAGCGTAAACGTAAACGTAAAAGTATAAATACCCGAATAACTGGGTATTTCGGGTAAACGTAAATACGTGTTCGCAACTCTGCTAAAAACAGGTGCGATTTTAGCTTTTTGAATGTGATGAAACAATTAATGATAAAAAGTGAAACAAGCAAATTTGAAAATGATAAAAAAGCTTGGCAGTGAACAGTCTATCAGCGTATGTGATGCCAGAAAGTGTGATCTCACTTTTGGTGCAAAACCAGGTGTTATTTCAAAACTTTCAAATGACATCTGTATATCTTAATGATTTGAAACGATTGGAATTTCTTAATTCATTTATGCTGATACCCAGGGGGAGCGGGGGGGGGGGGCTGCAGCGTAAACGCAACGTCAGCGTAAAAAATTTTGCGCGCAGGCGCGCATTCTTAACCGGACATAAGTTTTATCATCAGATTTGTTCCATGTGGCCGTAAATCGTTATAAATCACTCAATGTTGTGCTTTTTTCCTGTTTTGTATGTATATTTACATACATATACAGCGTTCCATGGCGCTGACGCCAACGCCAATGGCGCCATGGCGTGGCGCCTACTAATGGCGCCATTCTGCCACCATGTAGCTAAAAATTTTAGGGGGGGGGGGGCTGAGCCCCCCCCCCCCCGCAGGCCTCCGTAAACAAGCAGCCCCCCGCTCAAAAATCCTGGATACGTCCCTGCTGATACCCCATCATGTTTTGCCCTTTGCAGATACATGAAGATATTAACAATATTCACGTTGTAAATGTCAATAGTGTTGTTAGATCGTTTTTAAAATGTTGCACAGTTGTTATTTTAATTAAAAAACTTGCAGGTGGATAGCAAATTTAATCATAGTCACATTGTATCGATAAAGAGTGGTATGCGACTCATCACAGATTATGTGCAATGCAGGATTGACAAAATCAGAAAATTACATTTACAATTAAAAACAGAAAAAATAAAAAATCTAATCACATCACAGTGTTCACTTTGTAAAAATTCTATTTAAATTTGGAAACATGTAAGCCTTACTTGTAGTTTATTGCCACACATCCTACCAAAATTCAATATTCGGTTTACCGTATTTCCTTGAAATACCCCCCGGGGGCTGATTGTTTCATAGTGCTCCCGAGAGGGGGGGATTATTTCACAGGAAATTTTTTGAAATCCTAGTACAAAATCGTGGTTTGTGATGTGCGCTGGGGTAGAAAAATGCATCAATAACTGACATGTATCAACTCCTGTATACTAACTAGCAGGATTCTCTTTGACCTTCGGTCGGGTTTTGTGGTCCTCTAGAATTAATACCACAATGATTTACAAACACAAAAAGAACAGCAAAACATAAAAATAACCAATTAAGATTAAATACAACAAAGTTTGACACTTTGCATAAACCACACTATCATATCACAAAACCTATACCACACAGAATGCACACTGCACACCAACATACCAAATTGCGAACTGTCTACATTTTACCATCGAGTTTCAGGCCCAACCATTTTAAGGAACTATACAAAAATTTATTCCAAAAGATTGCATCTTTGGTATTGGTCTTGTTATTGTTGGTACATTACATACCACATATCAAAATACATGGCTAGCATGTGGGCAACGTTAATCAGAGTGGTGTATTTCCTATAATATGGCTTAAAGTCTAGACTGGTGTCTTCGATGGAAAGGTGGGTAAAGAGGTGGTGAAAAAATATATGGGTCCTCTGTCATTGGAGGAAATATGATACTTTAGTGAAGTTTGCCCACATGCTAGGCATGTGTTTTGAAATGCAGTATGTAATGTACCAACAATAACATGACCAATACCAAAGATGCAATGTTTTGGAATGGATTTTTGTAAACTTCCCTAAAATGGTTGGGCATGAAACTTGGTAGTAAAATGTGGACAGTTTGCTTGAACAGGGTAAGTGTGGACTGTGTTGCTTGTGGACAATCTTAAATTGGTTACATTAGTGCTTTGCTGGTTTTTTTGTGTTTGTAAATCCTTGTGGTATTAATTGTAGAGAACCACAAAACCCACTACTCAGAGGCTTGCAAAAACTGACACCCCAGTGGTGACTCCCCTCCAAATGGCACCCCCCAGGGAACCCCCCAAAAATGGCACCCCCTGGGAACTGCCCAAAAATGGGACCCCCTAGGGACCCCACAGAAATGGCACCCCCTGAGGACCACCAAAAAATGGCACCCCCTAGGGACCCCCCAAAAATGGCACCCCCCTAGGTACCCCCGAAAAAATGGCACCCCCCTGGGGACCCCACAAAAATGGCACCCCCTGATTACCCACCCAAAGATGGCCCCCCTGGGGACTCTCCAAAAATGGCACCCCCCTGGGGACCCCCCAAATGGCACCCCCTATGGACCCCCCCAAAAAAAAATAGCACCACCCTGAGAACCACCAAAAAATGGCCCCCTTGGGGATCACCCAAAAAATGGCACCCCATGGGGACCCCCTCTAAATCCTGTAAATGCAGCCCCAATTTGGAAACTCCTGTAAACTCAGCCCCTAATTTGGAAACTCCCATAAACTCAGCCCCCAATTTGGAAACTTCTGTAAACTCAGCCCCTAATTTGGAAACTTCTGTAAACTCAGCCCCTAATTTGGAAACCCCTGTAAACTCAGTCCCTAACTTGCAAACTCCCGTAAACTCAGCCCATAACTTGCAAACTCCCATAAACTCAGCCCTAACTTGCAAACTCCCGTAAACTCAGCCCATAACTTGCAAACTCCCATAAACTCAGCCCTAACTTGCAAACTCCTGTAAACTCAGCCCCTAATTTGGAAACTCGTATAAACTCAGCCCCCTATTTGGAAACTTCTGTAAACTCAGCCCCTAATTTGGAAACTTCTGTAAACTCAGCCCCTAATTTGGAAACCCCTGTAAACTCAGCCCCTAACTTGCAAACTCCCGTAAACTCAGCCCATAACTTGCAAACTCCCATAAACTCAGCCCTAACTTGCAAACTCCTGTAAACTCAGCCCCTAATTTGGAAACTCCCGTAAACTCAGCCCCTAATTTGGAAACTCCCATAAACTTAACCCACAATTTGGAAACTGCTGTAAACTCAGCCCCTAATTTGGAAACTCACATAAACTCAGTCCCTAATTTGGAAACCCCTGTAAACTTATTTTCAGGTTTATGGTAATGTAGTGTCAAAATGGAATGAATATTTCAAATCATCGCTATCATCAATCCACAAATGCATCAATTCACAATTTTTTAGCCCCGGGGGTTAGACTTAAAGGTTATGGTAATGTAGAGTAAAAATGGAGTGCACATCTCAAATCACTGTAATAAAAAAACCCACAAATGCATCATTTCACACATTGAAAGTTTTTGGGCCCAGGGGTTCATTATCAGGGTTTTAGTAATGTGGTGTCAAAATGGAGTGCATATATGAAATCACTACAATCAGAAACCTACAAATGCATCATTTTATGATTTGAAAATTTTTGGCCCTGGAGGTTCATTTTCAGGGTTATGGTAATGTAGTGTCAAAATGAAGTGCATATTTCAAATCAAGGCAATCAAAAAGCCACAAATGCATCATTTCACAATTTCTAATTTATTAGCCCCAGGGGTTCAATTTAAGGCTTACAGTAATGTAGAGTTGAAATTGAGTTATTTCAAATCAGTGCAATTAGAATCCTACAAAATGCATCATTTCACAATTTGAAATTTTGGGGGCTAAGGATTAATTTCAGGGTTTTAGTAATGTAGTGTCAAAATGGAGTGCATATTTGAAATTGCTACAATCAGAAACCCACAAATGCATCATTTTATGATTTGAAAGTTTTTGGCCCAGGGGGTTCATTTTTAGGGTTATGGTAATGTAGTGTCAAAATGAAGTGCATATTTCAGATGAGTGCAATCAGAAACCCAAAAATGCATAATTTCTCAAATTGAAAGTATTTGGCCCCATGGGTTCATTTTTAGGGTTATGGTAATGTAGTGTAAAAATGGAGTGCATATATCAAATCAGTGCAATCAGAAACCCAAATTTGAAATCAGTGCGCTCAGAAACCCAAAAATGAAAGATTTCACAAATTGAAAGATTTTGGCTCCAGGGGTTCATTTTCAGGGTTATGGTTATGTAGTTTTCAGGGTTATGTAGTGTCAAAATGGAGTGCATATTTCAAATCAGTGCAATTAGAAACCCACATTGCATCATTTCACAATTTCTAATTTTTAAGCCCTGGGCATATTTGAAATCGCTACAATCAGAAACCCACAAATGCATCATTTTATGATTTGAAAGTTTTTGGCCTAGAGGGTTCATTTTGAGGGTTATGGTAATGTAGTGTCAAAATGAAGTGCATATTTCAAATGAGTGCAATCAGAAACCTGAAAATGTATCATTTCTCAAATTGAAAGTATTTGGCCCCATGGGTTCATTTTTAGGGTTATGGTAATGTAGTGTCAAAATGGAGTGCATATATCAAATCAGTGCAATCAGAAACCCAAATTTGAAATCAGTGCAATCAGAAACCCAAAATGCATCATTTCCCAAATTGAAAGTTTTTGGCCCCAGTGGTTCATTTTCAGGGTTATAGTAATGTAGTGTCAAAATGGAGTGCATTATATATCAAATCAGTGCAATAAGAAACCCACAACGCATCATTTCACAATTTGAAAGTTTTGGCCCCAGGAGTTCAATTTCAGGGTTATGGTAATGTACTGTCAGAATGGAGTGCATATTTCAAATCATTGTAATCAGTAACCCACAAATGCATCATATCACAATTTATATTTTTTAGCCCCGGGGGCATCACTTAAGGGTTATGGTAATGTTATTGTCAACTCCCATAAACTCAGCCCCTAATTTGGCAAACACCCATCAACTCAACTCCCATAAACTCAGCCTCTAATTTGTAAACTTGTGTCAACAGCCCCTTATTTTTCAACTTCTGTCAACTCAACCTAATTTATAATCACCCATCAACTCAACCCTGAATTGTAAACTCAGCCCCTAAAAACTCAAGTCAACCCCCTATACATGTGCAATTACATTCTTGGGAAGCAACTTTGCCATCTACTGACCCTGTTTGTCAAGATTGTAAGGGATCGTGTATGTAAAGGACATTTTGTACTAATAAAAAATGTCCACATTGTGTGTAAAAACACACACAAATCGGGTAGAGTCAGTGACGTCCTATCGTTTACGTTGGAGCGTACTTTCCACACGAATAAATAGTGGCCTTATAATTGGTAGAGATAGTAGTACGTAGATTAGATGGTATAAACACTGCTCTCACGTGATTCCAACATTGTTTTAACGTGTGTACTGCACTATGCAGAACACAAACTGCAGTATTTGTCATGTACGTTCCCTTTACACCCAATCTGGGGGGGGGTTGATTGTTTCATAGTGGTCTCGAGAGGGGGGGGTCAAACGAGGGGGGGGGGGGGGTATTTCGAGGAAATACGGTATATTCAATGCAGTTATGGTAGTTGTTCCATTGATATGGTAATACCGTATTTCCTCGAATTACCCCTGGGGGTTTATTTTTTCAGAGTAAAATGCAACAATAACTACCATTTATAAGTTTTTACTGGCTTATATAAGGATGTAGGTAGATGGTATAAACGATGTTCTAACGTAACACAGTAAGTGTTTTGAACATCTGTTATGCATTTCCCGGACCACAAATTCATAGTGCCCATTTTGAGGGGGGTATTTCGATGGGGGGTATTTCGAGGAAATACGGTAAATATATTAAATATTTTACGAAATGCTGGCACTTAGCCAAAAGTCATACCGTATTTCCTCAAAATAGCCCCCCCCATCGAAATACCCCCCCCCCAAATTTAGTGTATAGGGAACGTAATGCGGTTTGTCATGTTAGAATAGGGTTTGTACCATCTACGTAAATACTTATAAACAGGGGACACGCCAGGTCCGGCACCCATAAGTTGGGTCGGTTCCGGAGACTATAACTCAGGTTCTAGGGGGGTAACACTTTGAAATTTTGGGGGAATATACTCTAAACCCCATTTCGACCATACACTGCAGGGGGGGCCCCGGCGACTCACCTGAGTGTCGGCCGCCGTATACGTGAATTTTTTTGTTGAAAAAACGTGTCCACACGAGGTCCGGCACCCCGTGTTTTTACAGTATAACGGGCTGCTAATCAAAAACTGTTGGGGGGAATTGATCGAAATTTTGAGGGGGTGTACACGACACCCCCCACTGCTTTTCATGGAAGTTTGAGTCCTTTGGTGACCCCCCTGAGAGTGGACTGCTGGAAAAAACCCTGATATTTTTGAGAATTTACTGTCCAGATTTGGCACTGGACAGCAAAAATAATAATTACATTAGAATGTCCCTTAGAGGACAATGTATACCACTGTAAAAAGTGTGTATTAATAAAGCCAATTAAAACAAAAATTGATCTGGTACCAAAGTGTATTTGACACCCATACACATGTTCCAGATTAAATTTCGATTTAAGTCAAATCTTTTATACACACTTTAAAAGCTGGTTTACGATGTCCTCTAGGAGATGATTTAGGGTAAAAATTCGCGTAAACAACACTGTCCCAAAAATCAACCATAGTGGAGTTTCAATGGGGGTCCCTGTAATGATGTCATCGATGACCTCATTCCAGGAACAAAATTCGCCTTGTGGGACAGCTTTTGTGTTGACCCCCATCAAATCTCCTCCATGGTTGATTTTTGGGGCAATGTTGTTTACGTGAATTTTTACCTTAAATCATATCCTAGAAGGCATCGTAAACCAGCTTTAAAAGTGTGTATTCAAGATTTGACTTAAATTGAAATTTAATCTGGAACATGTGTATGGGTGTCAAATACACTTTTGTACCAGATCAAATTTTCGTTTTAAAATTTGCTTTTTAAATACACACTTTTTACAGTGGTATACATTGTCCTCTAAGTGACATTCTAATGTAATTTTTATTTTTGCTGTCCAGTGCCAAACCTGGACAGTGAATTCTCAAAAATATCATTTTATTTTCCAGCAGTCCACTCTTAAGGGGGTCGCCAGGGGGCTCAAACTTCCATGAAAAGTAGTGGGGGGTGTCGTGTACACCCCCTTAAAATTTCGATCAATTCCCCCCAACAGTTTTAGATTGGCAGCCCGTTATACTGTAAAAACACGTGGTGCCGGACCTCGCGTGGAAAAAATATACATGTATACGGCGGCCCACACTCAGGTGCGTCGCCGACCATCCTAAGCCCGTATATAGTAGTTGGGGGGTTTCGAGTATATGCCCTAAATATTTCGAATAAATCTACCCACTACAGCTAAAGATATGGCGTCCGGCACCGACTCAGAAATTAGGTGCCGGAGCTGGCGTGTCCCCAGTTTATAAGTCTATAGAGTCTTATAAATGGCGGTTTTTGTTGCATTCATCGACATCTGTGCACGTTACAAACGACAATTTCGTACTGGGATTTCGCAAAATTTCTGGCGAAAAAATAACCCCCCCCCCCTCGAAATACCCCCCCCCCTCATTTAACCCCCACTCAAAAATCTCACTCTAAAAAAATAAACCCCCTGGGGGTATTTCGAGGAAACACGGTACATAGATTTGTCTTTCATCAAAAAGTTCAGACTGAATAGGTAAAGTCAACCACTAACCAAACAGAATCCGTTCATTCAAATTTGTATCTGATGCATAATAAGTAATTATAAGTGCAACAAAATTTATAGTGAAAAGTCTGGAAAAATGTAATAAATATTTCATATTCACAAAATTTGAAGGATTTTTGGAGCATTCAGTAAAATAATAATACTATTCCACAAAAAGCCTGGTAAAATGTATTAAGTTTGTCCAGAGAAACAACGAGACAAACTACATCCACTTTATCTCAGAGGTGACTTTTACATCGTGTTTTAATTATTGAGTTTGTAAACTTTATGTGTAAGGTGTGGAAAATTATTGTGCCACACCTGTCATTACAAGTTATAGTCATTATGCTGCGATT
The DNA here is from genome assembly GCA_964036195.1 of Sphaerolaimus hirsutus. Taxonomy (NCBI): domain Eukaryota; kingdom Metazoa; phylum Nematoda; class Chromadorea; order Monhysterida; family Sphaerolaimidae; genus Sphaerolaimus; species Sphaerolaimus hirsutus. The sequence continues at coordinate 1,862,282 of OZ038450.1, read as the reverse complement.
ACAGCTCGACATAAATTTGACCCAGCATAAAATTGATTTGTGGGCATAAAATTAATTACAGATGAATGGATAAAGAAACGACGTTGTAATTTACGTCACAGAAAGCGCATATGCAGATGTTTCTTGTGTTGAAAGCTCATCAGTTTATTTTAATTGTACCAGAAGTTATGAATTTTGGCACAAATTTTTTTAATTTTGCGCCATAAGTAGCGTAAAATTACAGCATAAAATTTAAAAAAATTGTGCCAAAATTCATAACTTATGGTACAATTAAAATAAACTGATGAGCTTTCGATACAAATAACATCTGCATATGTGCTTTCTGTGACTGAAATTACAACGTTGTATCTTTATCTATTCAACTGTAATTAATTTTTTGCCCAAAAATCAATTTTACGCTGGGTCGAATTTTACGTCGAGCTGTAATCGCAGCATTAGTGAAAGCAGACCCCAGAATGGCCATGTCAAAGACAATTATAGTGTCCAGTGCACTGGAAACATTTGAACGGTATAGACTGGTTGAAATTCTGTTCTGGGTATGGATGGAGACCTCATACATGTAACACTAAACTTATTGATGAATACTGTATTTCTTCTAATAGAATAGCACCATTCTATTTTTTCATCAACTTTTTTACCTACAATTCTATTGGAGATACCATTATATTGGAGGCTGCCATTCTACTTTTCCTCACCAACTTTTTTAAATAATTCACTTAGCTTCACAAACACAAATCATTACACTTGCAGGGTGACGAATGTCATTCATATTTTGGGATGCGGGGTGGGAAGCAAACTATATTGCTTGGCATCAGAGGAAATCAGTGCCTAATGGCGGCATGTTCATTTTTTGTTCTCTATTATACATATAAATATAAATGCATGTTTATTTACCAATTTTCACAGGGTGTAGTTGCTCATGAAATGCTGCATGCACTGGGTTTTTTGCATGAACATAGCAGACCAGATAGAGATCATTATGTTAATGTCAGTGCAATTAAAAGTTCAACTTTACCAAATACCTATTCATTCATTCTCTTCAAGTATCATTTCTCCGATTAAGTCACCCCGCGTTCAAAGCTCCCGGGGTGCTGTGCTGTGCAATGTGTTCTGTATAAAGTACCCGGGTGCTTTACTTTTCATCCAAAAAAAAATGTGGTGATCCATGGTGCGCAGTATTTTTTTAGCACGCATATGCCTACTGAATTGCATATTTAGCATGGTGTGTAGTGTTCTTTTGCATGCTGCGGCTAAATCAAATCTGGTGTAAAAACTCCCCAGGGCAACATTTAGTGGGCTTGTATTCAAAGATTTGTGGGTTGTGGGATTATTGCAAAGGCATTTCAACCAGTAATGTTTTGAAAAGTGGATCGTTTTGTATTTGTTTACATTTGCATATGATAATTGATATATAAGTTACATAAAAGTATCATTACTTTAGATATCTTTCAGTATTGAACAAAACATAGCAAAGCACCCCATCATTTGCATTGCACCATGGTGCAATAAACAGCACTTGAAAAGTAGTTTGAAAAGAGCTCCAATTTTGTGAAACACCAGGGGTGCTTTGATTGGAGAAATACGGTAGTGTAAAAGCGCTATAGCACTGGTGCCTGTCACTGCCTAGGTAGTGCTAAACTGCCAAGGCAGGGGGGCCACCTACACATGCAACCAGCACTACGATTCGATCCTGCTATTACAGGGACCGCTATTCGCTGGGGTCAGTATACAACCACAGTGCTCAAAAATCCTGGTGTAGTTGTTGATTGAACTTACTACGAAAGTTTGTAGTAAATTCAACAACTACTACACTGTGTATATCCCTGGCTAGTGCTAAAGCATAAAGTGACATGGCGGTTTCGGTTTTCTGCACAATTTTACTGTGTGCCTGCCTGAAGCAAAGTCATTCAACCGCAATAATTCTTTTGCACGTTTTACATCACTACTCCTCATAAACATCGATCACTTTTGTTTCAGATTATATATGCTAACATTCAACCAAATAGGAGTCAATACTTTGATAAGCAAAACATGGATGTATCCAATTCCGGTTACGACTACTATTCTTTAATGCATTACAGTTCAGTATAGCTTGCAAAAGTTGAGGACCCATGTTCCGAAAGTCGAAAGGCGCCAATTTTGAAATAAATTGTGGACGTGGACCATTGATCCCGGCATAATTGAGACAAACTTGGGGAATTTTGATAAAAGACTACCGACCGATCCCTTTTAAAACATTATCAAACTATGGACTCATACTCCGCGAAAAGCAAATAATTCATCCGCATATACATACCTACCGTATTACCCCGAATTACCCCCCCCCCTCGAATTAACCCCCCATCAAAATGGGCTGGGGAAATAATAACCCCCCCTCGAAATACCCCCCCTCCGGAATGATTTACGTCATGTACGTAATAAATAGGTAATGTATGCAATGTACATGATGGATTTATTACTGCTAATTTACATTACAGCTACAAATACACTAGTTTGTGTTGATATCTAGGTTTGTATGTCCAAATATATCCAGTTTGGACACATTTTTTACCTGTTTTGGGTATGCAAATGCCTACTATTTACTACGATCCTTACGAAAATTTCTGACGAAAAAAAACCCTCGAATAAACCCTCCTCGAATTAACCTCCCTCAAATTTTGCTGGCGAAATAAGAAACCCCCATGCCCATGGGGTTATTTCAAGGTAATACGGTATTCACTTATGCACCACGCAATGCGCCAACACGAACCTTATATGCACGCACTTGAAAAAAATGTAAAATATTTTTTTAAAGGCGGAGATGAGTGTACCATCTAAAATGACCCCATTTCAATGCTGCCTGAAATCATTTGTACTTTTCCTTGTAATTTTCTACTTCTTCTGCACTTGCGGAGTTTGACTACTGAAATATTTTTTTCATCGTTAAACCACTTTTTATTTTTGATGATGACGTTATGATATAGAGTTTTTCTTCCAGAAAAATTGATTGCATTATAACGTATCTGGTATAACGTCAACAACCCAACCAATAACTCAACTAACTCACTCCAAAAACTAAGCTAACTTTTTTGAAAGATGGAAAAATGGGCGGGTGCAGCCAGCCACAGATGGCGTTTCTGGGCGTTTTTTTGAAATTTATCAAAACTTGGAATTGTCGACTTTTAGATTGGACTCCTAAGTGTGTCGATTTAAAATCAGGTTCAACTTCATATGCGATACACGATGGATTAACCACAATTGAATCAAAGGATCCAAAAGTCAATTCAAGAAAACTAGGTCAAAGAACCGGACTCAGCGTAACTGATAAGTACGAACTGCGAACTGCTTACTGCCCTGCAGAAAGACGTATGTACTGTTACAGGGTTGGCAAAACCTCAGAAAAAAATAAAAATAAAATAGAAATTAAAGACTAAAATAAAATAAAATTAAAAATTAGTAAAATAAAAATACAATTTTACTAAAATTCTAATTTTTGTAAAATTTTGGTAAAATTTTACAAAAACTTGAGTGTCTAAAATTCTATAAAAAGTTTTCTATTGCGTTGCTTAAGATCCTAAATTCCTGCCAATTTGCAGAACTGGTGCCTTGTTGTTGCTTTCATTGTTGTGATTGAAAAATATTTTTGCTCAAAATTGCAAATTTTCACATCTTTTGATATATTTAAACCTTGAAAATCACTAAGTTATGTGATTTTGTAACTATTTTTTTTCAATCCATACCTTGAAAAAGCCGATATATTGAACGCCGCAAGCCCCTCCCCCCGACCACCCCCCTTCCCCGAAAAAAACACAATTTTAGCAATCTTTCCCTTGGGAGGAGCAATTAGCTACACATCTGCCGGTGCCGGTTCCGCAAGTGGAAAAGTTAAGAGTTAAAACTTAAGAGTAACGATGGCAAAAAAAGATTCGAAAATTCGAAAACATTTTTGAATTTTCGAATTTTTTCAGAATTTTCGAATTTTTATTCCACCCCTAGAAAAAACACTTAAAAATCGATTTATTTTTTAAAAAATTCGAAAATTCAAAAATTCAAAAATAGTTTTCGAATTTTTTAGGAAATCAAGGCAACAAAACACACCGTTAAGTTCAACGTACTAAATAAATCAACAATTGATACGCAGCGCGTATGGAAAGCGAAACGTAACAAAAAAAACGTTGAAATGTCATCCACGGCGGAAGAGGCGGACTTTGACATATCCGTCTTTACACTGTATCTCCTCGAAATATCCCCCCTCGAAATACCCCCCTCAAAATTTACACTGTTAATTTATTAACACCCCTCGAAATACCCCCCCAATTTGGTGTATAGAGAATGTAATGCAGTTTGTGATCTGGGAAACACAGAACACACATTAAAAACAATGACTGTGTTGTGTAGAACAGGGTTTGTACCATCTACGTACTTAGTCTGTAGACTCTTATACATGGTAGTTTTTGTCACTATGGTGGTATAAGTATATAGAGTCATAAAAAAAGACATTTTTGTTGCATTTTTTGACATCTGTGATTCTTGACTACAGACAACAATTTATACTGGGATTTCGAAAAATTTCTGGCAAAATTATACACCCCCCTCGAAATACCCAGCCTCGTTAAACCCCCCCCCCAAGTTTCGACACTGAAAAAATAATACGGTATTTGATGCCAATTTTGTATTTTATGCTGATATTTTATTTGACGCCAATTTTTTTATTGTTGCTTTTATTGCCTTAGCTCTGTTGGTGAATTAAATGTATCAATGTGTGAATTAAATGAAGAAGCAGCACACTGGTTTGCATAACTCCTTCCACCATTTTTATGCTAATTTATGGTAAAAATAAGGTTAAAACAAATGAGCAGAACATGAAGACAGTCCAAATTCTGTGTTTAAAGCTTCAGATTCAATATTTTTCCAAAAAGATTCGAAAATTATTTGAAAAAATTCGAAAACTAGCCAAAAAAATTCGAAAATTGCCAAAAAAGATTCAAAAATTCGAAATTCGAAAATTAAATTCGAAATTCGAAAATTATTTTGAAGAAAAATTCGAAAATTCGAAAATTCACTTCAGAAAAAACACTTAAAAATTTAAATACTTTTTTTCGACTGTTTGCCATCGTTACTTAAGAGTTGAGTAAAATGATAAATGATAAGTTAAGAGTAAAGTTAAAAGTTAAGAGTTGAGTAAAATCATTTGTCGTTTTACTCAACTCTTAACTCTTAACTTTACTCATAACTTGTCATTTGTCATTTTACTCAACTCTTAAGTTTTAACTCTTAACTTTTCCACTTGCGGAACTGGCCCCTGGCCCCTATAACATTCAGAATTCAAGATACCTATGTCGCAACCCATGTCAAAAGTCTACATTCAATTTTTTGTATTCATCTGCATGCTTCTAGCGTGCACATTGTTTTACTTCGTTGCATCAAAGATTCTGATTTTTTGTAAAAATTTTGTAAAATATTTGGAAAAATTTTTTAAAATGGTTTCATTTTATTTTATTATTGACATATCAGAATAAAATAAAATATTAAAAAATGAAACATGAATAAAATTAAAATAAAATACAATTTTAATAAAAAATAAAATACAATTTTAGTAAAAAGAATTTTACTAAAACCGACCATGGTATAATACTGTATTTCTTTAACAGAATGGCATACCTCCGCTCCAATAGAAGAATACCTTCAATAGAACAGCAAGTAGAAGAGCGCCAAAAACAAAACTATGAAAAAGTTGAAAAATAAAAAGCGGGAAGTTTCAAAGAACTCAAATAGATATGGAAATTTCAAATGGATGCTCTCATGAAAAGAAAAGAATACGAAACGAAAAGAAAATACAGTATTACCTCTAATATAAGGTTTACCTCTAATATAAGGTACCCACTAATATAAGGTATACCTTTTGGACTTTTTGAATGTGACGAAATAAATATAAGGCATACCTCTAATAAAAGGCACATCTGGCTGACTGCCAAAAGTATAATCGCAAAAACTGTTGCCAAACATAGCGGAAAACGATGAAAATCGTGCCGAAGGCAACGATGGGTAAGTTCTCCAAAAAAAACACTTTCTGTGTTTTGAGTTTTTCAAAAATGAATACCTGTGTTTTGAGTTTTTTTTTCAAAAAAAAAACTTGAGTAACTCTGTTTTTATTTCTGTGTTTTTTGTTAAAACTCGAGTTTTTTTGAGTTTTTTTCTAAAAAACTCGAGTTTTTGTCAAAAAAACTTAAGTTTTCCCCAAAAAAATTCTGATTTACAGCATTTTGATGTGGAAACAATGGTTTTCTTATAAAATATTGGTTTTGCACATGTTTTAACCCCACATAACATGTGTATTCATTCAAGTGTCGAAAAAGTCCGTAAAAATGTCCTCAATAAGGACATCCACCCACATCGCAACAACAGTATCAACAAAATGCTCACAAATGACAATTTACGCACTACTCCAAAATTCTTCAATGGATGTGGACTGTATGGAAGACTACAGAATTGATTTGAACTACAACTTTATTTAAACATGTCCACCAGGAGATGTGCATGCCATCTTTAATTTATTTTTTGTTCTATCATAAAATATGAATACATTATGTACATATTTACATGCTATACATGCATATCTTATCTTGTTTAGTTAAACTGAATTCATGTGCATTCTGAAAATGTGTTCAACCACTTCGCTGAAAAAAACTCAAAAACTCAAAAAACTTTTCTGTGTTTCCGTGTTTCTGTGTTTCTGTGTTCTCCAAAAAAAAACTCATTTGAGTTTTGAGTTTTTCAAAATTTGTGAGTTTCCGTGTTTCTGTGTAAAACAAAAACACAGAAACTCAATGAGTTTCTGTGTTCAATTTCTGTGTTTTTTTTCCATCGTTGGCCGAAGGGCACTCAGACAACTCTGTGTCAATTTGTATAAGGCCTGGTTCACCAATTCGTTACATTCCAGTCCAATAAAATGAACTGAGTTGTTTTTCACATTTGGTAATATGTTTGAAAAATTTGATGAAAACAATATAAGGTGTACCTCTAATATAAGGTATATATACCAAAACGCGTAAAAAACTGACGAAATAAATAAAAGGTATACCTTATATTAGAGGTAATACGGTAACCCCTCGAAAGTCCCACCTCTTTGATGGGCGCGAAAGATGTCAATGTAAAAAAACGTTGACAAAATCTTCTGCATCCAAATGTTTTATGTTCGAATCTTACCAGTGATATAATTTTCCAATATATTGTGAGAGTTGCGTGCATGCCTTAGCTGTTTGCTGCATTCTGCCAATGTAAGACACAAATGGCTGGGTGCATGAACAGTATCAAGCACCTGAAAATTATAAACAGTCACTATTTTGCAATTCGCAGATAACGCAGAGGTATGTGTTGACAAAGATGTACGCTGCAGTCACTGGGAGGAATTAGGACATTGTAATAGTGCAGAATTTTCCACATATATGGAAGCCATCTGCAAAAAAGCATGCAAACTTTGGTACAATTGATTCCTCAATCACTTCCATCATCCATATACCTACCGTATTTTCTCGAATTACCCCCTCCTCGAAATACCCCCCTCAAAATGGGCACTATGAATTAATAACCCCCCCTCGAAATACCTACCCCCCAAATTGAGTGTATATAGCACGTACATGACAAAAGGTACGTTTTGTGATCTGGCAAAGCATAACACAGGTTAAAAAGAATGACTGTGTTACAATAGAACATAGTTAATACCATCTACATACTTATTTAAGTCTGTAAACTCTTATACATAGTGGTTTTTGTTGCATTTTTCTACGTCTGTGTACGTTATTAGTACTGGGAGTTCAAAAAATTTCTGGCGAAATAATAACCCCCCCTCGAATTACCCCCCCCCCCCCCTCGAAATAAACCCCCTGGGGGTAATTTGAGGAAATATGGTATTTAAAAATTGACATTGCCAATATTTCCAGCGAAGCTGCCAAGCCAATTTGCATGGATTTAAACCAGCACTGTGCAGTATGGCTAGAAAAAAATGGTGTATGTGATCCTTGGATGGATATAGCTTGTCCAAAGTCATGCGGCACCTGGTATGGATTCACATCTAAAAATTAATTGCAAGTGTACACAATTTTCAACCAGAATGGGATTTTCTAGAAAACTAGATGTCAATTGTTTCACAGACAATGCCAATATGGTAAAAGTTCAAAGTGGAGGTACCCATCCTTCTCTTTTTGTATGCTATATGTGTTTTAGTTTTAAAATTATAACTTTCATTAATTTAAATTCCAATTAAAATTAAATAAAATCATTCAACTGTGTTCATTAATTTGCATTTGAAAAAAATTTCAGTTTTCACACGAAGTCACGGTGAATACTAAAAATGACAAATCAACATGAAAAAATAAAATTGTTATAAAAATAAAAATTTGAAAAATAAAAAATAAAATAGATAAATGAGTAAAGCGTTGAAAAAATACAGTGAAAAACTTGAAAAAAATAATTAATAACATGATAAAATAAAATTTATATACAAATAAAAGTATTAACATAAAAGTATAAGTAATAAAATATAAAACTTTTATTTAAATATTTATTAAATATTCTAATAATAAAATAACATGATGGGAAAAAAGTGTTAAAAAAATAATTTAAAATAAAATCAAAATATAAAAAAATGAAAATAACATGATAAAAATTAAAAATGTATGAAAAATAAAATTAAAATAATAAATAAAATTTAAAAAAATATTTAAAATATAAGAATGAAAATAATGATAATAATTCAAAAATGTAAATGTAATGATCTTTCATATGAGCCATTACTCATGAAAATTGGTTGGGTTACAGGGAAGTCATTGCAGTTTCAAGTTTGTTGGGAGAACAAGAACAACAAGAACAACGACACAACCTAAAAAGAAAATCCGTAATAACTTCCCTTCCCTTCAACTCGACCATTTAATCTGAAAATTGGATTGGGGGTACTTTCCGACACGGGCTTTTCAATGGCGGTAGTCGGCTTTGCGCTAACTTATTGCGTTCAGAAGTTATCGAGCGCTAAATTTTGCGATTTCCGCATTTTGCCGTGTCTGACCATATTACGGGTGGGTCGCTTGCGCCCTCCCTCGGCAGCGAGGGATAAAGCTGGCGCGCCCACCCGATACCTATCGATCCTAGCTTGACATCCTAGCTTGTACTCTGATCTATGTAAACTTTTCATTCCAATATTTCCAGTGTCAAACTGCAATCAGGGTGCACGGATTACTCCGACTCTTGCGAAGGATGGGCAAAGAATGGTCTATGTGAAACACGATCAGATTATTTGAAGCCGATCTGTCGGAAGTCGTGCGGCCTATGGTATATACCGTATTTCCTCGAAATACCCCCCTTGAATTACCCCCCCCCTCGAAATACCCCCAGGTATTTTCGAGCTGAGGAAAAAATAACCCCCCCTCAAAATACCCCCGTCTCGAATAAGGTACATCGTGTATGTAATGAACACGTGTATTTATTGGAGTCAATTTGCATCGCCGCTACACAGACTAGTATTTATGTGTAGCTATCTATGTTGATATGCCTTAATTTATCTTGATTGGTGACATTTATTATCATTTTTGGGCATGTAAAGCGCCCCTCTTACTACGACCCCTACCTAAAATTTCTGGCAAAAAATAACCCCCCCACCCCCTCGAATAAGCCCCGCTCGAAATACCCCCCTCAAAATGGGCACTATGAATTAATAAGCCACTCTCGAAATACCCACCCCCCCCCCCCAACTTGAGTCTATATAGAACATACATGACAAAAGGTACGTTTTGTGATCTGGCAATGCATAACACAGGTTAAAAAGGATGACTGTGTTACATAAGAACATAGTTTATACCATCTACATACTTATTTAAGTCTGTAGACTCTTATACATAGTGGTTTTTGTTGCATTTTTCTACGTCTGTGTACGTTATTAGTACTGGGAGTTCAAAAATTTCTGGCGAAATAATACCCCCCCCCCCTCGAATTACCCCCCCTCGAAATACCCCCTCAAAATTCTCACTCTGAAAAAATAAACCCCCTGGGGTTATTTCGAGGAAATATGGTATTTTAAAATTGACATTGCCAATATTTCCAGCGAAGCTGCCAAGCCAATTTGCATGGATATAAACCAGGACTGTGCAGCATGGCTAGAAAAAGATGGTGAATGTGATCCTTGGATGGAAATAGCTTGTCCAAAGTCATGTGGCACCTGGTATGGATTCACATCTAAAAATCAATTGCCAGTGTACACAATTTTCAACCAGAATGGGATTTTCTAGAAAACTAGATGTCAATTGTTTCACAGACAATGCCAAAATGGTAAAAGTTCAAAGTGGAGGTACTGAAAGTGGTGTCGTACTATTCACTCTGAAATCGCACTATTTTTATGGATTAGCACCAATGGCCCTACACACACTAGTTTTCACCGTGACCGATGTGAAAACTGAAATGGTGACATGACATGGCGACACCCATCCTTCTCTTTTTGTATGCTATATGTGTTTTAGTTTTAAAATTTCAACTTTCATTAATTAAAATTCCAGTTAAAATTAAATAAAATCATTCAACCGTGTTCATTAATTTGCATTTGAAAAAATTTCAGTTTTCACACGAAGTCACGGTGAAAACTAGTGTGTGTAGGCACATTGACTCTAAGATGGTGCCATTGTTATGGAGCAGTGTTAACAATTCCAAAAGAGCACCATTTTTATGAAGTGTTGCCATTGACTTCAAAAAATTTAACAAGCCACCTCCACACAGCTCATGCTGGTGTGATAAAGTTGTGTGAAATTGTACTACAATTCACCACTGTTACTTGAAGAAACGTTTGATACACTTCGATTAAGAGCTCAACCACAGTGTGTAAAAATAAGTAATATACTCCTTTTCAGAGCTCAAACTGACAAACAACTGTAGGACAGTATGTGATATATTTCTTTTCTGCATTCAAATGCATACACCTGACTGCAATACATCACTGCAGTGTCCACTTTTTGTTCGCTTTAGCCATTTTTTATGAGATATACTTCTTTTGGGGGGCCACAGGCCCACAAATATACATACATTTATTATTAAAATGAACAATGATGTCATGATTCAGAAAACTGAATAGTGCACTCCACAGAGTATTTAAAAATTAAAATATCGTTTTCTTAACAAATAAGTATAACATAAAATTAAAATAAACAAAAATAAAAATAAATCAAATTTATTTAAAAAATTTAATAGAAATATAATTACAAACATTATCTAATTATGAATAAATATAAAATTAAAATAGTATCAAAATTATATAGTATCAAAATATAAAATAGTATTGAAAAACAATAATGTTATAAACAATTATATGTAAAAACTTAGCAAAAGTTAAAAGTTAATACAATTATGAATAACGATTAGAGTAAAAAGAATCAAATATTTTTAAAATAATAAAATTTTACATGTGTTAAATTTTGTGTTAAATACAAATAAATAAACAGTCAAATGTATCAAATTAGTAAAAATCATTTCACATGAATGAAAAATGAAACAAAAATACTAAAAATGACAAATGAACATGAAAAAATAAAATTGTTACAATAATACAAATTTGAAAAATAAAAAATAAAATAGATAAATGAGTAAAGCGCTGAAAAAATACTGAAAAACTTGAAAAAAATTATTAATAAAATGATAAAATAAAATGTATATATACAAATAAAAGTATTAACATAAAAGTATAAGCAATAAAAAAAAAAATTTTATTTAAATATTTATTAAATATTATAATAATAAAATAACATGATTGAAAAAATTTGTTTAAAAATTAATAATAAAAAAATAAAAATACAAAAAATATAAAAAAATGAAAATAACATGATAAAAATAAAAACAATAAATAACATTTTTTTTTTAATATTTAAAATATAAGAATAAAAATAATGTTAATAATTTCAAAAATGTAAATGTAATGATCTTTCATATGAGCCATTACTCATGAAAATTGGTTGGGTTACAGGGAAGTTATTGCAGTTTCAAGTTTGTCGGGAGAACAAGAACCACAACAACAACTACACAACCTAAAAAAGAAAATCCGTAATAACTTCCCTTCAACTCGACCATTTAATCTGAAAATTGGACTGGGGTACTTTCCGACACAGGCTTTTCAATGGTGGTATCGGCTTTGCGCTAACTTATTGCGTTCAGAAGTTATTGAGCGCTAAATTTTGCAATTTCCGCATTTTGCCGTGTCTGACCATATTATGGGTGGGTCGCTTGCACCCTCCCTCGGCAGCGAGGGATAAAGCTGGCGCGCCCCCCGATACCTATCGATCCTAGCTTGACATCCTAGCTTGTACTCTGATCTATGTAAACTTTTCATTCCAATATTTCCAGTGTCAAACTGCAATCAGGGTGCACAGATTACTTCGACTATTGCGAAGGATGGGCAAAGGAAGGTCTATGTGAAACACGATCAGATTATTTGAAGCCGATCTGTCGGAAGTCGTGCGGCCTATGGTATATACCGTATTTCCTCGAAATACCCCCCTTGAATTACCCCCCCTCGAAATACTCCCATCTCGAATAAGGTACATCGTGTACGTAATGAACATGGTGTATTTATTGAAGTCAATTTGCATCGCCGCTACACAGACTAGTATTTATGTGTACCTAGCTATCTATGTTGATATGCCTTAATTTATCTTGTTTGGTGACAATTATTATCATTTTTGGGCATGTAAAACGCCCCTCTTACTACGACCCCTACCTAAAATTTCTGGCGAAAAATAACCCCCCTGTAAAGCTCAAGGCTTTGGATTTTGAAGTTTATTTGTACTCAGTGCAATCACAGTGTGTCTTACTGGTCCTATGAGGCTATTTTTATAGGTCCATTTAGAGAAAGAGATCACTTGTAAGTTATGTCACATTTAATGTCATAATCCGACATCCTCACCCTGAAAGAAAGAGAAAATCCTGTTTGATCACTAATGTCAATTCAATTATTTTTCAAAGCTTCGTTGAAGTCCATATTCTCTAACTCTTCCTGAGTGTATCCCTGGTTGTCGATGCGTGCGGACGTGCTGCTGCTGGATTGTTCCTCGGTTGTCATCGTGGTGTCTTAATGATAAAATTGATTTTAGACATGAATTTCAAGAGTGACCTAAATTAGAATTACTTAATTTTTCTATTTTGAAAGTGTAATTTTTGGAGTGTTTTGACAGTGTAATGAAATAAAGTGTCCTAAATTAGAATTACTTAATTTTTTTCCTATTTGAAAGTGTAAAAAGTCTTGTTATGGTGTAATGGAGTTTCCCTTTATTTTGAAACAAGATTTCTTTTTGCGATAAGACGATTAAAGTCACATGAATGGGAGTCTGCGACCTGGTAACGATTTGAGTGGTTTCAATGGCTGTTCATTTCTCGTAACCATACTTTTCATAGACTCCAATTTCCAATTCATAATTGAAGTGCCTTTGTCAGCGTCCGTAGTTCTCAGCAAGGCAATGTTGCTGTTTTCTTGATTGTCCATAGTGTAGCTGACAACACGTTCTGCAGTTTCCACCGTGTTGTCGGCGGACTTTTTGTATTCGAAGTAATCGTCCAGGAATCTGGTCATGTCTGACATGCGACAAAAAGTAAGGACATTACTGTGAATTCTAGATGACTATGAATAGTAATGATTTGATGCATTAAATTATTTTTATTATTTATTTAAATTGAATAAATTCTTTTGTACTTGAAATTGTGCCTCATTGAGGCCCTTGAAATGGTGTTTTATTTTAGGCCCAAAGTTTACAATTTTTACAATTTTACAATTTTACCAGTAGGATTGAATGTGCTCCTGGGATTTCCACGTTGAAGTTGTGCCCATGTTTGATCCGGTAATGATTGCGTCCCCCGCGGCCGCGCCCATGACTATGTGCCAAAAGACCCAGCGCAGCGGTGAGAGAAGTGGGGGTGCTTGCCAACAGATTATTGGTGCCACATGTCACGTATCGGGGTTTGTTGGGCTAAAATTAATTAATTTTTATTCGCTTTTGATGCAATTTTGTTGTCTTAATTAAAACATCAACTAAAGCTATGCTCACAAATGTTGGCTGTGTTGATTGAGCCGACTGAGCCTTTTTGGTGTCATTTGATGGTATGCACAAGTCATTCTGAATTGTGCGTTTTATCTCAGATGGTTTCATGTCCTTTTTTGAGCCATCAAAACCCTCAAAATCGACCCTACAATCCACTGTGTCTTCATCTTGTAACAGTTCAGGCGAGATGATTAAGCGGCGATTCAGTCTCGCTGCTAATGCGTGCACGCGCCAAATGACCTATGATCAATATATCCCCATGTTTTTACCTGTTGGAGATGGTTTGTGGTGTAAAACAAACTTTGCTGCCTGGAATCAAGTTGACATGTGAATGCTGGGCCAGTCGGTGAGTTAACTTGGCAATTTTGTGGTCCTTAGCCATGAGCATTCCCTTGTATTCATTGTTGTTTTTCATGAATTTGGCAATTTTGGCTTGTGCTTTCATTTTTTCACTTTCTTGTGCAAACAGTTCATAACTGAGTTTTTGGAGAAAAACCCTGCATGATCGACATTTTGAAATGTATGGATAGTGATTGGGCTGACTTTCTCCAAAATGGCATTGGCCCGGGGTCCATTGAAGGTTGAGCCGGCCATGTTGTCTGTTGTTTGATGTGTTTTTTATTCATCTTAACGTTCTTTTCAACTGTTTGAATGTCAATTTCTATTTGTGTGTGTTTTGAGGGTTCTACATTTTTTATTCTGTTCAATATATTCTGTTTATCGAGGCGTGTAACGCGTTATAATGTGTGTATAACGCGTTAGTCGTCTGTTGCCAAGATTCAAAAAAAGGTGGAGTTTTGAACTCAAATAGGTGTTTGTAAGAGAATAGTGGTGGTAAAATTTCGGGAATTTTGCTCAAAAAGAAAAATAATCTTGAGGGGTGGTCAATCGTGTGCACGTGCAAAACGTAAAACGTGATAATGCACCGGCCCAAAAGTTTGTGTGAGTTTTACCAGTAAATGTCTATTTTCTTTTAGATGTCGATGTATAGTTCACCGAATGAATATTGATATTTTCCCCCTTTTTTATTACATTTTTACCAAAGTGTTAAGTGTAATTCTGTTTGCAGTTGCGATGGAAAGTTACCGTGAACCGATGTTTACTGCGCCGATGGTTTTGAGGCCGTTTACGCCCGTTCAAATTTTTCACGTGGGTTTTCTTTTTTTGCTCATGTAAGTATAGAAATATCCTGAAATTTTATAGGTTTATTTTTGTCACACAGGACGCATATTTGGGGAGCAAGTATGATTTGACGGGCATTTTTGAAAATCAATACTTTCTGGAAATGGAACCTTACCTTTCCAAGGATGTAAATGGAGTCAAATTTTGCGTTATCGAGCGTCCCGATGAACCCGAAATTATTTTGGGGTGCGATGGTCAAGTGACTCGCCCCGGGTACCATCAAATTGCTGTGAGATATTTTGATTTTTCTTCTTTTTTTTGCTTTGAAGTGGAATTTGGCTGTGTCAAAGGTTTTGGACTTTGTTAATGTTGTTAATGTTGCTAATGTTATGCAATGTTATGACATTGAATCATTTCAGGTCCGATTCTCCATCAATGATATTGTGATGAAGCCACCGAAGTCAGCGTCTTCTACCACCGAATCCGGCAACTCCAAGACCGTAGTGAGAAACGGCCTTTAGAGTGGTTGATTTCCCGTTGTAGCTGAACGTCCACTTGTCGACAGCCAAGTTGAGTTTATTTCGTAGTTGCGTGTTGAAAGGGGGTTTCAAGATTGTTTCAGGTACTTTATTTCGATCAGATACAGCTTGATACAAAAGTGCAAAGCCTAGCGAGCTTCCTAGTCGAAGTTTCTATCGCTAGCTTATTTTCTGGGTCGGGACTGGGTCATAAGACTGAAGTAAAAACTTCCAAAGTAGCTAAAACACGGAAATTATGTATAAAACACAGTTACAGTAATTTCCTAAATTCAAATGCATAAATAAGTCATAAATGCAACAAATAAACACATCTAGCCGAGACAGTTGGCTTATACTACGCGTGCATACATTCAAACAATTATGGTAAAGAAATACCAGGTACAAATTGGGCTAATGGAAAAACTATTAATCTTGAGAGGCGCGAAGTCGGCAAACTCAGCCGATTTACTTATTTTCTTCAATTTGTCAGAAAACATTAATGCACATTGGAACTAATATAATAGGGTTTGGAAACTGTAAATAGTAGTGTAAATGTTCCTAATGACGTAAATAGAGCAGGGTATATTAATTATGCCTACGCAAAGGGCTTTGTTAAACACGTACAGTAAATGCTAGTTGCACACAGGGCACCATTTCTCTATTAGGACGCTGGCCTAAGTACGTTGCACATCAATATTTTACAAGATTTGACTTTCCCAAATTGCAAGTAAACCATGTAAATGTATATATAATAATAATCAGAAAATTACGGCGAGTTGAATGAGCCTAATTTCATAGTCATGAACCTAATAATAACTTATTTGACTTTTTAACTTAAATATTCCACATAAACATATCAATAACTCATAATACACTTTCCTAATTGAATATTTTCCATGGATAAATAATATAGTGCAAGAAATATAATTTGCGTGGTAAATTAATATAGTGCATGAAATTTAAAATAGTGCAAATAAGTAAATGGACAAATATGAGCCTAATTATCAAATCTCTGTATTTCTTTATCCATCCACTTTGCCACAATCAGCACACTCCGGGCGGAAGAGTTGCTGCACCCTGTTGTTGCAGCAATGTCACATGCTGGTGGTGGTGGGCGCCAACGTTATGAGTGGCGTTTCCACAGTTGCCTCAGTGGTGAACGTGGTCGTGCGCGAAGTCGTAGGCGTGCGTGAAGTCGTAGGTTTGGTTGCTGGTGATGCCAACGCTGACCTAGCCTGATGATGAAGTAGGTAGTTGCCCGTGTCGCTTCCTGCGCGTTCGCGTGCGGTGAATTTGCGGATATCAGGCATGTGAACACTGTCTTTGTTCCTGGCTCTGACTTGTCCCTCATCAGCTGAGCTTTCATCTGGCTGAACGTATGCTGATAGTGACTTTGCCATTCTGTCCTCTGTTTCTGCTCTCCTGGCAAATCTGACGGACTGTGTTGAGTTGGATCTGGCTCTTCTCTTGATTGCTGGTCTCAACTCTGTCTTGCGCACTTTTCTCTGTGGATAATTGGTCTCTTTCTGAGTTGATCTCTTGACAGTATATTTGATGGCTCTGAAGCATAGCCATATGCACTTGAACGGACACACTATGCATTTCCATATGCATGTGTACACACATGGTGGAATCACTGGCTTTCCTGTGGCAATTCTCCAATTGTACCACAGGTATCCTGCAGCTACGATTCCAGCTATCAGGATCGTGATCCCCAGCAGCATTGCGATTGTGTTGATGATCACCTGAAAGGGTCCTTTCAGCATTCCTCCCATAAAGTTGGTGTACCCTTTTGACACTCCAGATATGTAGTGACCGTATGCCTTGCCAATTCCTGCTGCTGTCTGTCCAATTCCAGCTCCAATGCCTTCTATGGATATTCTGATCACTCTGGCATCCAATGACATATCTGCTGTGTAATCGATCAACTGGTTCTGCACATGCTCTAAATTCTGTAGTCTCTGAATCTGGCCTCTGACATCCATGAAATTGGTCGCTCTGTTGACAATGTTGGTGAACAGGTGAGGCGCATCAAACGTGAAGGCTTGCCACTGTCCTTTCCATGTCATTTCAATTGGCGTCTCTGTGACGTGCACCATTCCATGTGTGGACTTCCATTGTCCATGTTCATTTCTGTACAGGTGCGGTGTGGTGTGGCTGCAGTCCTCTTCTGGTGATTTCTCCACCAAGTCTCTGCTGCCTGGGCTCTTGAACCACAAGGGCCCGTCTTTGTCCAATCTCATTGGTGTGTACTTGTAACACGTCTCTCCCACTTTTCCTGTCTGATAAATTATGTATGGCTGCACTTCTTTGCATTCCCAAAACATAATTGCTTCTCCAGCCCATTCTGCATGAACATCCTGTCTTCCCAGCATGGCTCAAATCCCCAATGTTGGATCGATGCGGAAAAGCTGAGTCAACATGTCCAGCTGGTTCTTGCGAAGTTGACATAGCTGATGCCATACAATCGCAAATTGCGCCTGAGTCATCTCTTTGACCACATGTTGCAGGAATTGAAACTTGGAGTTTCTGTTGTCCAATCTGGCATACAATGTTCCACTGATTGTCGACTCTCTTGCCTCCACTATTTTCCCTGGCATTGCCCATTCCACAGGCACATCTTCTCTTCTGTCAAACTGATGAATACACCTCTTTGATCGGTGTAGTATGTGTCTCCCGGAACACATTCTGAGCCAATTGGCCTCTTTGTCTTGTTGCTGTGAGAGTATGCTGCTTGCAACTTTGACACAATAATTGTCTGGCCAGATATCTCTGATTTGAATCTGCCAATTCTCTCATATGCACATTGATGCTTGAAATTCTCCGTATCCCACACTGTGATTCCATAATTGTGGTCTCTGCAATGTCCCATCATGGCTCTGCACTGGCTGAAATCTTGCAAGTCGCTGATTACAGTCTTTCCATCAAGTGAAGCCACGGTTCCTTCTTCCATGTAGAAATTACTGACAACATTTTCTTTGTCGTGACAACACCATGAATACTCCACATTCAAGGTTTGATTAGTTGTCCACACTCTGGGCTCCATTTCCACCAAAGGTGTTCCTCTGAACATCTTGTGATTTCTTGCATAGTTACAGGCTACCACGCCAACTTGCTGGTATTTCTCAAAATTGCCTGTAATGCCTTTCGCTCCCCAGAAACTGGTGTGTGTGATGATTTCTCTGATTCTGATGTAGCATCTGTATGCTTTCTCTTTCTGTGGAATCTGTCTCTGTGCATAAAGCGTAACTTTCATTGCCTTGACAAAATTCCTTGGTGGGATATGGCACTGCACTTCTTCAGGAACTGTAAGTGCATGTCCATGCCTTCCACTAGTGCAAATCTGATACTTCTGGCTTTGTGAGCTGATCACCTGCTCCACAGGATGATCTTTGATTGCATCTTTGAATCTCTCATAAGTTTGCATTTCTCTGACAGATTTTGGTGGCCATTCTGAAGGCAAAGGCGGCAATCCATGACGCGCTGCCAATGATGGTGGCCTTACTGTCAAGGTTTCTAGAACGTATGTTCTGGAAAATACTTCGCCGTAAGCTTTGCCGGCTTTTCTCAGCGTTGCTGATTCTGACATGCCTGTCAGCATCAATATCATGCACAGCATTCCAATCACCAAACTGCTGGTGGTTACTGTGGCTTTCCCTGTTGCACTCCTCAGGACTCTATCTGATGCTGAGTTCCTCTGAGCAGGATCTGGTACAGGGTCTTTGTTTGAATTCTGATTTCTGACATGTTTCTGGACAATTGCCGGGTCCAGTAAATCCACTTTGACTGTTACTGCTGTCTCTGGGATATCCATTGTCTTTGAATTGATTTCCAGCGGATACAATTGATTGAGTGGTCTGCTGACCACATTTCTGTTGGCAGTTCTGACTTTTGCTGAGCGAATCTGTCCATCTTTGCTGGGCTCTAACTGCTCAATGCGACCCATCTTCCATGCACCTCTGGGCATGTTTTCTTCATAAATCAACACAATTTCATTCACTTTGGGTTCTTGAGTCGCTGTCAATCTGCCATGGTTGTGTGTCACTTGAGTCCTTTCCCTCAAGCTCAGGATATACTCTTGATGCCACAAGTCCCAGAACTTATCCAAAGTTTGCTGGGTTGTCTCCCAATATTTCTGTAATTTCGCTACATTATCCATTCTGGGCACAAATTCTCCATCCTTGTCTGCATCAAATTGTGGTGCTCCAATCTGACCTTTCCCGGTCAAGAAGTCTTTCGGTGTCAGCACTCTGAGACTCTTCACATCGCCATATATGTAAGATATCAGTCTGCTGTTGATCACTGCCTCAACTTCTGGCAGAAGTGTCAACAATTCTTGTAGGGTTAACATTCTGTGCCCCACAGCTGCCTTGAAATGTTTCTTGGTGATGCCCACCATTCTCTCATAGACTCCTCCTTGCCATGGTGCCATAGGAGTCGTCATGTTCCACTGGATTTGTTGCTGTGAGCAGTATGTCTGTACTGCTCCACTTTTGACCATTTCTGACCATTCTTTCCCAGTATTAATGGCTTTGTCAGTGCTTGAGCTGAGCACTTTCTCTGTTAACTTGAATTGTGTTGCATTGTCTGAACTTACTGCCTCAGGCTTTCCACGCCTGGCAATAAATCTCCTGACTGCATTCAGGAATTCCTGTGCTGTCATGTCCAGCACACTTTCCAAGTGAACTGCACGTGTCACCATACATGTGAACAAACAGATCCACATTTTCCTGTGATCTTTGTCCACTTTGTACCAAACTGGTCCCAAGTAATCCAAGCCGTGTACTGGAACGGTCTGGCTCTCTGAACTCTGGTTTCTGGTAAATCTGGCATTGGTGGAAGCTGGTACGGCTTCGCTCCCAATTTCTTACAGGTTGGGCAGGTTCTCGTCACATTGTAGATCACCCGTCTGCCCTGTGTAATCCAGTACTTTTGTCTGATCGCTGCCAACGTGTGTTGCACTCCTGCGTGCATCAACTTCTCATGCTGGTCTCTGACGATCAGCTGTGTCACTGTAGCCGTTGCTGGCAACAGTATGAGTGGCACTGTGACTTCCTGTGGGTCAGTATGCTCCATTCTGCCATGGCACTTCAGGATTCCGTCCTGATGCATTTGCACATTGAGCCACTTGATCAACTGCTGGTCTGCAGCTGCTTTCTTGCCATTCTGGCTGCCTTTGCTGTGGCTTGTTGCCAGAATCTCTGCCACTCCTTTGTATTGATTCTGTTGCATCACCTTGATCCAATATTTCAACGCAATTTTTCTCTCTTCAATACTGATAATTCCCTGTGGTTTCATTGTACCACAGATACTTTTCATAATTTCTGACAATACATTCTGACTGCCATTTTTGTTGAGCTTTTTGTGCATCTGTCGCACAAATCTCATCACGTATACTGTTGCATCCAGTAACTTTGTCAATGATGAGAATCTTTGTATCTCAATTCCCAACGGGTTGCTTCGCTTGCTTTCATCAGTTTGCTCATTGCTGGCATCTGGGTTACTGACTACTTGCTGTGTGGCGCCCAGGTAAATTGGACTGGCTTTTGGGAACTTGAGCTCTTTTTTTTTTATTTCTGCCATTACTTCTGGCGTGACTGGCTCCACTTTCGGCTCTCGCCACTCTCCAGTCATTAGCCATTCTGGCCCCTTCCACCACAGGTTACTGCCTTCCAACTCTGACACATGCATGCCTCTTGTGGCCATGTCAGCTGGGTTCTCCAGTCCTGCGATGTGTCTGATGTGCATGTTCTCTGTCTCACTCTGAATTTTCCTGATTTCATCCAATCTATTCTTGACAAAACATGCCAGTGGCTTCGCTGTTGTCAGCCACTTCAGACAACAGGTTGAATCTGACCATACAACTGTCTGACTGAATTTGACGTCCTTGAGCTCTCTGTGAATAAACTTTGACATACTGCTGCCGATCAACATTGCTAACAATTCCAGCCATGGAATTGTCACTTCTGGTTTCTTTGGAGCGAGTCTCAATCTGGAGTACAGCAGGCTTGACGTGCCACTGTCATTTTCTGTTTTCTGGCATATGTATGCCGCTGCGCTGTATGCCATTGCTGAGGCATCAACGAAAATGTGCAGTTGAGCATCTGCACCACTCTGGTAATTCAAATTTCTGTTGAACCTGATCTGTCCAACTTTGAGCAATTCTGTCTCTAATTGCTGCCAAATTGCTGTCTGTTCCTCAGACAGGGGTGTGTCCCATTCTTTAACACTTGGTCCTGAATGCCATAACGTCTGCAAAAATCTCTTTGCTGGCAGTAGGACAGGACTGACGAGTCCCATTGGATCAAAACATCCCGCAGTCACCTTTGCAACTGTCCTTTTCGTGGGAAGTTTGATTTTCTGGTCAGTTTCTGATAATTGTGATTGCTGAACTGTCTTTGGTGTTTTCAACCACATCTGGTCGCTCTCTGTGTCCCATTACATTCCTAGGACTGTTGTGACAATTTCCTTGGCCACATCTGACTCTGCCAATTGCCAAGTAAAGTTCTTGTTATTGCTGTTCCACTCTCTCAGATTCATCTGTGCCTCTGTGAACAGTAATTTGGATTCCTGGTACAATTCGATTGCTTTCTGCTCTGTATCCACACTGAGGATCAGATTATCTACATACAGATTTTCATCGATCAACTTTGCATTCTCTGTGCCAGCTTGATTCAGGTGATATCTGACTGTCAGCGCCAGTAGCGCTGGGCTGCAGATTATGCCAAATGGCACTCTGGCAAATCTGTATATCTGAATGTTATCCTCCATGGATGGTTTCGTGGGATCCTTGTACCACAGAAATCTTGTCACGTCTCTGTCACTGTCCTGCAGACTGATCTGCAGAAACGCTTTCTCTATGTCTGCGCCCAGTGCGATTCCATGCAATCGGAATCGCATCAGCATCCCTACCAGCTGTGGTAGTATCACTGGTCCGCAGTACATGCACTCATTCAAGCTTGGCATGCCTGGCGGTTTTGCTGAGGCATCATATACCACTCTGACCTTTGTGGTAGTTTTCTCTGGCATTATCACTGGTTGATGAGGCAAAATATGGAAATTTCTGCCATCCATAATATCCTCTTGCACTTTCTCAATCACTCCTTGCTCCTCTTGTGCTTTCATGATTGCTTGAATTTTCTCCAGTAATTCTGGATCTCTCTTGAGCCTGTTGGTGAGGTACCTGAACCTCTTGAATGCCATTGCTTTGTTGTCTGGAAGTTCATGCAAATTTGGTTTGTACATGAACTTGACAGAGTACCGTCCATCTGGGTTTCTCTGCACATTCTCATTGAATTGCTTTATGGCCTCATCATCCTCGACGAGGTCTGGCTGGTCCATTATGCCAATGGTATCCAGTCTGTCCATGTCTTTGACATTTGGTACAGGAGCAATTGACAATGGTGCTTCCTCGTACCACTTTTCTCTCTGAATTTGATGCACAATTGTATTGACCACCACCGGATATGTGCCATCTGTGGTCCATTGATTTCTGTTGCTTGTCAGCTGCCCACCTCCCATCAGTAATCCCAATTCCGATGGAATTACATACAATCCTGATGGAAGTCTGGTGGTGCTGGTGTTTCTGGACATCAAGTCCCAGAAATAATTCAAGCCCACAATAATATCTGGCTTGAACGTACACTCTGATCCCTTTTCCTTGGGAATTCTGTCTGCAAAGTAACTTTCATCCGGGAAGTACTTTTGCAGATATTTTTCATCCTGTTCTGACACAGGCACTTTGACTTGTTCTGTGGTCAACGTCGGGACCACATCAGCCACCATATCAACTTTCTGGCCATTTCTGAGCCGCATTCTGAATTCCACTTGCTGTACCATTTTATAGTGCGTCTTTTCATTTCCGAATGTGTACACCTGGATGTGGTGTTCACCAGTACTCTTCAAATTGAGTTTCTTGGCCACTTTTTCTGACATGTACGTTCCCTGGGATCCTGTGTCCAGGAACGCTTGAATCTGTAGTGGTGGCTGTTTAGGCTCCATCTCTGTATCCATTTCTGAAGCTTCAATCACGGTTCTGGCTGTCATCAGCATTGACATATTCCTGTTTATTGACAGGTTCACTGACGTATTCTGTTGCTTTGCATTTGGTTCTGTAACCACTGTGCTGGATATGGTTTCTGTCTCCACCATTTCTGGTCCAGCTTCTTCCGCAGTGACACAATTCACTGTGGCTTTTCTCTGTTGGCTCTGTGCTGGTCGACCGGCCGTCGGCACAGACTTTCTGCCATTATTTGTTGATTGCTGGCCATTCTGTTGACCATTTGCTCTGAATGCTGGAACTTGCCGTCCAGCATTTCCATTGCCATTGTCTCCAAATTTCTCTGGGCACACTGCACTGTGGTGCCTATTGGACTTGCAATAGAAACAATTTCTCGTGAATTGACACTGAGCCATATAATGCCCTTTCTGCAGGCATCTCAGGCATCGCTCTGCCTTTGACAAAATCATTCTCCTTTCTCTGGCAGTTTTGAACTTTGGACACTTGTCATTGAAGTGTAATTGCTGTGTGTCATTACAGAACACACACGGCCTCCCAGGATTCATGAATCCAGCCTGCGGTGCACTCTGACCATTCTGGATCACAGACATGCTCCCTGTGCTGGTCCTAGGGTTCTCTGGCTCTCTGAATTGATTCCCATTGCCTTGGAACCGATTATTGAATTGGTGTGCGCGCGGATTATTCCCGAATCCCTGGCGCGATTGTTGAACTGGTGCGTCAGATTGCTGTGCGTGCTGTACAGCCTCACTGAGCGCTAGCTGTTTGCCAAACAGCTTTCTGAATTTCTCCACCGTCAAGGCTTCCTCAGTTCCCTGTTCCTTCTGGATTTCTCTGAGGACCTCTGGTGGCACTTTCTGTTGCAGCTGGCTCAACAGCATTGGATGCTCCACTGATTCACCCAGTGACTCCAACTGCTGGAGCAGCCTTTCAATTGCATCGAACAAAATTCTCATATCTTGACAGGTATTCCTGGCCTGTCGCAGCTTCATGATATTACTCATCAGCGTGTTTCTGACCACAACTGGCTGGTCATATCTCTTTTTGAGCATTGCAATCACGGGTGCATAATTTTCTGCGGTCACACTCAATCCACTGATCATGCCGAATGCTGAGCCCTTCAGCAAGCTCCTCAAGTACAAGAACTTGGAAATGTCTCTGTATTTCTTTATCTCTGTATTTCTCTGTATTTCTTTATCCATCCACTTTGCCACGGTCAGCACAGATATTGAATTGCACAAATTTTGCGCCGAAAACCGGTACCAAAAGCATTTGCCGGGCATGATGGACTGCGCTGTGTGTGTCTGTCCAAAATGTGGAGATTGTCACGTGGCTGAACTATTTGACTTTTGCAAAAATTTCAAATTCATTCAATGCGGGCTCTTGTGTGACGGTCAAGGGAATAAAACCGGTCCGGTGGTAAGTGATTTATTGTATATTTTTTGTTACAATTTCTTTGAGCCATTATCGAGCCATTGTCGGTATGGTTGATAGAATTGTTGACCGAAAATCGTTTTTATGTTGTCATGGAAAATTTGACATTTTCACCTTTTCACATTTGACATTTTGAATTTTTATATCCAATGGATTTTTATTCAGTGTTTCTATGGAAATATTTCATAATTTCTATAAATTTATATTATTCAGATTGGCGTGGATTGTGCCCTCACGAATGGCAATGCTGCGAAGGTGGTAAATGGCGTTCTGGAAGGTTTGGCGTATCGCCATATGAAATTGGGACAGAGTTTCGATATTGCCAGGATGAAGATTTATAATTGGGACCCATTTGAAGAGTGGTCAGTTTTTGTTATGTCTTGTTTTTGTTTTTTTGGATTGTGTTATTCAGTCAGGACATTTATGTCCTGACTTTATAAAAATCAGAAAAGATATTGTTCCATCAAATTGACAAGCTCAACTTGTCTCTGAATTAGGCAGCCATGCACCGGCTTGTGGTGCAGCCTAAATGATATTTATAGTATCAGTGAGTAGGGTTAATGTTGAAACATGTGTTTCACAGTTTTTGAATTCATTTTCAGCTCGGGCAAATATCTGCTGTCTGGGTTGGCATTTTCGGAAATGGAAAAGCTGAATAATGAAATCGGTGCCAATGGAGCACCAAAATTTTCCGCGGAATTCACGCGCGATACTGTGGTGCGTGATTTCCCCCCGAAATGGTGGTCAAGGCGTGTGCCGTGTTATGGAGGAAAAAGTGGGTTTTTTGATAAAATTTAATTTTCAAAAATGAATATTAAGTATTTTGAATAATCGTTTTTAGGTGTTTTTGCGTGGCGTCAATTTGGGGTGTGAACTGCAATGTTCTGCTAGGCATTTGTGTATGTCGAATGGAAAAGTGCCTGTGGCTAAATTTGGCAAATATGGTAAATGTAAATTTTCCATTTATGTAACAAGTAAATTTATTGAAAAAATTGTAAATTCATTTTATTCAATAATAAGTGAATTTTCTGAAGAATTGTAAATTCTTTTTACTCAGAATATTTGCGCGACAACGACAACCCTACAGAAGTGGGTGCCAGTAGTAGCAGCCAGTCTAATTGGGCCGCGGACCAGTTCTTGTACTAGGCGTGAATTCTCTTACTCACGTAGGCTATTGGGTGTAGTGAATTATCTTCTCTATCTTGTTGTAGTAGGACCCCTGATAGCCCCTGTTTACTAGCATCAGTCTGTAAGATAAATGGATGATTTCCATCATGATAATCTGGATGTGCTAGTATTGGTGGATGTGTGAGTGCTTTTTTCAAATATTCATATGCAGTGTGCATTTCAGTAGTCCATGTGAGCAGGTCGGCTCCATTTTTGTTATATTTACCCGAAATTGCATCAGTTAATGGTGCTGCTATTACTGAGTATTGGGGTATAAAGTGTGCAAACGTTGTTGTTTTTCCTAAATAGCGTCGTAAGTCTTGTTTAGTCACTGGTCGAGGTTGTTCTAATACAGCTTTGACATGATCATGGGCTGGTTCAATACCATTTTCACTGACGTCATGACCCAACTATCTCAGTTTCTTAACTAGGAAGAGACATTTTTTGGGACCTAATTTCAACCCAGCCCATCACAATCTGTCAAAGACTTTGTTGATATGCTCTAAATGTTTGTCAATAGTGTCGCTTGAAATAAGTATGTTGTCCAGATAGGCTCTTACCCAGCGACGAGAGAGGTCCTCACATAAACCCCGTAGCATAATTGTCATTAATTTCTGAAAAGATGCAGGGCTTCCTGAAGCTCCCATTGGTGCTCTGAGAAAACGAAATTGTCCTAAAGAGCATACAAATGCTGTGGTGTCTTTAGTTTCTTCATCTCCCAATGGGATGTTGTAGAATCCATGTTTTAAGTCTAATGATGAAAAAATCTTTCTTCCATTCAGTTCCATCAAGATGTGCCCAATTTGTGGAAGTGGCCAAGATTGTGTTAAAGTCAGGCTGTTCAATAGTCGATAGTCAATGACTAGTCGCCATCAGCCACTACTTTTCTTTGCTACTGAAATTGGACTGGCCCATGGTGAATCACAGGGCTCTATAATTTTTTGATGTAACATATTTTCAATGGTTTCGTAAATGTATTGTCTTTTTCAGAAGATTCATATAGAACAGGCTGTTTGACAGGTTTATGGGCAGGGTCAGTTTTGATATAATGTTGTACTAGTGATGTGCAACCGACATCGAATTCTCCACAACTGAAGATGTTGTGTGATTGTTTTATCATTTATCCAGAATTTTTCCCTCTGATTTTCATTCATGTGAATTTGATTAGCCTGCGGTAAATTTTCTTTTATATATGTAAAGCGTTCTGCTGGTTGTGTGGGGTATTGAGTAATTGGTGGTGTCCAATTCGGTGGTGTTGGCCATGCCGTTGCATATGCGCAATTTAGAATGTGTTGGTCTTTTATTTTAAATATGTTTTTGTCTGTGTGAAATTTCCCTATTTTCAGATTTTTTTGCAATTTTATGGTGGTTTTTCCATCATTATAAACCAGCAGTGGTATTTTATTGGGGGTATCTTTGTTTATATGTAAATCATGTGTTTCTAAAAATGGGAATTTTTCTGATAAATTTATGCATAAAATTCCACCCAATGTTGGTTTTTTCTGAAAGTGACAATATATTATTTTATTGTCATGTGCTGGTATGATCATGGCTGTTGATAAAAATACCATGACATCATTTTTTTGTTCCTGTGTATCACCATGTGTCATATAGTCTGACCAATCACTTGGTGATGGTGAAGATTGACACCATTTAACAGCGTTGATGTCTGTGTTAGTGAATGTTAGTGGAGACTTTTTTGTGCATTTGTAAAACTTGTGAATGATTTTATGTAATCCTAGCTGCGGTATTAAATCATTCCCAATTAATACTTTTTCTGTTGCTTGGGGAGACATATTCACTAAAAAAGTTCCAACAGCATGAATCAATTTTTTCTTAGCTTGATTGACATACGAAATAGGCAATTTTGCCTCTCTAACCATTCCCGGAGGTGTAATGGCAGCAACTTGTCCTAGTCTGAATGATGAACATTTTGATGTGATCTTTGGGAAAATTTGTTTTATTTTGTCCAATAATTTGTAAGGTATTATTGATTTGACTGCTCCTGGGTCCAGAACGACGGTTGTGAGTAATCCAAAGATATACATTGGGAAATGTATTAATGTGCCGATTTTTGATGGTAAGTGTCCCAAATATTCATTTTTGTAGCCACCCGATTGCTTTTTGTCAATTAAACTTGGCTATTTTGTTTATATTGATTTATCTGATATGTCTATCACTAGTAACGAATCACATGAAATGGGTGGTTCACTGGTTTTTTCGTTTATTTCACAGTTCCTGATCGTTTTTGTTGTCGGCTTCGTTGTCGGCTTCAGCATTTTCTTCAATATTCTTTCCCAAATTGTGAGCGGTGTTGTCATCATCTTGGTTGTCTGAATTGGAGTCATCTGTGAATGGGGTTTTTTGGGAATTTGGACTTTCTTTAGTGGTTTTTTATAAATTATGTTACCATTGTCCGAATCGCTTCTGGTGTCCTGGGTTGCAACATAATCATATACTGTCCTAGCGACCTGCTGCTGTAGTTCTTCGGGTAACTCCATTGCCTGTTGTGTAAACTCGTGTCATGAATGTATGCAAAGTTTGTTCTTTTTTGTCATTTGTCGTTTTGAGGTTCGTTTTGGGAAATGTTGTGTTGTGAGTTGGAGATGGTCCAACTGATTTCACCCCTTGAAATCCTTGATTGTTTGGCAGTGGTGACATTGCCAATTTTGCATTTTGTTCCAGCTTCTTTCGCTTGAAGCAATCTGACTTTTTGTGATTCCCATGCCCCGGAAAATCACACATCTCTGAATTTTTAGTGGAGTTGAATTTTTGGTCATTATTCTTCCAGTTTCCCCATCTTCTTGGTGTCATTTTGTTCCTATGATGAACGAAGTTTGTTTTGGTTGGCTGGTTGTCATTTTTAGTGATGCCAGCATCCTCAATGGACCGGATGTACAGGTCTTATTGAAATGCAATTTCCCTGGGTTCCTTATATTCTTTTTTTATCTAAACCACGTTTCAGTGTAAAGATAAAATTTGCATTGTATTTTCCCGGTAACAAACTGCGCAATAATTGATTTGCCACAAACATTTTCCAGCTGGCAATGGGCATATTATGCATGATTTCATTGGGTAATTTAGCCAGGAGACGAGCACAGAATTGAACAGCTGTCTCATTTCCTCATTGTGTCAACTCTTGCCATTCTGCCATGTTTAGCCTTTTATCAAATGGATGATACAGCTGTTCCAATTCCTGTAAAATGAACTTGTAATCCATTTTTTGATCTGGTGAAAATGTTTTGAAAATGTCTTTGGCAGATTTCTTCAGTTTGGTTTGGAAAATTAAGGTCCATATTGCGGACCAGTATTTGTTTGGAAAAATTGTCAAATGACAAGTGATTGAATTTTTCCAATCTCTGAAACTGTCCCCTAATCCGCCTTCGAAAAAGGTGATTTGTGCTAGTAACAGTTGTAACGTTGTTGTCAGTCCTGGGTCAAGCATGGCCAATGTGGAAGCTGTAGTTATTGATTCATCAACAGTATCGGCGGTGTTCTGAGTCAAAGTTGTTGCATCTTCTGAGATTTTTATTTCTTTCGTTTGTTCTACTGGTGCTTTTTCCTCTATCTTCTGTTCCAGCAGCAGCAGTTTATCTTTCAAGAGATAATACTCATTGTACATTGGTGACAATTTCTCATTTAATTTACTTTTGATTTCTTCATTTACCATTACACCAATCGAAGCAGAAATGTTCTGCGCCAGGTCTAGGTTTTTCTGAGCCTGCTGATGTTCAGTTTGTGTAAATTTTTGTGTCAATTGTTGATCCAACATAACTTCGAAATTATGAAACAATTGATTGTAATCACTTGGTGCAGTTTGAGAAACTGAGAAAGTTGGTCCGTTTTGTATGCCATTTGTAGGTGGTGTTGGTGTTGTATTCAACAGCATACTGTCATTCGATGGGATTGATCTGGCAGTTCTAGTGGCATTTTGTTCTAAAATTGGTCTATTCAGCTGATTTCCTATAGTTTCCAAAGTCCGATACATGTCTTCATAAAATTCCCTATCATTCATTCCATTGCCCAAATTGGGGTTCCTATTGCGTGTGTTCCGTGCTGGTTCCACTGGGGGCCATACAATGTTTATTGAACCCCTGCATTCAATAAAATTACCAAATTTGTCTCTATGGCATGATGGGGCGCTATTATATACGCCATTTTGCACAACACCGCGTTCACAGTAAACGCCATTGCCGGCGCCTTGACTGGTGCCTCGCCCAGCATTTAGCTGGTGTGCCGCGCCATTACCGGCGCCTTGCCCAGCATTCAGCTGGTGTGCTGCGCCATTGCCGGCGCCTTGCCCAGCATTTGGCTGGTGTGCGGCGCCATTGCCGGCGCCTTGCCCAGCACTTGGCTGGTGTGCCGCGCCATTGCCGGCGCCTTGCCCAGCATTCGGCTGGTGTGCGGCGCCATTGCCGGCGCCTTGCCCAGCACTCAGCTGGTGTGCCGCGCCATTGCCGGTGCATTGCCCAGCATTCAGCTGGTATGCAGCGCCATTGCCGGCACCTTGCCCAGCATTCAGCTGGTATGCAGCACCATTGCCGGCGCCTTGCCCAGCATTCAGCTGGTATGCCGCGCCATTGCCAGCGCCTTGCCCAGCATTCAGCTGGTATGCCGCGCCATTGCCGGCGCCTTGCCCAGCATTCAGCTGGTGTGCCGAACCATAATCCGAGTTCAGCTGATATCTGATTTAGTGTCACCAGAGTCATTTGAGACTTGTACAAGTGACATTTCATGCTCACTGGCAACATTTTGCTGTTGATGTTGACCCTGAGCATCCCCATGCACATGGTCCTCAGTGCGCACGGACAGTGCATCGTCCGAATAGTCGACGTGCTCCATTTGGAGTCGTCAGTCGACGCTTATGAAAGTGTGACGTAGTCGCCAATGCCCTTGGACGGGCTGGCAGTACACCGGAGTGCTACCGAGTACTTAAGTGGGCTGGCTGTGTGAGCGTTGCCCACCAGGTCCACCATGTAAAGCTCAAGGCTTTGGATTTTGAAGTTTTTTTTGTACTTGGTGCAATCACAGTGTGTCTTACTGGTCCTATGAGGCTATTTTTATAGGTCCATTTAGAGAAAGAGATCACTTGTAAGTTATGTCACATTGACGTCATAATCCGACACCCCCACCCCCTCGAATAAGCCCCCCTCGAAATACCCCCCTCAAAATTTCCACTCTGAAAAAAATAAACCCACTTTCGAGGAAATACGGTATACATTTTCATAGAAGATTCAATCCACATATTTACTCCGCTGATCGAACGCACGCGGACCGCACCATAGTTGTTAAAAAGTATTTACCTAAATATTCTAGTACCCTAGAGTATACTCTAGTACTGCGTAGATATGTTTACGTTTCCTTCCAAAAAAATACCAGTACTCACTTACTCTTGCACTTTTTGAAAGTACACAAGTACCGAAAACGTATTTAACAGGGCATAGAAAGCGACATTTTGCAGACAGAAAGTGACAAACATCAAATATTTTCCCGAGAAATACTTATCAAGAGAAAGAAACACATGTTTGATGTATCCCAGAGTAAAAAATATAAAAATACTGACTGTTACGTTTTCTGCGTGAGAAAATACTCAGTTTTACATCTTCTGCAAGGAAAAATGTGAACTTTTACGTTTTCTGTGAGAAAAAATACCTGCTTTTACATTCTCCCATAAAAAAAGTATATTACTCAAATTTTACGCAGTGTAAATGTAAAAAAAAGTACTTAACATGTTCTGTACTCAGCAGTGAGTAAAATAAAAATACTTTACGTTTTTGTTTACCATATATCCTCGAATAAGTCCCCCCTTGAATAACTCCTCCCCCTCAAATAAGTCCCTCCTTTGTGGGTGTGAGGAAGAAATAACTCCCCCCCACACTTTATGGGTATAAAATATTTCACAACATTTCACATTTACAAAAAAAACGATTTATGTATTTATTTTGTAAATATATGTATTATCTTGCAGCTAGAGTTCACTAACATTCATTTCACTGCTTGAATTGTGAAGTTTGTATTCCTACAAGTAATTTTTGTTACCAAACTTACCCATTTTGTGCAGTCAATTAATCATACATTTTACTGAAAATTCTGATGAAAAATAACTCCCCCCCCCCTCGAATAACTCCTCCCCTCGAATAAGTCCCCCTCAAAAATTCTGATGAAAAAATAACTCTCCGGGGGACTTATTTGAAGAAATACAGTACTTTGAAAAAAGATCGGTACTTTTAACAACTCTGGACCGAACACTCAAGATTCTACCTATCTATATTCTCTGTACAGCTGACTATTCGGTAAAACGGCGCGAACAATGAAAGGAACATACCTATTTGTGATAATGTGATTATTTATTATTCATAATATTTACTTATATTGTTTTTTTCTTACAATTTACCCATATGAGTGTCACTCGAAATGTAATGGCATTTGCCAATTAATAGCAACATACCTATTTTAATTTGCGTAAAATTTCGCAGAGATAGCAAGCATAGTTAAAACGTATTTACGTTTACTCGATAAATACATATACTCGCGTACTGCGTAAATACGTTTACGTTTCCTCACGAAAAAAAAACAGTACTCACATACTCGCATACTTTTTGAAAGTACGCGAGTACAGAAAACGTATTTAAAGGGGACAGAAAATGTCATTTAGCGAGACAGAAAGTAACAAACATAGGACATTTTCCTAAGAAATACTTATCAGGAGTGAAAAACACATCTTTGATGTATTTAAGAGTAAAAATTCAAAAACATACACCAATTTTTACATTAAATACAGACAAATACTCACTGTTACGTTTTCTGTCAGAAAAATTCCCGTTTTTACATTTTCCCTGGAAAAAATACTCATTTTTACGTTTTCTCTAAAAAAAGTATTTTACTCACCTTTTACACAGTGTAAAAGTAAAAATAAAATACCTTACATTTTCTGTACTCAGGTTGAGTAACATAAAAATACTTTATGTTTACATTTACTTTTTAAAAAAGTACAATACTTTTAACAACTCTGATCAACGATGGCAAAAACACACATATTCAATACGGAAACTCATTGAGTTCCCGTGTTTTTGTGTAACACGGAAACACGGAAGCTCAACGATTTTGAGAAAACACGGAAACTCAGATGAGTTTTTGTTTGGAGAACACGGAAAAACGGCAACACAGAAAATACAGAAATGTTTCTTTAGTTTTTTTTGGGCACATGATTTGAACTGAACAATGCGAGTATGCGCATGCATAATGTACCTATGCATGTATGTACATATGTATAGTATGTAAATATGTACATAACGTATCCAAGTTTAATGATGACATAATTATCCAAACATGAATACTGTATATCCTTGAATAAGACCCCTCCCCATTGAATAACTCCCCCCACGAAAACGTCTGAGAAAATAAACACTCCCCTAGGGTCTTATTCGAGTATATACAATAAGTTTTTCGACACATGAATCTCATCAACTCATGAATATTCAGATGCTATGTGAGGTCGAAATGTGTGCAAAACTTATATATGGTGAGATTAGTGATGGAAAAAGCGCCAGGACGTTGGCGCCAAGCGCCAAAAGCGCCATGGCGCTTTTCCGAACCCCAGCGCCAAGCGCCAATGGCGCCAGAGCAAAATGGCGCCAAGCGCCAAAAGCGCCATGGCGCTTTTCTAGACCACGGCGCCAAGCGCCAATGGCGCCAGAGGATATTGGCGCCAAGCGCCAATAGCGCCAGCACCAAAAATTTTTTGCTTCTCATATATGCGGCCATGCTGATGCACTGCTATTAATTTGTTTTTGGCGCAAGATACATATCAACTGCAGTCACTATTGTTCTTGTTGTCTTGATATTTTGCAGCTGGTTGTTTGGGCTCAGCTAAGTATAGCACACCATCTGTAAAAAGTGCTAAAATTTTTTAGGTGTTTTTTAAAAATTACTTTTGGAATTTAGTTGTTTTTCGCCAAAAATAATTTTCAAATTTTCAAATGCAGTTTTATTTTTTTGCTTCTCATATATGCAGCCATGCTGATGATTGATGATGATGATGATAGCCAACACTGCTATTGATTTGTTTTTGGCGCAAGATACAAGTAAACTGCAGTCACTTTTGTTATTTTTGTCTTGTTTTTTTTTGCAGCTGGGTGTTTGGGCTAAGTATAGCACACCATCTGAAAAAGGTGCTAAGATTTTTTAGGTGTTTTTTAAAATTACTTTTGGAATTTAGTTGTTTTGGAATGAAGTTTTGAATTTTTTTTGGAATAGTGTACTTTCGATTTTTCTACTATGATATTGCAGTTTCAAGTTTTGCTAGTCACTTTTGAACACAGGATTTTGAGGTTTCAAATTTTGGATTGCCATTGTTGGAATGGCTTCAAAAAGTGTTTCCACACCCTGTAAAATCAAGTGTCAAATGTCAAGTAGTAAATGTGATGTAAAATGTCAATCAAAACCAAAAAGAAAATTTTTTGATTCAACTTTTGACATTTCACATGACACTTAACAAAGTTGTATTTATGAAATATTGGATGATGTTTATTACTCAACTTTACACTTTACAGGGTCCTTTGACCCTGCTCAAACAAAACTGCAAGGAACGAGCTCAGTATAGTGACTGAGCTAAAACCTATGTGAAGAGTGTTACCAGTCCGATGAATAGTCACATAAAGCCTTACATAATTCGGATTAGGTAGTTGGGACAAATGTTGAATACTCATGCAATCACAAGGAAATTGTTTAAAAAGTAATCAAGAATAGGGTATGTTGATCTGGGAATACACTGACAGTAGCACATATAAATACTTATGTAAATTATACTTAACAGGTCTTTACAGGTGCAACAAAATAATGATGAATTTTGAGTACTTCTTGGCGCTTTTTTGGCGCTTATTAAAACACCAGCGCCAAGCGCCAATGGCGCCACGGCGTCATAGCGCCAAGCGCCAAAAGCGCCATGGCGCTTTTCCAAACCCCAGCGTCAAGCGCCAATGGCGCCACAGCAAAAAGGCGCCAAGCGCCAAAAGCGCCATGGCGCTTTTTGCTTTGGCGCTAGCGCCAGGCGCCAGCGCCATGGCGCTTTTCCATCACTAGGTGAGATAACTACTGCTTCTGCATCAAAATGCTGTAAAACGCAACTTTTTGAAGAAAAACTTAAGTTTTTCTCATAAAACTCAGTTTTTACAAAAAAACACACAAATAAAACATGGAAACTCAAGTTTTTTCATGAAAAAAAATCAAAACACAGATCGTCATTTTTGAAAACTCAAAGTACAAAAAGTGTTTTTATTTTGAGAACTCACCCATCGTTGACTCTGATAGCGATCAAGAGATTTAAGAGCTAAATGAGAGAAATTTAACACACAAAATTAGAACTCTAGGCGCTATTTTCGATATTATCAGTGGGTTTTTTTCCATTGATTGCAACTGAAATGTCGTTTTATTACTATTGACAGAAATTTTGTGTGTTTCGAAATAACCCAAATAGCATTGTGCAAACAATTTTCTTGTTTGAAATTGTTGCATACATATTCATATTGGTGACGTATTCATCAGCAGCTGTGTTGGTAAGATATTGATCATGGAACATTATCACTGGGCCAAAAAAATTCACATTGACCATTATCTTATTAAAAAGTTTGGATGTGAATAAAATCAACT
Source organism: Sphaerolaimus hirsutus (assembly GCA_964036195.1). Taxonomy (NCBI): domain Eukaryota; kingdom Metazoa; phylum Nematoda; class Chromadorea; order Monhysterida; family Sphaerolaimidae; genus Sphaerolaimus; species Sphaerolaimus hirsutus. The sequence continues at coordinate 1,826,337 of OZ038450.1, read as the reverse complement.
GTGAGCTTAACGGAATCTACCCATTCAGACTTGTATGTGAGACATAAATAAATATTAGGAATTTAGTCAAAAAAAATTGGCACCACACAGGCTTGTTTTCACGGTTCCTCATTGAAAACTCATTTTTTGGTTTTCAAAATGGTTTAATTCTGTGTCATAATCACTTAAAATATCTGCCGTCTAGTTTTTTTGTTAGTTTTCATGTTATGAAGTCATTATTGAATACTTCGGAAAAATGCTGCACGCAAAACATTTTTTTTGTGGAATAAGTATACATTTGTAGGACATGCAGTAAATGGCATGTTATAGAGAAAATTATACTGCATTTCTTGGTACATTTTGGTAATTTTTAGTGATCACATAAAATTTTTTAAATAAATTTTGTTTTATATGTAAAAATATTTTTTAAATTCTATATATTTTTTTTTAATTATATCATTTTAGATAATATCCCTCCAACAAGATAGAGTAAAAATACTGTATAAGACCTCCAAAGTTGAACTTTGTGTGACCATCCAGTGCATTTTTGTTACATTTTCCATCTTGGTGAATTGAAAACTGGCTGTTGAAAACTCACGTAGCCAGCAGACCAAAATCGACTTGCCAAAGTCATTAATCACATGTCATTACCATTTTTGAAAACTCAAAATGCAAATTTACCTTTTTTGAAAACTGTATGGCGGCGCATCACCATTGAGTTTTGAGATGAGTTTTCAATTGGGAACATTGAAAACTAGCTTGTGTACATTATTGTCGCGTTCCATGTCCCCCGAGTTTACAAACAAATTTTTAGTTTGCAGATATTGGAATTTTACTAGAATGGACTCAGTTCATTTTAAGTTATTTGATGCAATCCAATATGCATTTATATAGAATAGCGCATAATTTAGTTTTACAAGAAAAATTTCTGACATGAAAAAATGCAGGAGGAAAAGTATAGGAGGGAAAAGCAGTCCAGGCAAGATGCCGCTCCTGCCCGCTGAATATTTTAATGTAAAACAATGCAATATCGCTGTTAATAGGGTACTTTGGAATATAAATTTTACAAAAAAATGCTATTATTCAAATGATATTGTTGAATATAAATTTCACGCTGTTTCTGTATTGCACTGCAGATGCAGAGTGCAGAATAAATTGATATGTGCATAAATATGTGTAGGGAATTTCTTCAAATCATTTTTTTAAAACTTTTTTAAACAAAATGCACTACAATTAAACAAAATTGAACTATTTTTTTAAAATAGCAGCCAAAATTTTCAGTATTCATTTACTACACTTACATTTAATTACAAATACAGGTTAATATTGCAGGTTCTTTTCATAGGTCTTGTTGTATTTTTCTTGGCTAACCTCCCAGTTCTGTATTTTACCATGCAGTAACAAGATATGATGTGTTTAGTAAAATGTCAGCAGATGTGTTTCTGAAGTATGAAACATTTTCCTCAATGTAGTAATCTTCTTTTCTAAGTTAGCTAGAGCACTGTTCCATGTCCAAATCCACTTTAAGTCGTTAATGTTCACTAAATGGTGATAAATGCACCAAGTTAACATGGAAGTTTTGTAGACCACTTGAAATGTTTACCATTAAAAGGCTCTACAGCCATTAAAATTATGTTCTCAATAGTTATGGCAATGCATTATAACTTATTTTATATGTTTAGTCATAACTATCTTAGTTTTGAGAAGAAGAAAAGAAAGAATATAAAAACAGCCATGAATGAAAAAAGTTTTTCCATTCCCTACTCAAGATTTTATTTAGCAAAACAATATACCCCATGATAATTATTTGAACATCTGGTGTGAAGTTTTGTCCTTTATAACACGCTGGTCCACTGTTGGTGCAATCACATGCAATAAACAGTAGTACCCAGAATATCTGCACACACATTTGGAAACATGAAGCTGTGGTGTGTCTTCCTTGTCCTGGCCATTCTGGTAAGCAGCAGCAAGTATTTCAATGTTTTTTTATCAGCTAGAACGCAATCTAAGCAGAATGTGGCACATCGCATTTGAACAGGTCTTCAGCCAATGCACATCAGATGGCAGTTGGCAGAAAAACCAAGCTGCCGGAAACAACCAAGGTGGGTTCAATGGGCAAAGTGACAATGACGATGACCAGCAAGGTGGCAATGGCAACCGAGGCAACCCTGACCAGCAAGGTGGCAATGGCAACCAAGGCAACCTTGACCAGCAAGGTGGCAATGGCAACCAAGGCAACCCTGACCAGCAAGGTGGCAATGGCAACCAAGGCAACCCTGACCAGCAAGGTGGCAATGGCAACCGAGGCAACCCTGACCAGCAAAGTGGTAATGGCAACCAAGGAGCTGCCAATGGAGAGCGTGGTTAACTATCTACCTGTATACCTGTTTACCATATTTTGGCCCCTGTTTTTTACATAACCAAAAATGTGTGAAAGTCTGGGATAATTTAAAAAGGAGAAAAAATGTAGAAGTGGTCAAGGATCTGAAACAAGCAGTATGTGCAGGGGTCTCCAATGGGAGGGTGGGAGGATGGGCAACTCTCCCCAAATCAGCTGTCTATCTATCCCAGCAGCTGCTCAGCTATCTATCTACCCAAGCTATATATCTAGCCCCCCCCCAGAAAATTGTTCATCTATATGTATGTCTCTGAAGTAGTGATGGAAAAGGCACCAGAAAATATGGCACCGCACCACATCGGCACCAGTGCCATTTTGAAAAACATGGCACCGGCACTCTGGGGCACCAGCTGGCTACCGATGCTAGCACCGAAAGCACCACACCTGGCTGGAGCTTCCGCAATGTTTATCAGGATTTTCTTAGAAGCGGCACCTTCAGAACTGCATATTTCCATGAATTCTCTACCTAATTTGAGGATGTCAATTGATCAGAATGATGAGGCGATCACTTTATGAAGCAATTAGGATTATTACAAATGATAGTTCAAATATTAAATATGCTCCAATATATTAGTCACTGGTCACTTTTGTCTACTGACTGGGTTGGATGTTGTACTGAAAAAGTTTACTGACATAAATGTTCATAAATGTTCAAATGTTCATAAACTGACAAAAAATTATGAACAAAATGACGAAACAAATGTACCGTATATCCTTGAATAAGACCCCAGGGGCGTTATTATTTCGTCAGAGGTTTTGGAGGGGGGAGTTATTCAAGGGGGCTACTATTCAAGGGGGGGTGTTATTTTTTCCCCAGAACTTCCAGGAAAACTTTCACTTTATTCATTGTTTGTATGCATTCCGTCAACACATCTAATGCAGAAAATGACCAGTTCAACAAGAACCAAAACAACGTATCCATCCTATAATTCGTGTTCATCAGCGTCTGAATCATTCAAATACACATTGTCGTTTTACCCAGAGGGGGGACTTATTCAAGGGGGGGGCGTTATTTTTTCCTCACCTGGCCAACAGAGGGGTGTTATTCAAGGGGGGGTATTATTCAAGGGGGGGTCTTATTCAAGGATATACGGTAATAAATATTTATGATTATGAAAACAGCACAATTTTTGTTTCCTCTTCAGAAGGGTATGGCAGATTTCAAAGTATATTTTGATGGGATTTTTTTCTCCAAAATAGACTAAAACCATTTGGGTATGTTGCTGCTCTTGTAAATATGAATGAGCACATGCAGTGGACGTCATTTTACACCCTATGAAGATTCAGCCGGTGTCTTTCCTGGTGCCTTTTACTTTGGCCCTGGTGCTAGCACCTTTGGCACCTGCAAAAAAGGGCACCGCACCGCACTCGCACTGGTGCTATTCTTTAAAAAATGGTACCGGTACCGGCAAGGCAACCTAAAAAATTGCACCGCACCACACCAGGACTGATGCTGGTGCCATTCGTTGCCCAGCACTGTTGTCAGAATCCTGGATCATGATTAATCATTATGACAACAGTACTATGCAGTACTTGCATTGCAGCTAAACCTTACACACTCATTTGTGTACAGATGTACTTATAGACCCAATATAACCTATTTGCTCACGTTTATTACCGTTTTTGTGTAATAAAAAGCGTATTCTTAATTATGAATTTCATGAAAATTTTGCTGACGAAATAATCAAACCCCCCCCCCTCGAATTAACCCCCCTCAAATTTTGCTGGCGAAATAATAAACCCCCATGGGCGTATTTCGAGGTAATACGGTATATGATCCCAATCTTTGGTCAGGTGGCTGCAGGGATTACGCAAGCTGGTGTGCGCCCAAGTACAAGCCCTTCTGCAAGCCTGGCAACAATGAGTGGGAGTGGTGCAAGAAGACATGCGGCAGATGCTAGGTGACATGTGTACCCATATCTAGCTGACTTTGGGCTGAAATAAATGCTATTGTCAAATTGTCCTAATGTCATGCTGATGATTTCTGTCCATGATTGTATTTTGTTTTGATATATGTGTGGTTATTCAAATGTGCTTCAATATTCAATAGAAAGTGATACTGATTGTAAGCAGTTGTTACAAGTACTAAACTTTTCAAAATGATGTGTACAGATAAATAGGCTAAAAGGTAAAATTGGCTACTGAAACAATTAACAAACTGTGATATTTTTCTGCTATTTCAATGGGTTTATAGACACCACACAACACATTTTGATTGCTCTACATAGAATTACTTTTCACTAATCCCCCCTGGAAACAACCCCTGCATTGCTTTTATGTAGCAACTGCACTCATGCCTACGACGGGTAAGTTAGTTCTCCAAAAAACACACTTAATTTCTGTATTTTGTTTTTCAAAATAAAATATGTGTTTTGAGTTTTTTCACAAAAAAATACTTGAGGTTCTGTGTTTTGTTTACATGTTTCTTGTAAGAACTCGAGTTCTTTAAAACTCAATTTTTTTATAAAAGTGTCAAGTGTCTCAACTCAAAAGTGTTATCAGCATGTGGAAACACTGGCCTTCTTATCCACTATTGGTTTTGTTTGCACACATTTAGGGTATTCACTCAATTGCCGGAAAAAACGCACAAAAATGTCCACAACAGTCCACAAAAAAATAGTAAATACAGTAAATGCAACTGGTTGAACCCCAGGTGCCTACAATACAAATACATCAAAAATACAAAAATGCCTCCACAAACACCACCTAAAATGGACCTTCATCTGATCACAATTATCACTGCACATCCCGCCCTCGCTTGTTAACGACAATTTTAACACTGGGGGCAGATCCTGATGACTCTGATGTGACGGCGCCGGGTGACGCGTTGGGCTTCACAACTGGAGTCCTGTTAATGTTATTTTATTTGCCTGTCTGTTTTAGAACAGCTAGAGAATTGCCGATAAATATATCAAATAACATATTTGCTTGAATAATTCCCCAGGGTATTATTTTTCATGAAAATTTTTTGAAGGGGGGGAGGGGTATTCAAGGGGGTGGAGCAATTTTTTGGAAATTAATGACTCACAAATTGACCATATTACCAAAGTGAAAATTATTCAAGTGGGATCATTGTTTCTTCACTCATTTAACAGGGGGCAGAAGGGGTATTATTCAAGGAGGAAGTATTCAAAAATATGGTATATCACTCACATCAGCTTATCGTCATTTGCCCCATCAGTGAGGTCAGCACCACAATGGACATCTACCTGCAAGTTTTCATCTGGCGCACTGTGTGCACTTGTGTCTGACCTGAGTGCACAAGGGGATCCAGAAAAATAGATGATGAATAAAAACACATGTTTTTTTTCAACAAAACTCCATAAAACTTTTAGATTGCAGAATGAAACAGCTTACACAATGAGCTTGCACCAGCACTGAACACTTAATACATAAATATGTACCTATGCAAGTATCACATGTAAAAGTACATACCCCTCATACATCCTGGTATCTTGGTTCTCCTGAAGACAATTTTCAGTAGAATGATACAACCTCCTTTTTGAATCCTTCAACAAGGGTGTGGCAGGATGAACATCTTTGTACTGGAAACCAATATTGTCATTTCCATTTTCACCATTGTAGGTGGTAGCAATTGATGGTGCACTGTCTTTTCTGGCAAAATTTGATTCACACAGGAATGCAACAATAACCAAGCAGAATACAAATGCACACACAATGAAGCCATTGCACAGAGTCAATGCAGTAGACCATGTTTTGTCTGCAGAGCTGCATTTGAATGAACTGATGAGAAAATATACATTGTTTAGAAAGCAAACTGCACTGAAAGCTAGCATATTTTGATCAAAAAACTTTCACGACTTTAAATTCTCTGCCAACTTGTCATATAAAAATATGTAAAAAAATTTCTATGATAGATTTCAGCAGAAAGTTTGCAGCCAGTAGACCATAAAGAATACACAAGACATACTGATGAGCAGTGAGATGTGCAGCTCCAGCGACTCCAGCAGCTACTGCTGTCACAAAAATTGCACAGCCCCAGAACTTGTGAACATATCTGTACCTTGGAGCAAGTGCAGCAGAAGCTCCAGGGTAAAGCTTGAGCAGGAAACCAAAAATTACCTGTGTGTATTCTAAATGTTTGGATTGCATTTCAATGAAATTATCCTTTAGTGCAGTGCATTCTAACACTCTATTACAACTGCTAAGATATTTGAATAGGGATATACGGAGACGCAACACCCCAGCAGTCAGTGCACTTTCAAACATGAGCACGGTTCCAGCGGAGAATCACCAGCGGAAATCGAACACCCGACTCTGGTATAAAATATGGTTATTTTACCACTGGACTAGTCTCGTTTAATCTCTTTATCACATCCTAGATTCAAACATCCATTTAGCATATAAACCAGTATTTTAACTGACATACCTGCATTAAGAGCAAAAACAGTGCGATCCAGGCGATCCAAGCATGCCCAACTTGCAACCATGGCATTTTGTCACCCATCCCTACTGGGTGCACATTGTACACACCCAATATGGCAATAGTCAACACTGCCAACATGATGCTCATATGCACAAATTTTGTGGTGCTCCTTGAAATTTTGGAAAATACCCTGGGAAACAGAAGGCCTGGAAACGAAGAAATGCCACAATAAATTTTGTTTAAAAATCGAATAGGTAGTATAAATATTCAATGTTGTTTACTGGCCTTGGCCCATTAGGAATATCACACCGAGGACCATCAAAAAAGGATGCCAGTCGAATGATGGGAATTCAGATAAATTTGTGTACATCTGTTCACCAGTTGTAGCGTTGGTCGAGTGGTCGTATATTCCACACACTAAACCAATGAGTACAACACAAGCGATGCCAAAGATTTCAGCCAGTAAAAAAAGAAACCTGCAGACACAATTGATTATTATTTGTTTTATTTTGATCATTTTGAAGAAAATTTCACCAACCAAAATGCGCACATCGAATAACTGCGACCACTTTTTGACATTTTTGTAGGTTTATCTTTTCTTTTGAGAAAATAAGCCGTCACAGAGGCGGCTGCGGCAGAGAAAAGAATAATTTCTAAAAATACCATAATAACTTTTATCAGTTGAAGTATCTGAATCAAATCTATTTTTTCACAATGTTCTACGTTATGCCGCGCTACAAATATAACTCAGGACTAGGTAGTGATTAGTGATGGAAAAGCGCCAGGAAAAATGGCGGCAGGCGCCAATGGCGCCATGGCGCCATTCGCAAAAATTGGCGCCGGGCGCCAAAGCGCGCCAGAGAAAATGGCGCCAGGCGCCAAGGGGGCCATGGCGCCATCTGAAAAAATGGCGCCGGGCGCCAGAAACAATGGCGCCAGGCGCCAACTCTGAAATTCACTTTTGCTGGCTGTATATCATCACGGAAGCATTCAACGTGCTATTCCTGCTGGGAATTATACAAATATGGTATAAACAAATAAGTATAGCAAATATGGTCCCTTCTGGAGATAATTACCATGTTTCCTTGGATAAACCCCATCAAAATACCCCCAGGTCTGAGCGAGCTGGGGAAATAATGTAAGAATAAAAACCCCATGAGTATTTCAAGAAAATACAGTGCACTGTAAATCAATAAAATAAATAAACAGTTTAAGGTCTGGGGAAAAAATTTTGAAATTTTTCTAATTGTAGGTCATATTTGAAAATTTGCAATTTACGTGGTATAAAACCATCAACATGAAACCCGGCTTGCATTGCTAGTGACAAATTACAATGGTAAATGTGTTAAACACCACCAAAATGATATAATTCAGCAGATAAGGCAGTTGAATGCGGGAAAAAAATAACCGTTCATCGCTGCATCTTGGCGCCATCCAAAACAATGGCGCCGGGCGCCAAATTGGCGCCGGCAAAAATAGCGCCAAGCGCCAAGGGCGCCATGGCGCCATTCGAAATTATGGCGCCAGGCGCCAGATGGCGCCACAGAAAAGGGCGCCATTAAAGGGCCCCAGCGCCACGGCGCCATTCCATCACTAGTAGTGATGTAAACGAGTCACGCGCTAGCGCCTGGCGCTAACACCAACGCAAAAAGCGTCTCTGGCGCTAGGAACAAAACACCTGGCGCTGGTGCTTGGCGCCATGCTTCTCTGGCGCCATTGGCGCTTGGCGTTAAAGTCTTGACGCTTTTTCCATCACTAGTCATGATTCCGCCTGGCACTCGACCCCATGCCCATGAGTTCTATTTTTATCTGGCACCAGAAACAAGACACGTGGCTCAGGCACCAAAGCAAAAACCGCCATGGCGCCTAGCGCGAAGTCGTGTCGCCTTTTACATCACTACTCACAACTTGAATTTGTGTAAAATAAAATGTACTCAAAGACTGTAAATATCAAGATCATGCGGCAAACGCCGAAGTGAAAAATTCACACGCATACTTACCCACTGATCAGACTGAATCCTGTACATATATTTTACCATATTTTTATCAATGAAGTGACATGAAAAATTCCACACAAACAGCACCGACAGTGAGGTCAAAGTAATGTGATTAGACAAATGATTGTAGTTCTTATACGGATAAAATATGGTAAACTTCATCGAGGGGTATAAAAAAAATTGAGGAGTATTGAGGGGTTTTATTCATGTGAACACATAATCAATAATAACACATACCGCATTTTCTCGAATTACCCCCCCCCCCCAAACCGCTCAGCAATCTATCTCGGAGGCAAAATTTTTGGCGACTTTGTCCTAAACCCCCCACTAGTGATGTTAAAAGCGCCAGACTTTTGGCGCGCCATGGCGCTTTTGGCATGCGAGCGCCAAGCGCCAATGGCGCCACAGCAAATAGCGCCAAGCGCCAAAAGCGCCATGGCGCTTTTCTAGACCATGGCGCCAAGCGCCAATGACGCCAGGGGATGATGGCGCCAAGCGCCAATAGCGCCAGCGCCAAAAATGCAGTGCTATCTATTTGTTTGTCAACAGGTTCCCATTTCAATTCAAAGTTCACTAGGGAAGAGACCAAGGTTCAAAGTTACGTAAACAACATGACCTCTAAAATGCATCCATAAGGAAATTTATTTGGTGTGAATATTATGATGTCATAATCACAACATTACAGGAACAAAATTTGACAAAGTTTTCACTTTTTCATTCACCCCAAATAAATTTTGTTATGCTGGCATTTTAGAGGTTATGTTGTTTACATAACTTTGGACCTTAGACCCTCCCCTAGTGAACTTTGTAAACCAACTTCTTATGTATGAAACAAAAAATTGGTTTAAAGTGAAATTTTCAGTATGCTGTTTATGGGACAGGGTGGGTGCCCTACTGGTAACTTTTTGATGAGTAGAACTAAGGTTCAAATCTGATTAAATTTTATATCAGGTTTGTTCTCACAACACTTTTTTATAATGCAGTTGGGAGGCGAACTTGTTTGGGAGACTTGAGTTGTTTGTAAAGAATGAACAACTTTATAAGCAGCGACCCATGATGTAGTGGGTCGTTGGCGGCCACCCACTGGTGTATTGTGAGAGGGCGTTGTTTGCAAAGCAACCCCCAAATTACAGCTTTCTATCACCCCCACAACTGGAGATATGGCCCTCGTAGTGTAGATAATCAAGTGGGTGGTGAACTTGTTTGGGACACCAAAAAAGTCGCAAAAAATGTTTGCATATAGGGCAACCCTCCCTGTAGTGAGTCGCTGCACCTTCCCCCATTGATACGGAGTAGCGGGGTGTTAGGACAATATACCCACCAAATATTAGCTTTATACCACTACCATAGCCAGAGATATTGCATCTGAAGTGAAAAAAAGGGTGGTGAACTTGTCCGGGAAGGTGTTTAGAACGATCTATGATAATATGTATGACCAAAATATATCATATTTGGTCAATTACTTACGTTTTGGGTCGATTAATTACGTTTTGGGTCAATAAATAAAAAACTATACTTTACTATGACCCTTCATAAAAATTCCCCCCGAATAAGCCCCCCTCGAAACTCAACATTTGCACCCTGAAAAAATAAACCCCCTGGGTGTACGGTAAGCACTTCATGCCGGTACTTCATACCACAGCAACAATACACCTTCATTTGCAATATAATGCAACACTATGCATTTGAACGCTGTTTGTCAGCTCGTCATCAAGCCTTGAATTGGGTTAAAAACCAGTTGACATAAAATGTCGTTGAAAACTAGTGTGTGAAGGCCCATTTTTTGGTGAAAGTTTTGAATTTCCTTGCAATTGCATGGACATGGTTTACAAAATAAGCAAGTAGAGGGTTTCTTCTTCATGTAACACACTTACAGTAACACATTTACTTATGTAACTCATGCAGGCAAGGTTAGTTTACATAAGACAAAATGATTAGATTTTTTTTGTACTACCGTATTACCTCGAATTATCCCCCCCCTTGAATTAACCCCCCCCCCCCCCCCCTCGAATTAACCCCCCCTCAAAATGGGCTGGGGAAATAATAACCCCCCCCCTCGAAATACCCCCCCTCCGGAATGATGTACATCATGTATGCAATGTACATGATGTATTTATTACTACTTATTTGCATCGCAGCTACTCTTATACGCTCATCTGTGTACAGATGTACATCTATAGCCCCAATATAACCTATATTCTCACATTTATTACCGTTTTTGTGTAAGAAATAGCATATTCTTTACTACGAATTCCACGAAATTTTCTGGTGAAATAATAAACCCCCCCTCGAATTAACCCCCCCTCTAATTTTGCTGGCGAAATAATAAACCCCCATGGGGGTATTTCGAGGTAATACGGTACTTGGCGCTTTTTTGGCGCTGTATAATACGCTAGCGCCAAGCGCCAATCGCCAAAAGCGCCATGGCGCTTTTCCGTAGCACAGCGCCGAGCGCCAATGGCGCCACAGCAAAAAGGCGCCAAGCGCCATGGCGCTTTTACATCACTACTCCCCACCCAAATCACCCAGCTATCTTCCTATTCGGAGCGACTTTTAAGAAATTTTCCCAAATTGGTGCTCAAAATCGCTACTTTTCATGCCGTTTTACAGATTTTCACCTCCAAAATTATTAGTACATGTTCATTATTGCCTAATTTCAGCTATTTTGGCTATATATGATTTTAGATACCTATTTTTAGCCATTTTTCACATACTTTGATGAGCGATTTTTCTCCCTTTTCTTCCTTCTACACCCCGAAAAAGCCTATATATTGAACCCCCGCGAACCCCCCCCCCCCCCCCTCACAGAAAATTTTTCTGCTATCTATCCCTCCGGAGGATCGATTTGCTATCTATCCAACCCCCCCCCCCCCCCGGAGGGCCGAAATCTAGGAGACCTCTGGTCAGTAACGATGTCTTTACACTCAATTTGGGGGGTAGTTCGAGGAAATACGGTATGTTTAAGAGTGAACTCAAACCAAATCACTGTTGATCAGAAAAAGACCACAAATTTCGCGCCAGCAATTCACAAACAGACAAAATATTTAAATCATAAATATAATTACCGTTCAGTACATAAACCAAGGACGTATCCAGGGGGGCGGGGGGGGGGCTGCAGCCCCCCCCCCTTCCCGGAGTGAGACCTAAAAAGTCCCGGAAAATGTAACTTTCCCTATATATTTTTCGATGTTCCTTAAAAATTTTGCGCGCAATTTCTACCCAATGCATTGTATTTTCAGCGGATCGGTCCCTGTAAACCAATATCCTTGGAAAATGAACACATTTTTGTGACTTTTGCTGTATATGTATGCATATTTACATACATATAAAGTGGTTCCTGGTGCTGGCGCCAACGCCAATAGCGCCATGGCGTGGCGCCTTTGTATGGCGCTAGCGCCAAAACGCCTTCCCGTTAGGGTTCGAACGATATGACTTTTCGATATCGATATTCGATATTTTTTTCTGAAACTCGATATTCGATATCGATACGATATGGAACCTCGATATCGATATTCAATATTCAATATTGAAAAATGGTTGATA
>OZ038450.1:1698138-1813833 GCA_964036195.1 Sphaerolaimus hirsutus | reverse complement strand
CAAGTTGCATGTCTCGTGCACAATTCATTTTTACTCTAAACAGACAAATAGGTAAATGCTTTTGAAAGTAAATGTAATAGTATAATCCTTAATTTTGTCAAAAATGCATTAAAGCACCGAATAAAATTTGATAAATCCTAAGATGTAAGTATGCATAATGAAATGTCTACGTATCAGTTAAAATACAATTTTGCAATGTCTTTTCTGCTTCAAGTAAAAACAACGTGTGCACGACACATGCGACTTGTGCACAAGTCAAATTTCTTACAATATACATACATGCAAATAGGACTGCACTGCGACTTGTGCAGTGCACTGAGACGTGTGTAAAGTTGATGTAAAGTGAAATTGAATGCAAGCGTATATGAAAGTAGAATGGAATAGTTATGTATCACTTAATAATATAAATATAGAATAATAAATAATAAATAAAAAGTGGAAAAATCAGTGGGCCTTGTTTGTTTTTGAATTGAAGTTTAAACTCATTGAACGTGTGTCAAAAGTGTATTCAACAGAACATAACTAACATGAAAATTTTGACGCATTTTGAGAATTTGTAACATGACATCCTTAAAGCTATTCTAATTGCTAAATATTTAAATACTTCAGATACCATGAAATAAATTTTATTTATAATTAAAATTATAAAATAAATTATCAATGTAAAATTGATTTGAAATGTAAAAAAAACAATGTGAATTTTGTATTGACATTGATACATAACTACTCCATTTACATACGTCAGTGCATGCACTAAATGCATTCACCCGTATCAAATGTACAGCCGTCTCAGTGCACTGCACAAGCCTCAGTGCACTCCTATCTGCATGGATATATTTTTGACAGCTTTTTGCGCGATATCTTCTGCTTCAAGTCAAAGTAACTGGTGCACGACACATGCGACTTGTGCACAAGTTACATTTTTCACAATATACATCCGTGCAAATAGGACTGCACTGCGACATGCGCAGTGCACTGAAATGGGTGTAAAGTTGATATGGAGTGAAATTGAATGCACTTTCAAACAAAATATTTGTTGGAACAAAGAATTGCGTTAACAACTATAACTTTAACTATAACTTGTAATTTTACCATTGCAGTAATATCCTATCTATCTGCATGCTAGACATGCCTGCATATACTATGAGCATGGATATATTTTTCTTAGTTGCAAGTTAAAAACTCTTGTGCATGACACATGTGACTTGTGCACAAGTTAAGTTATCTATAATATACATCAGTGAATCTAGGTGTGTGGAATTAGTGAAAATAGCACGTGTGCAGTGCACTGATGGACGTGGTTGCACTAATTATTGCATGAGTTTACTTTACAGTGAACAGTTGCAGTGCAGTCCTATTTGCACGTATGTATATTATAGGAAATTTAGCTTGTGCACAAGTCGCATGTGTTGTGCACAAGTCACTCTGACTTGAAACAGAAAACACATCGCAAAACCTGTCAAAAATACATCCATGCAAATGGTAATGCACTAAAGCCACTTGCGTTGTTTTAATCATGAGTCGGTTCTATTTGAAAACGGAATACAATCAATTAATATTTTATAAATTTTAATTTGCATGAATATACTTATACACAAAAAATATGACTTATGCACACGTCACATGTGTCATCCACGAGTCATTTAGACTCGAATAATGTGTTATCATGGTGAAATTATTATCCATCAGTTAAAACATGATTTTTAGCAAAAAACTATATGAAAACTTACCCCTGATCGGTGATGATGTTGATATTTTCCTTGTCCTTGAAAAATTTCCACTTCGGTTGTCTATAAGTCGATCCCAATGCACTCTCAAAGTTTAGCATTAGCTGGGAAACAGTTTCATCACCTTGATGATCATGTAGCATGCAGGCCACTGGGATGAATGCATTTGAGCTGACGTCAGCCTTCACAAATAGGCCTTTTGATAGTGCTTTATGTTTTGGCGTAATGTCTGGCAGTTCCAAGACCAACGTCGTCATCCAGAACTCGCCTGTAGTGAATTGTAAGCATATTATCATGCGTTTATTATCACATTGATCACTTGAAAGTACCATGCGAAAAAATGTACTTATTAAAACCCAAATATTGAAAGCACTAAAAATAAAAAATAGATAAATAAAATTATTTGGTCGATTATTAATATTGTTTAAAATTAAAGTAAATCACATGGCCAATAAAACTCACCACCAACTCCATACGTGGTATCAATTTGGAAATTGATTGGATTAGGGGCTCTATTTTTGATCAATGTCTTAACCATTGCTACTGCGCGACCCGACATTTGCGTGTATGTGAAGTGGGGCCGTAAAGCGAAGTAGATCGGTGTTTCCCTGCCCATTGCCATACCAAACCAGTACAGATCATATACGTTGCTGTCGGTCAGTCTGAACTTCTCTTTTCTCAATGTTTCAGTCAAGTGTGCCACCTGCCTATAGGTCACAGCCTACGTAAATATATCAAAATTATCAGTCATAATCAGTTATGATATATTTTTAGTGTTGATTTCACATAACTAAACACATTATTCATGTGCGCAAAAAATGTTTCTCAGCAGAAACAATTGGACCAATTTAAATAAGAAAAAGTTAAATGGAAAGAAAAATTCACCTGAGTAGGGGGATCGTCATTGGCTGCATATAGCCGTCCTTCAGCCACTAAACTCGCTTGGGGAACCTGCCTCGTCAAATCAATTTTTCCCAACATTTTTCGCATTCTTTCACGCTGCTGATATCCACGCCGAATGCGGGACTTCGCTGACAACGTGTTTTGATTGCCAATATACCATATCTGGAATACACAAACATATTTATATGTTTTTAAATGTCTCATTTCTAATTACTAGTTGAATTAATGAAAAGTTGAAACATCATGTGTTGAAGTATCAGGTGAAATATCCACCTAAAATTTTACCCCTATAGCTCCACCCACTGCGGAAATGTGGGGGTTACAATTTCAATCGTTTTGTAGTTTAATAGTTTTTAATGCACTTACATATACTTTGACATGAAATTTCATTCTGTATCAACCTCACACCTGTCTCAGTGCATTGGGCATGTTGCAGCGCACTTCTATTTGCACGGATCTATATCATAGGGAATTTAACTAGTGCACAAGTTACATGTGACGTGCACAAGTTATTTTGATTTGAAGCAGACAAAAAGGTAAATTTTGTCATTTGCTTTTGAATTTAAATGTAAAAGTATAATCCTACATTTTCTCAAAAATGCATGAAGGCATGGAATGATCAATTAAAATACAATTTTCGATGTCTTTTCTGTTTCAAGTCAAAATGATATGTGCACAAGTCACATTTTCTATATTGTGTATCAAAGTAAATAGTAAAGTACTGCAACTTTCACAAATGAAATGCTTATGAAATTTATTTCACAATTATGATTTTGAAAAATATCAACATTATTTGATCATTTCTGGCTACAATAAACATAATATAATAAAAACACAAACCATGACATATTCAGGTTCGTTGATGTCGAAGTACTCCAGTCGCCAGAAATTGTATTCCTTTTTACCACGAAGGCCCCATTCCTTTTTCCCTTGCACAACGTATTTGCATCGTACAACGACTGGCAACTTATTCGACTTTTTCTCGGGAACTGACAGATTAACATAATCAGTACCTCCAACAGTCAAGTGCTCGTCGTCCTTACTGCAATGGTAAAATTACAAGTTATAGTTACTCCATATCAACTTTACACCCATTTCAGTGCACTGCGCATGTCGCAGTGCAGTCCTATTTGCATGGATGTATATTGTGAAAAATGTGACTTGTGCACAAGTCGCATGTGTCGTGCACCAGTTACTTTGACTTGCAGCAGAAGACATCGCGCAAAAAGCTGTCAAAAATATATCCATGCAGATAGGAGTGCACTGAGGCTTGTGCAGTGCACTGAGACGGGTGTACATTTGATACGGGTGAATTTTACTGCATGCACTGACGTATGTAAATGAAGCAGTTATGTATCAATGTAAATACAAAATTCACATTGTTTTTTATATTTCAAGTCATGTCGTTTCATTTCATAAATACATTTAAAAATGAAATCCAATCGAATGTAAAGTCAAACTCTTTTTCAAAGTCTTTTTGCTCATAAATTTAATCCATAAATGTAGTGAAAAGTCAAACTGACTAGGGCATATTGAATCGCTCTTTAAACGCTCCACTCCGCGCCATTTTCCTCGTTACATTCATCAGACGTTCCTGGTCGGATGGTAACTTCGCATTTGGATTTTGTGTAACGATTCCATTGTGCCTGTAGAGCATAATTAAGTTATTCAGCCGCATTACATTATCAATCAGACAATATTCATACAGTAGCGTATATGAATAATAAGTTTTGTGTAAGATTAAAAATATGAATACGTTTTACTAAGTTTATATGCATAAGTTATATATAAGATTACATGGATAACTCATAAATACCTATATGAATTTTCATTATATAAAGATGTAAATACTGAAACCTACTCTTGAGTCAACTGAGCTGCCTTTCTGTAGATGTCCGGTATTTTCTGAATGGGATTCTCTCTCAATTCTTTTAAGAAACGAATCACTGCCTTATTCTTTTTCGAAGATTTTTCTGCACCACGCTCGAAATCATTAATTTCCCTTTCAATATTTTTCACACAACTTTCAAAGTATCTGTTGCCCGGCGTAGTTGATTGTTCTGTCAGAAAAGTTCATCTCACAATGAAAACTTGTCCGCCATCTGGCAAGTGAATAATGCCACCTTGATCTGCTCTCGAGCGCGCATCTGGATCGTCTGCAATATCAGTTTTTCACCGTGACATATAGTGATGATTCAATAATTAATTGACCACAACAATAACATGAGCAAATTTATATTGTGACTGAAATTTAAGTTAGAAATCAGTTTGCAAAAAAATGAGAAACATTACAAAAACATTTCACTTACGCAAAAACTTCAGGATGTCTTCTTCTCTAATATACTGGAGCAGAGTATATTTCTTGCCTTCTGTCGTTGAACAATTATCTATATACCACATCGGCTTCATTCTTTCTTTCAAAGGTTTCGAAAATGCAGCATTAGTTTCGGTAATGCGGTAGTACTTGATCTTATCAGATATTCCACAAGACTCTGCGTCGCCATAGCTGAAGTCATCTGCATTTGAGATAATAATATAAACAGTATTAACTTGAATATACATTTATAAATGTTGTTGTATTGCAGTGGGGAAACAACTTGTGCACAACGCATGTGACTTGTGCAAAAGTCATATTTCTTATAAAGCGCATCCATGCAAATACAAGTGCATGAGACAGGTGAAAAGTTGAATAGAAACGTGAAAATAATCATACATTTCTATTCAAAAGAGAATATAATCAAAGACTACTGTTAAAATCTACACATTACAATTTCAATGGACTAACATTTACACATGGATACACATTACAAAGAAATAACTTGTGCACAAGTCACATGTGTTGTGCAGTAGTAATTTTGACTTGAAGCAGAAAAGAGATCGCAAAATTCTACTTTAATTGATATGTAAACATTTCATTCTATTTACCTACTTACATTTTCGCATTGATCCAATTTTATTCGGTGCTTTCATGCATTTTTGACAAAATTCTGGATTATATCTACTTTTACATTCAAAAGCAAACAACACTTGCCTATTCGCTTGGTTCAATTAAAACTGACTTGTTAAAATTGATTAAAATCTAAATGCAATCGCGAGTACACTGAGACAGGTCTGTATAGGTAAGTGCATTAAAATAGTTGCGTATAAAAATACCTGGTGATTCTTCTTGATCATCTAAGTGCATAGCTTCCCGCTCCTCCTCATCTGTGTCCATTTCTTCATCAGCCGTACTCGGGACAACTGAGTGCGTTGACGGTGGCACATCAGAGGGCTGGGCACTGTCACTTTGCAACCCTTCACTTGCGGATTCTTCTTGGCGCTGCAAACGGTCGATAATCGCTAACGTGCTCTCCGCTGATGCACTTTCTCTGGCTCGTGGTGGTCGTCGGGAAGATTGTGACTCTGACTCTGACTCTTCTTCTCCACTGTGACTACTACTAGCGTCGTCGTCGTCGGCATTTGAGCCTATGCAAAATGAAAGTGAAATAATCATATATTAGCTTAAAGACAAACTTAAACTTAAAGCTTAAACGACTTATGCAGTGCAACAAATTTCAATTCAAATCAAATAAAGCTCAATTACTTTTCCCCTTTTTATTTATTTTCATGTATTTTCATGTTGCAGCACACTTCTACATGCACTGAAGTATATTATAGGAACTATGATGCGTGCACAAGTCACATGTGTTCTGTACCAGTCAATTCGTCAGAAAAGACATCGCAAAATTGTATTTTAATTGATACGTAAACATTTAATTCTGCATACTTACACGGATGTGTATCGTAGAAAATGTGACTAGTGCACAAGTCATATGACTGGCGCACAAGTCTTTTTAACTTGAAACATAGAAAAATATATCCATGCAAATAGGACTGCACTGCGACGTGTGCAGTGCACTGAGACGGGTGTACATTTGAAATGGGGTGAATTTTATTGCAAATGTACATGTCAAATTTACAAATATTGAAAAATCTAACTTGAACTTTGGCGTTCTTCATTTTTTTTTGCTTCTCTTCTTTTGATTCCAGCAACAATCGTCTCTGAAATAAATGGATTAATCATTGATATACAGTGCGGATGTCCAGAATGCTACCATAATTTAATCAATAGAAACGATATTAAGGACTAAACATGTTTTTCTATCTTCAATCTTTCCATATCAAATTTACACCAATGTCAGTCTTAAATAGGTTATGACTTATGTTAGTCTTATGTATTATGTTAGAAAAAATGTTACCAGTGCACAAGTCATATGACTTGTGCACAAGTCTTTTTCACTTGAAACATGGAAAATAGATATCATCCATAAAATATATGCAAGTCCGTAGATTGTACGTCTGGGTCAATTTTGTATTTTGTATTCAACATCCGAGATGCTTGTGGCCTTATGTGATATGTAAATTGGTAGAAAATAATAAAAAGATATACACAAACGTTTCTTTCCTCTTTTTCGTCGAGTTGGCGATTTATCCCTGCGACGACGAGACTTCTTGTCAGCACTGGTTGATGCTGGCAATCTTGGTACCCAGGACTGTGCTGGAGTAGAAGCAGCCAGAGACAATCTGTCTTCTTGTGACGGGATCGAGTCGCCTTCTTGCTGCTGCCAATCCCTTTGTGCTGAGATGAGTAATATTTTATGTTAAACCACTTTAATATTACATTTATAAAGACCAGCTAAAATTCTCTACTATTACTAGATTTTACCAATGTAAACTCACTGGTGTGCTTCTTGCTGCCCATCGTAGCACTTTTACGCTTCTGTTGAGGCTGATCTTTCTTGTGTGGCGTTTGCAGTCCATGCTGGTTAGGAACTGCTTTTATCTGCTTGGTTCTCGATCTGGTTGACCGAGCTGAAAGATGATAAAACCATTTCAGACAAATTCATTTCACAAATTGTTATCATTATTTCATGGAATATTCATTTATGGAAATGAAAGTTTCTGTATATTTTACAATGTTTTGCACAAAATAAATATTAAATTTATTTGTCACATTTGTCTAATAAATGAGTAGAAATACATGTGACAAAGTGCTTTTTCGACTTTCGTGGGACTGGTCCCTGGTGTGACTATTGCACGACTTACCATCAGAACTTTCGGTCGCACTTGAAGAATCCTTGTTCTTATCACGTTGCGATTTGCTTGGGCCGGCTTTTGGTTTCTTGTATGGTGTTCGTTTACCGGACTCATCTGAGAGTGAGATTTATTGTTGTCATTGTAATACATTTTAAAGAAATTACCTAAAGGAAATTGTCATTCACACACACTTTGTACAATAAATGTTTGTGTGCTTCATAACACCCTTTATATGATTGTTAAAAAATTCAAAACCATAAAAAATGTTGTATTTCTTATTGTAATATAATAATGATGACCAGTGCAACTGACCACTTTCAGCTGCCTTTGTAGCACTACGTTTCTCTCCAGTCGACACTTGTGACCTTGGACGTTTAACTTCTGATTGTGTGCCCTTCGGCGGTGGTACTGACTCTTTTCCTTTATCGGTTGTCGTCCTAGTCCTTTGGGAAATTGGTGGTGAAACTTTTGGCAGTGCTGCTTTACCATGACCACTACCACGACCACCTGGCTTCTTTGGCGGTTCAGGCTTCTTTGGCGGTTCAGGCTTCTTTGGCGGTTCAGGCTTCTTTGGCGGTTCAGGCTTCTTTGGCGGTTCAGGCTTCTTAAAAATGTCGCTTTTTCCATCTTTTGCTGCTGCTGCATCGCTTTTTGCTTTTTCCTCCGCTAGTTTCGCAATCCTTTCTGCATCATCAACATTGCCCGTAGCATCGCTAAGTTCGGCTCGAGCTTTTTTCAGTTTTTCCTCCGCCTTCCTCTTCTGTCTTGCTGCTGACTCTGCAGCTTTTGTAGCCTTATCAATTTGCTGCTTTTTCATCCTTAATATTTTTTCTCTTTTCTTATCATGCTCAGTTTTCTTCTTTGGACCACCACCAATTCTAGAAAATCAATGAAGAAAACGTGGTCCACCCTTAGTGAACTCTTCCCATGGCGTACGGCCTCGCTCGTTTGGCCCATTGCCACGAATAGCGGGTTCATTGTCAGACATGAGCCTGCACAGTGTGTCAGTGTCTTCACTTGTAGCAGAAAAAACATCACGAAATTGTAAGATCAACTCGCGCAGAAATTTAGTGCAACCACATCTACCAGTGCACTGCACATGTTGCAGCGCACTTCGATTTGCACGCATGTATGTATATTGTAGGAAATTTGACTTGTGCACAAGTTGAATTTCCTACAATATACATACATGCGTGCAAATCGAAGTGCGCTCAACATGAAAAAACGTGAAAATGAATAAAAAAGGGGAACAGTAATTAGGCTTTGTTTGCTTTTAAATTGAAATTTTTACACTTCATAGGTTGCAAAGCAGTTCTACTTGCACATATGTATATTATAGAAAAATTGACCCTTGCAAAAGTCTCATGTGTTGTGCACAAGTCATTTTGACTTGAAACGGAAAAAGACATTGCAAAATTGTGTTTTAATTGATACGTAAACATATAATTCTACTTACATTTAAGCATTGATTTAATTTCATACGTGTTTTCATGCATATTTGAAAAAATTGAGGATTATACTTACATTTAGATTCAAAAGCAAACAAAATATACACAAAAGTCTGTTTCAGGTCAAAATGACTTGTGCACAACACCTGTGACTTGCAGCTAAACATGAAGTTGTCATAAATCATTGCCTTTGGCGGCGCCTTTTGTGAAATCGATCAAAAGAATTTCCTCGTCCCATCAATAACCAAACACGAGAAATATTTGCTGAAATAATAAAATACTTGGCAATTGAATGTCATTGACACATACTTAGGATTTTTTCTTGTGAGTATGGATTATGCAAATCGAGAAGTATTTGCATACGGCTCAACAGCGGGTCAGATAACCCCTTTATGCGCATCCGTTGAGCATAGGATTATCGAATTTCTTTCATGTTACGCTAGAAGGGGTCAAACAATGCGACAATTATGCATTTCATTCTTTCCGACCGGTAAAACAGAACGTATTTTGTTAGGATAGTGCACAACAGTAAGCAAGTATTTGTGTATGCACACAATGAATTATTCCCCAGTCAAAATAAAGGAATCAGAGGTCAAAAATGCATCAGAGATGCATCCATGCAAATGGCTGTGCACTGCTACATGCGCAGTGCACTGAGACAGGTATAAAATTTATTGCGCATGTCGCAGCGCACTCCCATTTGTATGGATACACTGTACAAACAATATGACCTGTGCACAAAACTTGCGACTTGTGCACGAGTATAATGCACTTACATATACTTTGACATAAAATTTCGGCATGAGTGCACAGAAACATTGCAGTACATTGAGACAGTTACAAAATTTAATAAGAAGAGAAATTTTTTCAAAAGATAAGTATAAGTAAATATTTACACTGACATAAAGATTCGTATCACTGTAAATATAAAGTTTTGTCATGTGTGTAATTTGTCAACAACTAGACTAGTGCACAAGTCACGTGTGTCGTGCACAAGTCGCTTTGACTTGAAACAGAAGACTATTATACCTATATTGAAATATTTAAATGGAATTTATTTTTTACCTCAGTTCAAAGATGGTGTATGAATAAATAAATGAATAAATCAATTATCATATATACATAAATAAATTTATCATACATATCAGTACTTGAGTGTATGGCGTAATTAAATCTACTAATTTCATACAATTTCAATTATTATTTTTGGAATCAGGGAGTTCTTACACAATTTTTAATTTTATTTGTCAATATAAGTCATTTTCACCAACTACGCAAAATACACGTGTGTCGTGTGATACATACAGTACATGCAGCAGCAGAGTTTCGAACAATTGATTGTTTTGATATAGAAGTACCTTATGTTGGAAATTTGACTTGTGCACAAGTAACATGTTTTGTGCACAAGTCAATTTGACTTGAAGCAGAAGACATCAATTTTCATTTAAATCAATCAATTTAAATCAATTTGTCTGCATGACACGTGAAACTTGTGCACTAGTCATATATTCTATAATATACATCACAGTTATTAGATAAATATAAGATATGTAAAAAAAAGTTTTGGTATGTGTGTCATTTGTCAACAATATAACTTGTGCACAAGTCACGTGTGTCGTGCACTAGTCAGTTTTACTTGAAGCAGAAGACATCAATTTTCATTTATATCAAACAATTTAAATCACGACACGACACCTTTGACAAAGCGCATTCAAGTTCGTCGGCGCTGTGCCATGAGCCGGTCGAGCTGCTCGCTGGTGGGCACTAACTGCTCGACGACGATCGTCGTATTCTGCGAAAAAAATATTTGTAACAGTATGTTTGATGTATACCGTATACGTGAATATGTACACCGCAATACGTGCAGCAAGCTGATACATGACATGACTTCTTGAAAATCTCACCCACCAAACCGATTTTTTTAAAAATTGTAAATGAGTACTGGGCACTGGCCCAGCCCCGCAAAGGTAAAAAAATAGGAAACACTTGCACATACCATATCGCGCACAGCATCCGGCGCCGTTGGCAACGTTGCCGGCAGTGGCGCCGCGTGTTTCTCTGCCTGTAAGCACTTAAAAATTTAAACACTTTTTCGCAGAAGGTTTGCCATCGTTAGGTGCTAGCAGTAGTATAATGGTATAATAGCAAGTAGTATATAGTATTATATGGTAGTATATAGTACATTGTACATTGTAAATATATAGCTTATATATAGTATCTAGTATATAGAGGGGGGTAGAATGAGGGGGGTCTTTTTTTCCCCAGAATATTTTACCTGGGGGGTAGATTGAGGGGGGGGGGGGTTGAATGAGGGGGGTTGAATCAATTGTCCAAAAACATGTCAGAAATCAGAGCTCGAACAGAGACTCTGTACCAAACCCTGCTCAGAGGAACTCAGCATCAGATAGAGTCCTGAGGAGTGCAACAGGGAAGGCCACAGGATTAATAGTTTTTCCATTAGCCCAATTTGTACCTGGTATTTCTTTACCATAATTATTTGAATGTATGCACGCGCAGTATAAGGCAACTGTTTCGGCTAGATGTGTTTATTTGTTGCATTTATGTCTTATTTGTGCATTTGTATTAGGAAATTACTGTAGCTGTTTTTCTATACGTGATTTCCGTGTCTTAGCTACTTTGAGAGTTTTTACTTCAGTCTGCGGACCCACCCCAAGTGAACAAAATAAGCTAGCGATAGAAACTTCGACTAGGAAGCTCGCTAGGCTTTGCGCTTTTGTAACACGCTGTATCTGATCGAAATAAAGTACCTGAAACAATCTCGAAACCCCTTTTCAACACACAACTACGAAATAAACTCAACTTGGCTGTCGACAAGTGGACGTTCGGCAACAACGGGAAATCAACCACTCTAAAGGCCGTTTCTCACTACGGTCTTGAAGCAGCCGGATTCGGTGGTAGAAGACGCTGACTTCGGTGGCTTCATCACATGGCGCAGCGAGCAGGGTGATTGCATGACATTGTGCTATCACCAAGCCGGAACGGACATTGTGCGGCAGTTGGCAGAACTTCAAAAGTCCTGCTGAACATCAATTGGCCTTGGCTGAGCGTTGGCTGTTGATTTGCAGACAGCACTGTGCCAAAGTCACGGCACTCCTGTCTACATCCTGGGAGCGGTTCTACGCTCACGCGCGGAGGACACTGGAGTTCTGACAAGCCTGTCAGGATTTCAGGCAGCTTTCACCAGTGTTCTGGCAAGGTGCTAGACGCTGGGCGGCACCGGCATTTGACAAGGAGTCATTGTCGGACGGTGGTCAAACTTTCGCTGGACGCTCCTGGTTATCCGGACGCCAGTGACCGCTCGCACGTCCTTCCTATGCCAAGGGAGGGTGACCTGACGGAGACAGGATCGCCACAAAGCCACGCTAGTCAAAGGGCTGTTTTTGGGCATTCGCGGAGGTCCCTCGCTCCACTGGGTAAGAGTGGACTCATACCTCGGAAGTACAAAAGTAGGGGTATCAGTGTACAAAGGGCTGTAGCTGACAGAGGGCTGTAGCTGACAGAGAGTGGATTTGAAAACCAAGTATTAGGATACTTGGTAGCGTGTAGGGGCTTTGCGGAGCTCCCATCAAATATACACGCTGTGCCTGCTCGGTACCATCAGATCAGACAGCACAAAAGTGCCAGAATTCTGCATTGCACAGGCGCAATTGCAGAGCAGTGTACAGAAACACTGCCCAGAATCAGAAAGTGCACCAGAGTGCACAGAAACGTGTCACAGGCGACACGGCAAGCGCAGCACTGCGCACAGCGGCACAGGAGCCGCTCAGGAAAGCAAGTGGCCGGCGTGGTCACAAGGCACACAGGCGTGCCAGAAAGAGCGCCAGAGCGCTCAGAAAGAGTGTGTACGGACCCTCTTTGGGCGCACACTGCTGGGCAAATAAATTGTTTATTGTCCAGGTGGATTTGACCGGTGTGTTGAAGTCAACGCGTGTAAACAATCACGTCAGGGGCTTTAGGAACACACCTGGTGCCAGTGTAGTAAAGGTCAACGCGTGAGAACACGTCAGGGGCCTGTAGGACTGCATTGGTATTGTGCGTGGCACAACAAATCCGTGGTGCACAGAACACTACACAGAAAGACGCAGAGAAGCGTCCCAAGCGTCACAGGCGACGCACTATAAAGAGAAACAGTGAAGGAAAATTCATCAGCGAAAATGGTTTCGCCAACGGGTCACATCAGAAAGACCCTGGGGCCAGCAAAGCACAGGGTGGAAAGTAGATTGGCAAGAGAATTTGCCAAGTATGACCCAGAGTTATTTGCGGGAGCAACAAAGGAAGAAAAGAGAACAGAAATGAGAAGAGTGATTGCATCTGTCAAACAGGAGGGTGCAAAATTGGAAAGTGCAATGAATGCAGTGAAAACTCAATTTGACGCATGGAGGGATATTGTCAAGGACATTGACGAACCCGACCAGATGGAACAAGAACAGAAGATATACCAAGACTCATATGAGGAATATGCAAATATGTCAGACTTGGTGACACAGAAAGTTGTAGCCATGAATGTGTACATCGAAGAGTTGCAAGACATGATCCAGCAACAGAGCGGAAATACCATGTATGAAGTCAATACAGCATTCATACAGCAGATGGCTGCCCAGATGGCTCTGACAGCTCAGGGAGCTGCTCCGGGGGTCAGTTCAACCAATGCAACCACAGCAAAAAGCGTCAAATTACAGAAACTGGAAGTGGAACAGTTTACTGGGGAAATTGTCAAATTTCGATCATGGTGGCAAATGTTCGAATCCCACATTCACAATCGGACAGATTTGGAGGACATTTCCAAGTTCTCATACTTGAGGAGCTTGCTGAAAGGCTCAGCATTTGGCATGATCAGTGGATTGAGTGTGACCGCAGAGAATTATGCACCCGCAATTGCAATGCTCAAGAAGAGATATGACCAGCCAGTTGTGGTCAGAAACACGCTGATGAATAATATTATGAAGCTGCGACAGGCCAGGAATACCTGTCAGGATATGAGAATTTTGTTTGATGCAATTGAAAGGCTGCTCCAGCAGTTGGAGTCACTGGGTGAATCAGTGGAACATCCAATGCTGTTGAGCCAGCTGCAACAGAAAGTGCCACCCGAGGTTCTCAGAGAAATCCAGAAGGAACAGGGAACTGAGGAAGCCTTGACGGTGGAAAAATTCAGAAAGCTGTTTGGCCAGCAGCTAGCGCTCAGTGAGGCTGTACAGCACGCACAGCAAACTGAGGCACCAGTTCAGCAATCGCGCCAGGGATTCGGGAATAATCCCCGCGCACAGCAATTCAATAATCGGTTTCAAGGCAATGGGAACCGATTCAGAGGGCCAGAGAACCCAAGGACCAGCACAGGGAGCATGTCTGTGATCCAGAATGGACAGAGTGCACCACAGGCTGGATTCATGAATCCTGGGAGGCCGTGTGTGTTCTGCAATGACACACAGCAATTACACTTTAATGATAAGTGTCCAAAGTTCAAAACTGCCAGAGAAAGGAGAGTGATTTTGTCAAAGGCAGAGCGATGCCTGAGATGCCTGCAGAAAGGGCATTACATGAATCAATGTCAATTTACGAGAAGTTGCTTCTATTGCAAGTCCAATAGGCACCACACTGCGGTGTGCCCAGAGAAATTTGGTGACAATGGCAATGGAAACGCTGGACGGCAAATTCCAGCGTTCAGAGCGAATGGTCAACAGAATGGCCAGCAATCAGCAAACAATGGCAGAAAGTCTGTGCCGACAGCCGGTCGACCAGCACAGAGCCAACAGAGAAAGGCCACAGTGAATTGTGTTACTGTGGAAGAAGCTGGACCAGAAATGGTAGAGACAGAAACCATATCCAGCACAGTGGTTACAGAACCAAATACAAAGCAACATAATACGTCAGTGAACTTGTCAGTAAACAGGAATATGTCAATGTTGATGACAGCCAGAACCGTGATTGAGGCTTCAGAAGTGGATACAGAGATGGAGCCTGAACAGCCACC
This sequence comes from Sphaerolaimus hirsutus, assembly GCA_964036195.1. Classification (NCBI taxonomy): domain Eukaryota; kingdom Metazoa; phylum Nematoda; class Chromadorea; order Monhysterida; family Sphaerolaimidae; genus Sphaerolaimus; species Sphaerolaimus hirsutus. The sequence continues at coordinate 1,798,690 of OZ038450.1, read as the reverse complement.
ACTACAGATTCAAGCGTTCTTGGACACAGGATCCCAGGGAACGTACATGTCAGAGAAAGTGGCCAAGAAACTCAATTTGAAGAGTACAGGTGAACACCACATCCAGGTGTACACATTCGGAAATGAAAAGCCGCACTATAAAGTAGTACAGCAAGTGGAATTCAGAATGCGGCTTAGAAATGGCCAGAAAGTGGAAATGGTGGCAGATGTGGTCCCGACGTTGACCACAGAACAAGTCAAAGTGCCTGTATCAGAACAGGACGAAAAGTACCTGCAGAAGTACTTCCCGGATGAGAGTTACTTTGCAGACAGAATTCCCAAGGAAAAAGGGACAGAGTGCAAGTTCAAGCCAGACATTATAGTGGGCTTGAATTATTTCTGGGACTTGATGTCCAGAAACACCAGTACCACCAGACTTCCGTCAGGATTGTATGTCATTCCATCAGAATTGGGATTGCTGATGGGAGGTGGGCAGCTGATGAGCAACAGAAATCAATGGACCACGGATGGTGCATATCCGGTGGTGGTCAACACAATTGTGCATCAAATTCAGAGAGAAAAGTGGTACGAGGAAGCACCGTTGTCAATTGCTCCTGTACCAAATGTCAAAGATATGGATAGACTGGATACCATTGGCATAATGGACCAGCCAGACCTCGTCGAGGATGATGAGGCCATCAAGCAATTCAATGAGAGTGTACAGAGAAACCCAGATGGACGGTACTCTGTTAAGTTCATGTACAAGCCAAATTTGCATGAACTCCCAGATAACAAAGTAATGGCGTTCAAGAGGTTCAGGTACCTCACCAACAGGCTCAAGAGGGACCCAGAATTATTAGAGAAAATTCAGGCAATCATGAAAGCACAAGAGGAGCAAGGGGTGATTGAAAAAGTTCAAGAGGATATTATGGATGGCAGAAAGTTCCATATATTGCCTCATCAACCAGTGATAACGCCAGAGAAAACTACCACAAAGGTCAGAGAGGTATATGACGCCTCAGCAAAACCGCCAGGCATGCCAAGCTTGAACGAGTGCATGTACCGCGGTCCAGTGATACTACCACAGCTGGTAGGGATGCTGATGCGATTCCGGTTGCATGGAATCGCCCTGGTCGCAGACATAGAGAAAGCATTTCTGCAGATCAGTCTGCAGGACAGTGACAGAGACGTGACAAGATTTCTGTGGTACAAGGATCCCACGAAACCATCCATGGAGGACAACATTCAGATTTACAGATTTGCCAGAGTGCCATTTGGTATAATCTGCAGTCCAGCACTGCTGGCGCTGACAGTCAGATACCACCTGAATCAAGCTGGCACAGAAAATGCAAAATTGATCGATGAAAATCTGTATGTGGATAATTTGATCCTCAGTGTGGACACAGAGCAGAAAGCAATCGAATTGTACCAGGAATCCAAAGTGCTGTTCACAGAGGCACAGATGAATCTGAGAGAATGGAACAGCAACAATAAGAGCTTTACTTGGCAATTGGCAGAGTCAGATGTGGCCAAGGAAATTGTCACAACAGTCCTAGGAATGAAATGGGACACAGAGAGCGACCAGATGTGGCTGAAAACGCCAAAGACAGTTCAGCAATCACAATTATCAGAAACTGACCAGAAAATCAAACTTCCCACGAAAAGGACAGTTGCAAAGGTGACTGCGGGATGTTTTGATCCAATGGGACTCGTCAGTCCTGTCCTACTGCCAGCGAAGAGATTTTTGCAAACGTTATGGCATTCAGGACCAAGTGCCAAAGAGTGGGATACTCCCCTGTCTGAGGAACAGACAGCAATTTGGCAGCAATTGGAGACAGAATTGCTCAAGGTTGGACAGATCAAGTTCAACAGAAATCTGAATTATCAGAGTGGTGCAGATGCACAACTGCACATTTTCGTCGATGCCTCAGCAATGGCATACAGCGCAGCGGCATACATATGCCAGAAAACAGAAAATGACAGCGGCACGTCAAGCCTGCTGTACTCCAGATTGAGACTCGCTCCAAAGAAGCCAGAAGTGACAATTCCACGGCTGGAATTGTTAGCAATGTTGATCGGCAGCAGAATGTCAAAGTTTATTCACAAAGAGCTCAAGGACGTCAAATTCAGTCAAACAGTTGTATGGTCAGATTCAACCTGTTGTCTGAAGTGGCTAACAACAGCGAAGCCACTGGCATGTTTTGTCAAGAACAGATTGGATGAAATCAAGAAAATTCAGAGTGAGACAGAGAACATGCACATCAGACACATCGCAGGACTGGAGAACCCAGCTGACATGGCCACAAGAGGCATGAATATGTCAGAGTTGGAAGGCAGTAACCTGTGGTGGAAAGGACCAGAATGGCTAATGACTGGAAAGTGGCCAGAGCCAAAAGTGGAGCCAGTTACGCCAGAAGTAATAGCAGAAATCAAGAAAGAAGAGCTCAAGTTCCCAAAAGCCAGTCCAATTTACCTGGGCGCCACACAGCAAGTGGTCAGTGACCCAGATGCCAGCAATGTGCAAGTTGACGAAAGCAAGCAAAGCAATCCATTGGGAATTGAGATTCAGAGATTCTCATCACTGACGAAATTACTGGATGCAACAGTATACGTGATGAGATTTGTGCGACAGATGCACAAAAAGCGCAGCAAAAATGACAGTCAGAATGGATTGTCAGAAATCATGAAGGGTATCTGTGGTACAATGAAACCACAGGGAATTATCAGTATTAAAGAGAGAGAGATTGCGTTGAAATATTGGATCAAAGTGACGCAACAGAATCATTACAAAAGAGTGGCAGAGATTCTGGCAACAGGCCACAGCAAAGGCAGCCAGGATGGCAAGAAAGCAGCTGCAGACCAGCAGTTGATCAAATGGCTCAATGTGCAAATGCATCAGGATGGAATCCTGAAGTGCCATGGCAGAATGGAGCATACAGACCCACAGGAGGTCACAGTGCCACTCATACTGTTGCCAGCAACGGCTACAGTGACTCAGCTGATCGTCAGAGACCAGCATGAGAAGTTGATGCACGCAGGAGTGCAACACACATTGGCAGCGATCAGACAAAAGTACTGGATTACACAGGGCAGACGGGTGGTCTACAATGTGACCAGAACCTGCCCAACCTGTAAGAAATTGGGAGCGAAGCCGTACCAGCTTCCACCAATGCCAGATTTACCAGAAACCAGAGTTCAGAGAGCCAGACCGTTCCAGTACACGGGCTTGGATTATTTGGGACCAGTTTGGTACAAAGTGGACAAAGATCACAGGAAAATGTGGATCTGTTTGTTCACATGTATGGTGACACGTGCAGTTCACCTGGAAAGTGTGCTGGACATGACAGCACAAGAATTCCTGAATGCAGTCAGGAGATTCATCGCCAGGCGCGGAAAGCCTGAGGCAGTGATTTCAGACAATGCGACGCAATTCAAATTGACAGAGAAAGTGCTCAGCACAAGCACTGACAAGGCCATCAACACTGGAAAGGAATGGTCAGAGATGGTCAAAAGTGGAGCAGTACAGACTTACTGCTCACAGCAACAAATCCAGTGGAACATGACTACTCCTATGGCACCGTGGCAGGGAGGAGTTTATGAGAGAATGGTGGGCATCACCAAGAAACATTTCAAGGCAGCTGTGGGGCACAGAATGTTAACCCTGCAAGAATTGTTGACACTTCTGCCAGAAGTTGAGGCAGTGATCAACAGCAGGCCGATTTCTTACATCTATGGTGATGTAAAAAGTCTCAGAGTGCTGACGCCAAAGGACTTCCTGACAGGGGAAGGTCAGATTGGAGCACCACAGTTTGATGCAGACAAAGATGGAGAATTTGTGCCCAGAATGGATAACGCAGCGAAACTGCAGAAATATTGGGAGACAACCCAGCAAACTTTGGATAAGTTCTGGGACTTATGGCATCAAGAGTATATCCCAAGCTTGAGGGAAAGAACTCAGGTGACGCACAAACATGGCAGATTGACAGCGACTCAAGAACCCAAAGTGAATGAAGTTGTACTGATTTATGAAGAGAACATGCCCAGAGGTGCATGGAAGATGGGTCGCATCGAGCAGTTAGAGCCCAGCAAAGATGGACAGATTCGCTCAGCAAAAGTCAGAACTGCCAACAGAAATGTGGTCAGCAGACCACTCAATCAATTGTATCCGCTGGAAATCAATTCAAAGACAATGGATATCCCAGAGACAGCAGTGACAGTCAAAGTAAATTTACTGGACCCAGCAATTGTCCAAAAACATGTCAGAAATCAGAGCTCGAACAGAGACTCTGTACCAAACCCTGCTCAGAGGAACTCAGCATCAGATAGAGTCCTGAGGAGTGCAACAGGGAAGGCCACAGCAACCACCAGCAATCTAGTGATTGGAATGCTGTGCATAGTGTTGATGCTGACAGGCATGTCAGAGTCAGCAACACTGAGAGAAGCCGGCAAAGCTTACAGCGAAGTATTTTCCAGAACATACGTTCTAGAAACCTCGACAGTAAGGCCACCATCATTGGCAGCGCATCATGGATTGCCGCCTTTGCCTTCAGAATGGCCACCAAAATCTGTCAGAGAAATGCAGACTTATGAGAGATTCAAGGATGCAATCAAAGATCATCCTGTGGAACAGGTGATCAGCTCACAAAGCCAGAAGTATCAAATTTGTACCAGTGGGAGGCATGGACATGCGCTTACAGTTCCTGAAGAAGTGCAGTGCCATATCCCACCAAGGAATTTTGTCAAGGCAATGAAAGTTACACTTTATGCACAGAGACAGATTCCACAGAAAGAGAAAGCATACAGATGCTACATCAGAATCAAAGAAATCATCACACACACCAGTTTCTGGGGAGCAAAAGGCATTACAGGCAATTTTGAGAAATACCAGCAAGTTGGCGTGGTAGCCTGTAACTATGCAAGAATTCACAAGATGTTCAGAGGAACACCTTTGGTAGAAATGGAACCTAGAGTGTGGACAACCAATCAAACCTTGAATGTGGAATATTCATGGTGTTGTCATGACAAAGAAAATGTCGTCAGTAACTTCTACATGGAAGAAGGAACCGTGGCTTCACTTGATGGAAAGACTGTAATCAGCGACTTGCAAGATTTCAGCCAGTGCAGAGCCATGATGGGACATTGCAGAGACCACAATTATGGAATTACAGTGTGGGATACAGAGAATTTCAAGCATCAATGTGCATATGAAAGAATTGGCAGATTCAAATCAGAGATATCTGGCCAGACAATTATTGTATCAAAGTTGCAAGCAGCATACTCCCACAGCAACAAGACAAAGAGGCCAATTGGTTCAGAATGTGTTCCAGGAGACACATACTATACCGATCAAGGAGGTGTATTCATCCAGTTTGACAGAAGAGAAGATGTGCCTGTAGAATGGGCAATGCCAGGAAAGATAGTGGAGGCAAGAGAGTCGACAATCAGTGGAACATTGTATGCCAGATTGGACGACAGAAACTCCAAGTTTCAGTTCCTGCAACATGTGGTCAGAGAAATGACTCAGGCACAATTTGCGATTGTATGGCATCAGCTATGTCAACTTCGCAAGAACCAGCTGGACATGTTGACTCAGCTTTTCCGCATCGATCCAACACTGGGGATTCGAGCCATGCTGGGAAGACAGGATGTTCATGCAGAATGGGCTGGAGAAGCAATTATGTTTTGGGAATGCAAGGAAGTGCAGCCATACATAATTTATCAGACAGGAAAAGTGGGAGAGACATGTTACAAGTACACACCAATGAGATTGGACAAAGACGGGCCCTTGTGGTTCAAGAGCCCAGGCAGCAGAGACTTGGTGGAGAAATCACCAGAAGAGGACTGCAGCCACACCACACCGCACCTGTACAGAAATGAACATGGACAGTGGAAGTCCGCACATGGAATGGTGCACGTCACAGAGACTCCAATTGAAATGACATGGAAAGGACAATGGCAGGCCTTCACGTTTGACGCGCCTCACCTGTTCACCAACATTGTCAACAGAGCGACCAATTTCATGGATGTCAGAGGCCAGATTCAGAGATTACAGAATTTGGAGCATGTGCAGAACCAGTTGATCGATTATACAGCAGACATGTCATTGGATCCCAGAGTGATCAGAAATTCAATAGAAGGCATTGGAGCTGGAATTGGACAGACAGCAGCAGGAATCGGCAAGGCATATGGTCACTATATATCTGGAGTGTCAAAGGGGTATACCAACTTTATGGGAGGAATGCTGAAAGGACCCTTTCAAGTGATCATCAACACCATCGCAATGCTGCTGGGAATCACAATCCTGGTGGCTGGAATTGTTGCTGCAGGATACCTGTGGTACAATTGGAGAATTGCCACAGGGAAACCAGTGATTCCACCATGCGTATACACATGCATATGGAAATGCATAGTGTGTCCATTCAAGTGCATATGGCTATGCTTCAGAGCCGTCAGATACACTATCAAAAAGTCAACTCAGAGAGAGACCAATTATCCACAAAGGAAAGTACGCAAGACAGAGTTGAGACCAGCAATCAAGAGGAGAGCCAGATCCAACTCAACACAGTCCGTCAGATTTGCCAAGAGAGCAGAAACAGAGGACAGAATGGCAAAGTCACTATCAGCATACGTTCAGCCAGATGAAAGTTCAGCTGATGAGGGACAAGTCAGAGCCAGGAACAGAGACAGTGTTCACATGCCTGATATCCGCAAATTCACCTCACGCGAACGCGCAGGAAGCGACACGGGCAACTACCTGCTTCATCATCAGGCTAGGTCGGCGTTGGCATCACCAGCAACCGGACCTGATCGAATATACCCTGTTCTATTTATGTCATTAGGAACATTTACACTACTATCTACAGTTTCGAACCCTATTATATTAGTTCCAATGTGCGTCAATGTTTCCTGACAAATTGAAGCAAATTAGTAAATCGGCCGAGTTTGCCGACTTCGCGCCTCTCAAGATTAATAGTTTTTCCATTAGCCCAATTTGTACCTGGTATTTCTTTACCATAATTATTTGAATGTATGCACGCGCAGTATAAGGCAACTGTTTCGGCTAGATGTGTTTATTTGTTGCATTTATGTCTTATTTGTGCATTTGTATTAGGAAATTACTGTAGCTGTTTTTCTATACGTGATTTCCGTGTCTTAGCTACTTTGAGAGTTTTTACTTCAGTCTGCGGACCCACCCCAAGTGAACAAAATAAGCTAGCGATAGAAACTTCGACTAGGAAGCTCGCTAGGCTTTGCGCTTTTGTAACACGCTGTATCTGATCGAAATAAAGTACCTGAAACAATCTCGAAACCCCTTTTCAACACACAACTACGAAATAAACTCAACTTGGCTGTCGACAAGTGGACGTTCGGCAACAACGGGAAATCAACCACTCTAAAGGCCGTTTCTCACTACGGTCTTGAAGCAGCCGGATTCGGTGGTAGAAGACGCTGACTTCGGTGGCTTCATCACATGGCGCAGCGAGCAGGGTGATTGCATGACATTGTGCTATCACCAAGCCGGAACGGACATTGTGCGGCAGTTGGCAGAACTTCAAAAGTCCTGCTGAACATCAATTGGCCTTGGCTGAGCGTTGGCTGTTGATTTGCAGACAGCACTGTGCCAAAGTCACGGCACTCCTGTCTACATCCTGGGAGCGGTTCTACGCTCACGCGCGGAGGACACTGGAGTTCTGACAAGCCTGTCAGGATTTCAGGCAGCTTTCACCAGTGTTCTGGCAAGGTGCTAGACGCTGGGCGGCACCGGCATTTGACAAGGAGTCATTGTCGGACGGTGGTCAAACTTTCGCTGGACGCTCCTGGTTATCCGGACGCCAGTGACCGCTCGCACGTCCTTCCTATGCCAAGGGAGGGTGACCTGACGGAGACAGGATCGCCACAGAGCCACGCTAGTCAAAGGGCTGTTTTTTGGGCATTCGCGGAGGTCCCTCGCTCCACTGGGTAAGAGTGGACTCATACCTCGGAAGTACAAAAGTAGGGGTATCAGTGTACAAAGGGCTGTAGCTGACAGAGGGCTGTAGCTGACAGAGAGTGGATTTGAAAACCAAGTATTAGGATACTTGGTAGCGTGTAGGGGCTTTGCGGAGCTCCCATCAAATATACACGCTGTGCCTGCTCGGTACCATCAGATCAGACAGCACAAAAGTGCCAGAATTCTGCATTGCACAGGCGCAATTGCAGAGCAGTGTACAGAAACACTGCCCAGAATCAGAAAGTGCACCAGAGTGCACAGAAACGTGTCACAGGCGACACGGCAAGCGCAGCACTGCGCACAGCGGCACAGGAGCCGCTCAGGAAAGCAAGTGGCCGGCGTGGTCACAAGGCACACAGGCGTGCCAGAAAGAGCGCCAGAGCGCTCAGAAAGAGTGTGTACGGACCCTCTTTGGGCGCACACTGCTGGACAAATAAATTGTTTATTGTCCAGGTGGATTTGACCGGTGTGTTGAAGTCAACGCGTGTAAACAATCACGTCAGGGGCTTTAGGAACACACCTGGTGCCAGTGCAGTAAAGGTCAACGCGTGAAAACACGTCAGGGGCCTGTAGGACTGCATTGGTATTGTGCGTGGCACAACAAATCCGTAGTGCACAGAGCACTGCACAGAAAGACGCAGAGAAGCGTCACAAGCGTCACAGGCGACGCACTATAAAGAGAAACAGTGAAGGAAAATTCATCAGCGAAAATGGTTTCGCCAACGGGTCACATCAGAAAGACCCTGGGGCCAGCAAAGCACAGGGTGGAAAGTAGATTGGCAAGAGAATTTGCCAAGTATGACCCAGAGTTATTTGCGGGAGCAACAAAGGAAGAAAAGAGAACAGAAATGAGAAGAGTGATTGCATCTGTCAAACAGGAGGGTGCAAAATTGGAAAGTGCAATGAATGCAGTGAAAACTCAATTTGACGCATGGAGGGATATTGTCAAGGACATTGACGAACCCGACCAGATGGAACAAGAACAGAAGATATACCAAGACTCATATGAGGAATATGCAAATATGTCAGACTTGGTGACACAGAAAGTGGTAGCCATGAATGTGTACATCGAAGAGTTGCAAGACATGATCCAGCAACAGAGCGGAAATACTATGTATGAAGTCAATACAGCATTCATACAGCAGATGGCTGCCCAGATGGCTCTAACAGCTCAGGGAGCTGCTCCAGGGGCCAGTTCAACCAATGCAACCACAGCAAAGAGCGTCAAATTACAGAAACTGGAAGTGGAACAGTTTACTGGGGAAATTGTCAAATTTCGATCATGGTGGCAAATGTTCGAATCCCACATTCACAATCGGACAGATTTGGAGGACATTTCCAAGTTTTCATACTTGAGGAGTTTGCTGAAAGGCTCAGCATTTGGCATGATCAGTGGATTGAGTGTGACAGCAGAGAATTATGCACCCGCAATTGCAATGCTCAAGAAGAGATATGACCAGCCAGTTGTGGTCAGAAACACGCTGATGAGTAATATCATGAAGCTGCGACAGGCCAGGAATACCTGTCAGGATATGAGAATTTTGTTTGATGCAATTGAAAGGCTGCTCCAGCAGTTGGAGTCACTGGGCGAGTCAGTGGAACATCCAATGCTGTTGAGCCAGCTGCAACAGAAAGTGCCACCCGAGGTTCTCAGAGAAATCCAGAAGGAACAGGGAACTGAGGAAGCCTTGACGGTGGAAAAATTCAGAGAGCTGTTTGGCAAGCAGCTAGCGCTCAGTGAGGCTGTACAGCACGCACAGCAAACTGAGGCACCAGTTCAGCAATCGCGCCAGGGATTCGGGAATAATCCCCGCGCACAGCAATTCAATAATCGGTTTCAAGGCAATGGGAACCGATTCAGAGGGCCAGAGAACCCAAGGACCAGCACAGGGAGCATGTCTGTGATCCAGAATGGACAGAGTGCACCACAGGCTGGATTCATGAATCCTGGGAGGCCGTGTGTGTTCTGCAATGACACACAGCAATTACACTTTAATGATAAGTGTCCAAAGTTCAAAACTGCCAGAGAAAGGAGAGTGATTTTGTCAAAGGCAGAGCGATGCCTGAGATGCCTGCAGAAAGGGCATTACATGAATCAATGTCAATTTACGAGAAGTTGCTTCTATTGCAAGTCCAATAGGCACCACACTGCGGTGTGCCCAGAGAAATTTGGTGACAATGGCAATGGAAACGCTGGACGGCAAATTCCAGCGTTCAGAGCGAATGGTCAACAGAATGGCCAGCAATCAGCAAACAATGGCAGAAAGTCTGTGCCGACAGCCGGTCGACCAGCACAGAGCCAACAGAGAAAGGCCACAGTGAATTGTGTTACTGTGGAAGAAGCTGGACCAGAAATGGTAGAGACAGAAACCATATCCAGCACAGTGGTTACAGAACCAAATACAAAGCAACATAATACGTCAGTGAACTTGTCAGTAAACAGGAATATGTCAATGTTGATGACAGCCAGAACCGTGATTGAGGCTTCAGAAGTGGATACAGAGATGGAGCCTGAACAGCCACCACTACAGATTCAAGCGTTCTTGGACACAGGATCCCAGGGAACGTACATGTCAGAGAAAGTGGCCAAGAAACTCAATTTGAAGAGTAAAGGTGAACACCACATCCAGGTGTACACATTCGGAAATGAAAAGCCGCACTATAAAGTAGTACAGCAAGTGGAATTCAGAATGCGGCTTAGAAATGGCCAGAAAGTGGAAATGGTGGCAGATGTGGTCCCGACGTTGACCACAGAACAAGTCAAAGTGCCTGTATCAGAACAGGACGAAAAGTACCTGCAGAAGTACTTCCCGGATGAGAGTTACTTTGCAGACAGAATTCCCAAGGAAAAAGGGACAGAGTGCAAGTTCAAGCCAGACATTATAGTGGGCTTGAATTATTTCTGGGACTTGATGTCCAGAAACACCAGTACCACCAGACTTCCGTCAGGATTGTATGTCATTCCATCAGAATTGGGATTGCTGATGGGAGGTGGGCAGCTGATGAGCAACAGAAATCAATGGACCACGGATGGTGCATATCCGGTGGTGGTCAACACAATTGTGCATCAAATTCAGAGAGAAAAGTGGTACGAGGAAGCACCGTTGTCAATTGCTCCTGTACCAAATGTCAAAGATATGGATAGACTGGATACCATTGGCATAATGGACCAGCCAGACCTCGTCGAGGATGATGAGGCCATCAAGCAATTCAATGAGAGTGTACAGAGAAACCCAGATGGACGGTACTCTGTTAAGTTCATGTACAAGCCAAATTTGCATGAACTCCCAGATAACAAAGTAATGGCGTTCAAGAGGTTCAGGTACCTCACCAACAGGCTCAAGAGGGACCCAGAATTATTAGAGAAAATTCAGGCAATCATGAAAGCACAAGAGGAGCAAGGGGTGATTGAAAAAGTTCAAGAGGATATTATGGATGGCAGAAAGTTCCATATATTGCCTCATCAACCAGTGATAACGCCAGAGAAAACTACCACAAAGGTCAGAGAGGTATATGACGCCTCAGCAAAACCGCCAGGCATGCCAAGCTTGAACGAGTGCATGTACCGCGGTCCAGTGATACTACCACAGCTGGTAGGGATGCTGATGCGATTCCGGTTGCATGGAATCGCCCTGGTTGCAGACATAGAGAAAGCATTTCTGCAGATCAGTCTGCAGGACAGTGACAGAGACGTGACAAGATTTCTGTGGTACAAGGATCCCACGAAACCATCCATGGAGGACAACATTCAGATTTACAGATTTGCCAGAGTGCCATTTGGTATAATCTGCAGTCCAGCACTGCTGGCGCTGACAGTCAGATACCACCTGAATCAAGCTGGCACAGAAAATGCAAAATTGATCGATGAAAATCTGTATGTGGATAATTTGATCCTCAGTGTGGACACAGAGCAGAAAGCAATCGAATTGTACCAGGAATCCAAAGTGCTGTTCACAGAGGCACAGATGAATCTGAGAGAATGGAACAGCAACAATAAGAGCTTTACTTGGCAATTGGCAGAGTCAGATGTGGCCAAGGAAATTGTCACAACAGTCCTAGGAATGAAATGGGACACAGAGAGCGACCAGATGTGGCTGAAAACGCCAAAGACAGTTCAGCAATCACAATTATCAGAAACTGACCAGAAAATCAAACTTCCCACGAAAAGGACAGTTGCAAAGGTGACTGCGGGATGTTTTGATCCAATGGGACTCGTCAGTCCTGTCCTACTGCCAGCGAAGAGATTTTTGCAAACGTTATGGCATTCAGGACCAAGTGCCAAAGAGTGGGATACTCCCCTGTCTGAGGAACAGACAGCAATTTGGCAGCAATTGGAGACAGAATTGCTCAAGGTTGGACAGATCAAGTTCAACAGAAATCTGAATTATCAGAGTGGTGCAGATGCACAACTGCACATTTTCGTCGATGCCTCAGCAATGGCATACAGCGCAGCGGCATACATATGCCAGAAAACAGAAAATGACAGCGGCACGTCAAGCCTGCTGTACTCCAGATTGAGACTCGCTCCAAAGAAGCCAGAAGTGACAATTCCACGGCTGGAATTGTTAGCAATGTTGATCGGCAGCAGAATGTCAAAGTTTATTCACAAAGAGCTCAAGGACGTCAAATTCAGTCAAACAGTTGTATGGTCAGATTCAACCTGTTGTCTGAAGTGGCTAACAACAGCGAAGCCACTGGCATGTTTTGTCAAGAACAGATTGGATGAAATCAAGAAAATTCAGAGTGAGACAGAGAACATGCACATCAGACACATCGCAGGACTGGAGAACCCAGCTGACATGGCCACAAGAGGCATGAATATGTCAGAGTTGGAAGGCAGTAACCTGTGGTGGAAAGGACCAGAATGGCTAATGACTGGAAAGTGGCCAGAGCCAAAAGTGGAGCCAGTTACGCCAGAAGTAATAGCAGAAATCAAGAAAGAAGAGCTCAAGTTCCCAAAAGCCAGTCCAATTTACCTGGGCGCCACACAGCAAGTGGTCAGTGACCCAGATGCCAGCAATGTGCAAGTTGACGAAAGCAAGCAAAGCAATCCATTGGGAATTGAGATTCAGAGATTCTCATCACTGACGAAATTACTGGATGCAACAGTATACGTGATGAGATTTGTGCGACAGATGCACAAAAAGCGCAGCAAAAATGACAGTCAGAATGGATTGTCAGAAATCATGAAGGGTATCTGTGGTACAATGAAACCACAGGGAATTATCAGTATTAAAGAGAGAGAGATTGCGTTGAAATATTGGATCAAAGTGACGCAACAGAATCATTACAAAAGAGTGGCAGAGATTCTGGCAACAGGCCACAGCAAAGGCAGCCAGGATGGCAAGAAAGCAGCTGCAGACCAGCAGTTGATCAAATGGCTCAATGTGCAAATGCATCAGGATGGAATCCTGAAGTGCCATGGCAGAATGGAGCATACAGACCCACAGGAGGTCACAGTGCCACTCATACTGTTGCCAGCAACGGCTACAGTGACTCAGCTGATCGTCAGAGACCAGCATGAGAAGTTGATGCACGCAGGAGTGCAACACACATTGGCAGCGATCAGACAAAAGTACTGGATTACACAGGGCAGACGGGTGGTCTACAATGTGACCAGAACCTGCCCAACCTGTAAGAAATTGGGAGCGAAGCCGTACCAGCTTCCACCAATGCCAGATTTACCAGAAACCAGAGTTCAGAGAGCCAGACCGTTCCAGTACACGGGCTTGGATTATTTGGGACCAGTTTGGTACAAAGTGGACAAAGATCACAGGAAAATGTGGATCTGTTTGTTCACATGTATGGTGACACGTGCAGTTCACCTGGAAAGTGTGCTGGACATGACAGCACAAGAATTCCTGAATGCAGTCAGGAGATTCATCGCCAGGCGCGGAAAGCCTGAGGCAGTGATTTCAGACAATGCGACGCAATTCAAATTGACAGAGAAAGTGCTCAGCACAAGCACTGACAAGGCCATCAACACTGGAAAGGAATGGTCAGAGATGGTCAAAAGTGGAGCAGTACAGACTTACTGCTCACAGCAACAAATCCAGTGGAACATGACTACTCCTATGGCACCGTGGCAGGGAGGAGTTTATGAGAGAATGGTGGGCATCACCAAGAAACATTTCAAGGCAGCTGTGGGGCACAGAATGTTAACCCTGCAAGAATTGTTGACACTTCTGCCAGAAGTTGAGGCAGTGATCAACAGCAGGCCGATTTCTTACATCTATGGTGATGTAAAAAGTCTCAGAGTGCTGACGCCAAAGGACTTCCTGACAGGGGAAGGTCAGATTGGAGCACCACAGTTTGATGCAGACAAAGATGGAGAATTTGTGCCCAGAATGGATAACGCAGCGAAACTGCAGAAATATTGGGAGACAACCCAGCAAACTTTGGATAAGTTCTGGGACTTATGGCATCAAGAGTATATCCCAAGCTTGAGGGAAAGAACTCAGGTGACGCACAAACATGGCAGATTGACAGCGACTCAAGAACCCAAAGTGAATGAAGTTGTGCTGATTTATGAAGAGAACATGCCCAGAGGTGCATGGAAGATGGGTCGCATCGAGCAGTTAGAGCCCAGCAAAGATGGACAGATTCGCTCAGCAAAAGTCAGAACTGCCAACAGAAATGTGGTCAGCAGACCACTCAATCAATTGTATCCGCTGGAAATCAATTCAAAGACAATGGATATCCCAGAGACAGCAGTGACAGTCAAAGTAAATTTACTGGACCCAGCAATTGTCCAAAAACATGTCAGAAATCAGAGCTCGAACAGAGACTCTGTACCAAACCCTGCTCAGAGGAACTCAGCATCAGATAGAGTCCTGAGGAGTGCAACAGGGAAGGCCACAGCAACCACCAGCAATCTAGTGATTGGAATGCTGTGCATAGTGTTGATGCTGACAGGCATGTCAGAGTCAGCAACACTGAGAGAAGCCGGCAAAGCTTACAGCGAAGTATTTTCCAGAACATACGTTCTAGAAACCTCGACAGTAAGGCCACCATCATTGGCAGCGCATCATGGATTGCCGCCTTTGCCTTCAGAATGGCCACCAAAATCTGTCAGAGAAATGCAGACTTATGAGAGATTCAAGGATGCAATCAAGGATCATCCTGTGGAACAAGTGATCAGCTCACAAAGCCAGAAGTATCAGATTTGCACCAGTGGAAGACATGGACATGCGCTTACAGTTCCTGAAGAAGTGCAGTGCCATATCCCACCAAGGAATTTTGTCAAGGCAATGAAAGTTACACTTTACGCACAGAGACAGATTCCACAGAAAGAGAAAGCATACAGATGCTACATCAGAATCAAAGAGATCATCACACACACCAGTTTCTGGGGAGCGAAAGGCATTACAGGCAATTTTGAGAAATACCAGCAAGTTGGCGTGGTAGCCTGTAACTATGCAAGAATTCACAAGATGTTCAGAGGAACACCTTTGGTAGAAATGGAACCTAGAGTGTGGACAACCAATCAAACCTTGAATGTGGAATATTCATGGTGTTGTCATGACAAAGAAAATGTCGTCAGTAACTTCTACATGGAAGAAGGAACCGTGGCTTCACTTGATGGAAAGACTGTAATCAGCGACTTGCAAGATTTCAGCCAGTGCAGAGCCATGATGGGACATTGCAGAGACCACAATTATGGAATTACAGTGTGGGATACAGAGAACTTCAAGCATCAATGTGCATATGAGAGAATTGGCAGATTCAAATCAGAGATATCTGGCCAGACAATTATTGTATCAAAATTGCAAGCAGCATACTCCCACAGTAACAAGACAAAGAGACCAATTGGTTCAGAATGTGTTCCGAGAGACACATACTACACCGATCAAGGAGGTGTATTCATCCAGTTTGACAGAAGAGAAGATGTGCCTGTAGAATGGGCAATGCCAGGAAAGATAGTGGAGGCAAGAGAGTCGACAATCAGTGGAACATTGTATGCCAGATTGGACGACAGAAACTCCAAGTTTCAGTTCCTGCAACATGTGGTCAGAGAAATGACTCAGGCACAATTTGCGATTGTATGGCATCAGTTATGTCAACTTCGCAAGAACCAGCTCGACATGTTGACTCAGCTTTTCCGCATCGATCCAACATTGGGAATTCGAGCCATGCTGGGAAGACAGGATGTTCATGCAGAATGGGCTGGAGAAGCAATTATGTTTTGGGAATGCAAGGAAGTGCAGCCATACATAATTTATCAGACGGGAAAAGTGGGAGAGACATGTTACAAATACACACCAATGAGGTTGGACAAAGATGGGCCCTTGTGGTTCAAGAGCCCAGGCAGCAGAGACTTGGTGGAGAAATCACCAGAAGAGGACTGCAGCCACACCACACCGCACCTGTACAGAAATGAACATGGACAGTGGAAGTCCGCACATGGAATGGTGCACGTCACAGAGACTCCAATTGAAATGACATGGAAAAGACAATGGCAGGCCTTCACGTTTGACGCGCCTCACCTGTTCACCAACATTGTCAACAGAGCGACCAATTTCATGGATGTCAGAGGCCAGATTCAGAGATTACAGAATTTGGAGCATGTGCAGAACCAGTTGATCGATTATACAGCAGACATGTCATTGGATCCCAGAGTGATCAGAAATTCAATAGAAGGCATTGGAGCTGGAATTGGACAGACAGCAGCAGGAATCGGCAAGGCATATGGTCACTATATATCTGGAGTGTCAAAGGGGTATACCAACTTTATGGGAGGAATGCTGAAAGGACCCTTTCAAGTGATCATCAACACCATCGCAATGCTGCTGGGAATCACAATCCTGGTGGCTGGAATTGTTGCTGCAGGATACCTGTGGTACAATTGGAGAATTGCCACAGGGAAACCAGTGATTCCACCATGCGTATACACATGCATATGGAAATGCATAGTGTGTCCATTCAAGTGCATATGGCTATGCTTCAGAGCCGTCAGATACACTATCAAAAAGTCAACTCAGAGAGAGACCAATTATCCACAAAGGAAAGTACGCAAGACAGAGTTGAGACCAGCAATCAAGAGGAGAGCCAGATCCAACTCAACACAGTCCGTCAGATTTGCCAAGAGAGCAGAAACAGAGGACAGAATGGCAAAGTCACTATCAGCATACGTTCAGCCAGATGAAAGTTCAGCTGATGAGGGACAAGTCAGAGCCAGGAACAGAGACAGTGTTCACATGCCTGATATCCGCAAATTCACCTCACGCGAACGCGCAGGAAGCGACACGGGCAACTACCTGCTTCATCATCAGGCTAGGTCGGCGTTGGCATCACCAGCAACCGGACCTGCAACTTCACGCACGCCCACGACTTCGCGCACGACCACGTTCACCACCGAGGCGACTGTGGAAACGCCACTCATCACTTTGGCGCCCACCACCACCAGCATGTGACGTTGCTGCAACAACGGGGTGCAGCAACTCTTCCGCCCGGAGTGTGCTGACCGTGGCAAAATGGATGGATAAAGAAATACAGAGAATTGATAATTAGGCTCATATTTGCACATTTACTTATTTGCACTAATTTACAATTTATGCACTATATTAATTTACCACGCAAATTGTATTTCCTGCACTATATTATTTACCCATGGAAAATATTTGATTAGGAAGGTGTTTTATAAGTTATAGATATGTTTATGTGAAATATTTAGGTTAAAAAGTCAAATATGTTATTATTAGGTGTATTAATATAAAATTGGGCTCATTCAACTCGCCGTAATTTTCTGATCATGATTATATATACATTTGCATAGTTTACTTGCAGTTTACAAAAGTCAAATCTTGTAAATATTTACGTGCTGCGTAATTATCTAGGCCAGCGTCCTAATGGAGAAATAGTGCCCTGTATGCAACTAGCATTTACTGTACGTGTTTTACGAAGCCCTTCGCGTAGGCATAATTGTTTAACCCTGTCCACAACTTATATTTATATTTACTTAATAATTATATACTTTGCTCAAGCTGAATATATTATAGACCCTGTTCAATTAATATACCCATTTACCTCGAATAAGTCCCAATATGCCAATTATGAAATATACGTTTCCAGGAAGTGATTATTATTATATCGAATATACCCTGTTCTATTTATGTCATTAGGAACATTTACACTACTATCTACAGTTTCGAACCCTATTATATTAGTTCCAATGTGCGTCAATGTTTCCTGACAAATTGAAGCAAATTAGTAAATCGGCCGAGTTTGCCGACTTCGCGCCTCTCAAGATTAATAGTTTTTCCATTAGCCCAATTTGTACCTGGTATTTCTTTACCATAATTATTTGAATGTATGCACGCGCAGTATAAGGCAACTGTTTCGGCTAGATGTGTTTATTTGTTGCATTTATGTCTTATTTGTGCATTTGTATTAGGAAATTACTGTAGCTGTTTTTCTATACGTGATTTCCGTGTCTTAGCTACTTTGAGAGTTTTTACTTCAGTCTGCGGACCCACCCCAAGTGAACAAAATAAGCTAGCGATAGAAACTTCGACTAGGAAGCTCGCTAGGCTTTGCGCTTTTGTAACACGCTGTATCTGATCGAAATAAAGTACCTGAAACAATCTCGAAACCCCTTTTCAACACACAACTACGAAATAAACTCAACTTGGCTGTCGACAAGTGGACGTTCGGCAACAACGGGAAATCAACCACTCTAAAGGCCGTTTCTCACTACGGTCTTGAAGCAGCCGGATTCGGTGGTAGAAGACGCTGACTTCGGTGGCTTCATCACAGTTGTAGAACGAAAACTTAAAATTATATTTTGTAATGATAATCATGTTATAAAATAATTTGTTGCGACATTTGTTGTACTAAAGCAACACGCGTTGTATAAAAGCGACATCCGTTGTAAAAAAACATCTTTTGTCCTAATGAGCACCTTTGTTGTATAAAAACTACTGTTGTACTAATGCACTTTTGTCCTAATGATGCACACTCCTTTGTCAGTGCACTGCACAAGTCGCAGCGCAGTCCTGCGTGCATGAATGTGCACCATACACAATGTGACTAGTGCACCAGTCATATGACTTGCGCACAAGTTTTTTTAAATTGAAACTAACAAAAATATATCCATGCAGATAGGAGTGCACTGCGACATTACCGCAAATAACCAATAAACATATCATTAAAATGATAGCAAACCTGAAAATTCAGCTGCAGAAAGCACAGGGTCCTGTTGCCCTCGTTTGTCGATTACCACGAAATGGGTAGTGAATTGAGTAACAATTTTTTTCCTGTGAAATGTTTGAATTTGTGCAGACTAAATTTGTGTAAATTAATGTAGACGAAAAGGAAACGAATGTACGCAAAATATGAAAAACTCACAATTGTAACTACTTATTGAACATTAACATATTTACTTTGACCCATGGTGCGCATACACTGTACAAATATTCAGAAAATGGAATGTCATAAAGATATTCATTCGCAACACTATACTATGCACACAATGAATTATTCCCCAGTCAAAATAAAGGAATCAGAGGTCAAAAATGCATCAGAGATGCATCCATGCAAATGGCTGTGCACTGCTACATGCGCAGCGCACTGAGACAGGTATAAAATTTATTGCGCATGTCGCAGCGCACTCCCATTTGTATGGATACACTGTACAAACAATATGACCTGTGCACAAAACTTGTGACTTGTGCACGAGTATAATGCACTTACATATACTTTGACATAACATTTCGGCATGAGTGCACAGAAACATTGCAGTACATTGAGACAGTTACAAAATTTAATAAGAAGAGAAATTTTTTCAAAAGATAAATATAAGTAAATACACTGACATAAAGATTCGTATCACTGTAAATATAAAGTTTTGTCATGTGTGTAATTTGTCAACAACTAGACTAGTGCACAAGTCACAAGACACATTTTAAGTGCTTTTAAATATTTGGCAGCACTGTGCTAAAAGTTTTTGGCATTTGTCTAATTAATAAAAATTTGACTAGTGCACAAGTTGCTTGCGTCGTGCACAAGTTGCTTTGACTTGAAGCAGACAAATATGCGAAAGCTGTGGGGTGCAAGTTTACGTCATCTAATTAAATGTATTTATTTTTGTTGTAAATATTTCAATGACAATGGTTAAGATCGAAGCGTCACAGTTATAAAATATTCAAATTTGTCTACAAAAAAACGACTGCAAGCTCATTTGAATTTGAATTTGAAAAAGTTGAATTACAAAGTGAAATCGATCAAAAGAATTTCCGCTTCACATCCATGACTTGTGCGCGAGTCATATAAATCTGATGTAAATTTCGTGCTGTCGTGAACACAAATATTTCATTGTTTTACATTCGATGGAGAAATGAACGTAAATGTCAAAATAAATGAAGCGACATTTCCTGTAGCATATTTTTTTGATGTTCCGATAAGAGATAGAATGGAAGTAGGTAAACAAAGTTGCTATCAGTTATTTGCCAATGACGCAGCGATGTTGTTTTCACTGACTTTAACATTTATGCCTCCACAATGATAAGAACATGCATTTGTTTTGAGCACAACAGCACTGCACTTCAACAACTGCACTAAATACGCATTCAGTCTGATTCTATGTGCTAAAACATTTTATGAGCTTGGAGTTGTATTTTTTTAGACAAATTTGAATATTTTATACCTGTGACGCTTCGATCTTAACCATTGTCATTGAAATATTTACAACAAAGATAAATACATTTAATTAGATGACGTAAACTTGCACCCCACAGCTTTCGCATATTTGTCTGCTTCAAGTCAAGGCAACTTGTGCACGACACATGCAACTGGTGCACTAGTCAAATTTTTATTAATTAGACACATGCCAAAAATTGTTATTACAGTGCTACCAAATTATTTAAAAGCGCTTAAAATGGACACCTACCTCAGTGCAATGCACAAGTCGGGGCGCACTTCTATTCGCATGGATGTATTTTTGACATGTTTTTCCGATGTTTTTTGTGCTTCAAGTCCAAACGACTTTTGCACGTGTCACATTTCCTAAAATATGCATCCATGCAAATAGAAGTGCGCTGCAACATGCGCAGTGCACCGGGATAACTATATCGATTTAAACACACTTTTTCTCATGCTCGAATTAAAAATAACTTGTGCAGAACACATGTGACTTGTGCGCGAGTCATATAAATCTGATGTAAATTTCGTGCTGTCGTGAACACAAATATTTCATTGTTTTACATTCGATGGAGAAATGAAGCAACTTTTGCATGTCATAAACCGATAACTTTACGATCCTACAGTAAATCAAATTCAGGGTTGTAAAAGTATCGCATGTCAATAACAAATTTGGACCCGCGCAGCAATGACCAGAAGCGATATGTACTTGCAGCTAAATATGAAGTTGTCATAAATCATTGCCTTTGGCGGCGCTTTTTGTGAAATCGATCAAAAGAATTTCCGCTGTGGTTTATTACACTGTGCTGTGCTGTGCATTGTGGGAATTTCCTTTATTACACAAGTGCGATTGTAATGGCGGCATTGTCTTTGATATTTTATATAAGTTGCACTCGTAAGAAATTCGGATCATTTGTTTGATCATTCCACTGTCACTTGATCTTTTTCAAAGTGACGAATGCACGCTGGCCATGCGGGTTACCTACAATAAAAATCAGTCATAATTGCGATTGCTCAAATGCTTAATCTCTTGCCTGTGGTGCAGTAAAAGATGATTATCTCTGCATGACATTCCAGAATTTCTCCTCATTATGGAATCAGTCATATTTGCGATTGCTCAAATGCCTTAATCTTTTGCCTGTGGTGCAGTAAAAGATGATTATCTCTGCATGACATTCCAGAATTTCTCCTCATTATGGAATCAGTCATAATTGCGATTGCTACAATGCCTTAATCTCTTGCCTGTGGTGCAGTAAAAGATGATTATCTCTGCATGACATTCCAGTATTTCATTTTATTTGATGGATCATGGACATTATTTTTTTGTAGCCTTAGGCAACCACTTTGAGTTTTTCCTGACATAAAAGGAACGTTCATTTTTTTCAGCTACCATTTGCGATCAAATTGTATATGAATTGATTTGAAATGTAAAAAAAGCAATGTGAATTTTGTATTTACATTGATACATAACTGCTTCATTTACATACGTCAGTGCATGCACTAAAATTCACCCGTATCAAATGTACACCCGTCTCAGTGCACTGCACAAGCCTGAGTGCACTCCTATCTGCATGGATATATTTTTGACAGCTTTTTGCGTGATGTCTACTGCTTCAAGTCAAAGTGACTGGTGCACGACACATGCGACTTGTGCACAAATCAAATTTCCCACAATATACATCCGTGCAAATAGGACTGCACTGCGACATGCGCAATGCACTGACAAAGGTGGTTGCACTAGATTCCCATGCAAATTAATCTTACATTTGTCTCAGTGTACTCGCGATTGCATTTATATGCATTATAGAATATGTACTTATGCGCAATTTTTTTCTACTTAAACAATAGACAAATTATCTTTGAAGGGAATAGTTATGTAGGTCAATGCACATGTTTACACTTACGTTTGCACTAAATTTCACTTTGTATCAAATTTACACCTGTCCCAGTGCACTGCGCATGTTGCAGCGCACTTCTACTTGCATGGATCTATTTATACTATAGGAAATACGAATAGTGCACAAGTCACAGGTGTTGTGCACAAGTCATTTTGACTTGAAACAGACATTTGTGTATATTTTGTTTGCTTTTGAATCTAAATGTAATCTTTTGCCTGTGGTGCAGTAAAAGATGATTATCTCTGCATGACATTCCAGTATTTCATTTTATTTGATGGATCATGGACATTATTTTTTTGTAGCCTTAGGCAACCACTTTGAGTTTTTCCTGACATAAAAGGAACGTTCATTTTTTTCAGCTACCATTTGCGATCAAATTGTATATATTTTTTCGACGCACGACAGCTTCGACAAAAACGATGGGCATCATTTTTTCCGGCGCTATGTGGGCAACCATCTTCTTTTCCCTGTATGCCGGCATTGGTCAGTTCAATTTTTTTATGGTGAATATTTATCTTTATAATTGAGCATACCGTATTTCCTCGAAATACCCCCCGGGGGGTGATTGTTTCATAGTGGTCCCGAGAGGGGGGGGGGGTTAAACGAGGGGGGGTATTTCGAGGGGGGGTCATTGTTTCACAAGAAAATTTTTGAAAACCGAGTACGAAATTGTCGTCTGAAACGTACGCAGACGTCGAAAAATGCAACAAAAACCGCAATTTAAAAGGTTCTGTAGACTAATATTAGTATGTAGATGGTATGTACACTGTTCTAACGTGACACCGACAGTGTTTTAACGTGTGTTCTGCAGTACACTGAACACAAACTACAGTTATTGTCATGTACGTTCCCTTTACACTCAATTTGGGGGGGGGGTATTTCGAGGGGGGGGGTGATTGTTTCATAGTGGTCTCGAGAGGGGGGGGTCAAACGAGGGGGGGGGTATTTCAAGGGGGGGGGGGGTATTTCGAGGAAATACGGTAAGCTGTGCCTTCATCGAGTACTTTTGCACAAGAAATTTATTGTTGTCAACCAACTTTGTATTTAGACCTATTCTTTAGTGAACAAGATGTTTTGCACAAGATATTTGAATGAATGTATTCATAATGAGTAATTCTAATTACATTGCGCAGCTCCATTGCTCAAATCGGACGCCCCCGCCCCCGCCCCATCTGTACCACGCAACGTCACCGATGACGCCAGTCGATCCCGCAGGGCGCTGGTCAATGTTACAGACCAAATTTTGGACAATGACGGTCAGTTACACTACATAAAATGCGTAATTTGTTCATTAATTAATTACATTTCCTTCATTAACACTTCATTTTTCCGTATAATTGTGTAACACCTTTAAGACATTTTTAAACATGTAAATATTTACGATGTTTTATACAAAATATGACTAGTGCACAAGTATTATGTGTTGTGCACAAGTTATTTTTACTTGAAGCTGAAAAATATGTAAATTTGTTTTGCTTTTGAATTTAAACGTAAGTAAAATCCAAACTTTTGTCAAAAATGAGAATGCAATCCTTACGTATCAATTAAAATACAATTTTGCAATGTCTTTTCCGTTTCGAGTCAAAATGACTTGTGCACAACACATTCGACTTGTGCAAGAGTAATATTTTCTATAATATAATGCATGCAAATAGAAGTTAATACACTGTCACATACGCATCAGTCCAGTCTCATTTCGAACTGCAGGTGCACTGCGTGTGCAGCGTTCCCATAACAACAACGACGGGATGGAAGACGCTATGGGTGAACAGAATGACACGAAGCCATGTCGCACTAACCTGTGCAAGCTGTACACCAAGCTGTTCACCACGATTGGCGAAATGGACACCGTCACTATTGAGGATGTTGTGAGTTCGCTTTTTTATAACTTCCAGTCATGTGCGTGCGTGCGTGTGTGCGTGTCTGTGCGTGTGTGTGTCTGTGCGTGTGTGTGTCTGTGCGTGTGTGTGTCTGCGTGTGTGTGCGGATGCGTATGCGTGTGCGTGTGCGTGTGCGTGTGCGTGTGCGTGTGCGTGTGCGTGTGTGTGTGCGTGTGCGTGTGCGTGTGCGTGTGTGTGTGCGTGTGCGTGTGCGTGTGCGTGTGTGTGTGCGTGTGCGTGTGCGTGTGCGTGTGCGTGTGTGTGTGCGTGTGCGTGTGCGTGTGCGTGTGTGTGTGCGTGTGCGTGTGCGTGTGCGTGTGTGTGTGCGTGTGCGTGTGCGTGTGCGTGTGTGTGTGCGTGTGTGTAATGTTTAATTCAATGCTATTTCCCAAAAAGTTCAATCACACTCTGTTCATTCTCCCAGAATCCGTCGTCCAGACACATTGCCGCCACGGATGTACTGCTGGTGGTCCAAGTGACAATCATCGTTTTTGTAATTGTTTCCGCTTTAATTTTTCTAATTAACAAGAAGAAAGCGGCTCATGTTCCAAATATTGTTCAACATGTGTAAATACCTCGTTCCTCGTTATTTTGCCCATTATTTTGACCGTATATTTTGCGCAGTTGGTGAAAATGACTTATATTGACATTAGCAGAAATCAGAAATTGACATCAGAAAAATTAGCTGGGCATTAGTCACCTCCAACGAGGTGTCCGATCTGAGCGACGGGGACGCTCCCAGCGTGTCAGATCATGTACAGATTGCATGGACGTGTTTCTGTTATTGATCTCCTCGGCTTCAAGTCAAAGCAACTTGTGCACGACACACGTGACTTGTGCACAAGTCTAATTGTTGACAAAATGATTTAATTTGATTGATTTGAACAAAAACGTATCACCTCTGCTTCAAGTCATGGCGACTTGTGCACGACACACGTGACTTGTGCACTAGTCTAATTGTTGACAAAATGATTTAATTTGATTGATTTGAACAAAAACGTATCACCTCTGCTTCAAGTCATGGCGACTTGTGCACGACACACGTGACTTGTGCACAAGTTTAATTGTTGACAAAATGATTTAATTTGATTGATTTGAACGAAAACATATCTCCTCTGCTTCAAGTCAAAGCGATTGATGTTGATTATGGAAAATTGACTTCTGCACTAGTAACATGTGTTGTGCACAAGTCTCTTTGACTTGAAATATGAAAAATGTTTTCAAAAAGGTGTAAAACGTTCACCAATGTCCTACTAATTAATTCTCTAATGTTTTTTTTATTTATGTCTATTTGAATTAGAAATGTGTCACCTGTACTTCCAATAAACACTTCACACATTCCAGTTGCAACACAAATTTATACTTGCACAATCCGCATTTGATGCAGTCAATAATTCTCTGCACCAAATGTCCCCAATCACTACATCTGCTTATTTCACATTGCTACAATTGACTGCATATATTCATCGATAAATGCATCGAGTGAGTAATTAAAGTGGGTTGGGTGCGCTGGAACACTTATCGATTGCTCTATTTATATATGCAAGTGCATTTTAAGTACAACGTGTGTTCTATTTCCAGTTCACACGCATTAATCTGCTTAATTTACGTAACTTGCTACTTAGTGGTTTACATTTGCAAATTTATTCATTTGCGGCACCTAAGTGTGTTACATTCAACGATTCCTGAACTTGTACTTATGTTTTCATCTATTTATGACCTCTTTTTTGCATTTCTATCAGTAGCCAAATCGAACTTGAGATGCGCGATATGAGTTACTAGTGCACAACACAATGTCTCTTTAATTACACCCCTAAGTTTGCCGATGCGCAACACACTTCACTTGCGGATCAGGCCAAATCTGCTTAAATACATTCCACAATTAATCTCTCCGCAACACACTTCACTGGCGGACCGGAAAATTTCATTTAATTACAGTTCCGGTACTCCGGTCCGGTAGTCACGTGGATTTGTGCACAAGTGCATTTTGCTTTGTATACGAAACAAAAAAGCTGTCTCCGCAAATGCAGTTACTTGTGCACAAGTGATATTCTTATTCCACTTGTGCACAAGTTGAAATAGCCCGGTGTCATAACTATTGACACAGATGACCTGGGAATGTGATTTTTTGCATGCGGTATCAGGAAATGTTTTCAAATGCGCATGGCAAATTGAAGAGCGATCGCACAACATTTAAAAAAATTATATATTATGAGACAATATAGTGTCATGCGCTAGTAAGTCATCTTCCATAAATTTTTGTTATTTGGAATTCTAAGCGGATCCATAATCAGTGAGTCGTGCTGTATAAGGAACACACCATTTAACATCGATATAACACGTTTGAAATCTGCGCGACACACCGACTCCTGCAGTAGAACATGGTGCGCCCCTGATTTACAGCATTTTGATGTGGAAACAATGGTTTTCTTATAAAATATTGGTTTTGCACATGTTTTAACCCCACATAACATATGTGTATTCATTCAAGTGTAGAAAAAGTCCGTAAAAATGTCCTCAATAAGGACATCCACCCACATCGCAACAACAGCATCAACAAAATGCTCACAAATGACAATTTACGCACTACTCCAAAATTCTTCAATGGATGTGGACTGTATGGAAGACTACAGAATTGATTTGAACTACAACTTTATTTAAACATGTCCACCAGGAGATCTTTAATTTATTTTTTGTTCTATCATAAAATATGAATACATTATGTACATATTTACATGCTATACATGCATATCTTATCTTGTTTAGTTAAACTGAATTCATGTGCATTCTGAAAATGTGTTCAACCACTTCGCTGAAAAAAACTCAAAAACTCAAAAAACTTTTCTGTGTTTCCGTGTTTCTGTGTTTCTGTGTTCTCCAAAAAAAAACTCATTTGAGTTTTGAGTTTTTCAAAATTTGTGAGTTTCTATGTTTCTGTGTAAAACAAAAACACAGAAACTCAATGAGTTTCTGTGTTCAATTTCTGTTTTTTTTCATCGTTGGCCGAAGGGCACTCAGAGAACTCTGTGTCAATTTGTATAAGGCCTGGTTCACCAATTCGTTACATTCCAGTCCAATAAAATGAACTGAGTTGTTTTTCACATTTGGTAATATGTTTGAAAAATCTGATGAAAACAATATAAGGTGTACCTCTAATATAAGGTATATATACCAAAACGCGTAAAAAACTGACGAAATAAATAAAAGGTATACCTTATATTATGGGTAATACGGTAACCCCTCGAAAGTCCCACCTCTTTGATGGGCGCGAAAGATGTCAATGTAAAAAAACGTTGACAAAATCTTCTGCATCCAAATGTTTTATGTTCGAATCTTACCAGTGATATAATTTTCCAATATATTGTGAGAGTTGCATGCATGCCTTAGCTGTCTGCTGCATTCTGCCAATGTAAGACACAAATGGCTGGGTGCATGAACAGTATCAAGCACCTGAAAATTATAAACAGTCACTATTTTGCAATTCGCAGATAACGCAGAGGTATGTGTTGACAAAGATGTACGCTGCAGTCACTGGGAGGAATTAGGACATTGTAATAGTGCAGAATTTTCCACATATATGGAAGCCATCTGCAAAAAAGCATGCAAACTTTGGTACAATTGATTCCTCAATCACTTCCATCATCCATATACCTACCGTATTTTCTCGAATTACCCCCTCCTCGAAATACCCCCCTCAAAATGGGCACTATGAATTTATAACCCCCCCTCGAAATACCTACCCCCCCAAATTGAGTGTATATAGCACGTACATGACAAAAGGTACGTTTTGTGATCTGGCAAAGCATAACACGGGTTAAAAAGAATGACTGTGTTACAATAGAACATAGTTAATACCATCTACATACTTATTTAAGTCTGTAAACTCTTATACATAGTGGTTTTTGTTGCATTTTTCTACGTCTGTGTACGTTATTAGTACTGGGAGTTCAAAAAATTTCTGGCGAAATAATAACCCCCCCTCGAATTACCCCCCCTCGAATTACCCCCCCCCCCTCGAAATAAACCCCCTGGGTGTAATTTGAGGAAATATGGTATTTAAAAATTGACATTGCCAATATTTCCAGCGAAGCTGCCAAGCCAATTTGCATGGATTTAAACCAGCACTGTGCAGTATGGCTAGAAAAAAATGGTGTATGTGATCCTTGGATGGATATAGCTTGTCCAAAGTCATGCGGCACCTGGTATGGATTCACATCTAAAAATTAATTGCAAGTGTACACAATTTTCAACCAGAATGGGATTTTCTAGAAAACTAGATGTCAATTGTTTCACAGACAATGCCAATATGGTAAAAGTTCAAAGTGGAGGTACCCATCCTTCTCTTTTTGTATGCTATATGTGTTTTAGTTTTAAAATTATAACTTTCATTAATTTAAATTCCAATTAAAATTAAATAAAATCATTCAACTGTGTTCATTAATTTGCATTTGAAAAAAATTTCAGTTTTCACACGAAGTCACGGTGAATACTAAAAATGACAAATCAACATGAAAAAATAAAATTGTTATAAAAATAAAAATTTGAAAAATAAAAAATAAAATAGATAAATGAGTAAAGCGTTGAAAAAATACAGTGAAAAACTTGAAAAAAATAATTAATAACATGATAAAATAAAATTTATATACAAATAAAAGTATCAACATAAAAGTATAAGTAATAAAATATAAAAATTTTATTTAAATATTTATTAAATATTCTAATAATAAAATAACATGATGGAAAAAAATTATTAAAAAAATAATTTAAAATAAAATCAAAATATAAAAAAATGAAAATAACATGATAAAAATAAAAAATGTATGAAAAATAAAATTAAAATAATAAATAAAATTTAAAAAAATATTTAAAATATAAGAATGAAAATAATGATATTAATTCAAAAATGTAAATGTAATGATCTTTCATATGAGCCATTACTCATGAAAATTGGTTGGGTTACAGGGAAGTCATTACAGTTTCAAGTTTGTCGGGAGATAAAAAGAAAATCCGTAATAACTTCCCTTCCCTTCAACTCGACCATTTAATCTGAAAATTGGATTGGGGGTACTTTCCGACACGGGCTTTTCAATGGCGGTAGTCGGCTTTGCGCTAACTTATTGCGTTCAGAAGTTATCGAGCGCTAAATTTTGCGATTTCCGCATTTTGCTGTGTCTGACCATATTACGGGTGGGTCGCTTGCGCCCTCCCTCGGCAGCGAGGGATAAAGCTGGCGCGCCCCCCGATACCTATCGATCCTAGCTTGACATCCTAGCTTGTACTCTGATCTATGTAAACTTTTCATTCCAATATTTCCAGTGTCAAACTGCAATCAGGGTGCACGGATTACTCCGACTCTTGCGAAGGATGGGCAAAGAATGGTCTATGTGAAACACGATCAGATTATTTGAAGCCGATCTGTCGGAAGTCGTGCGGCCTATGGTATATACCGTATTTCCTCGAAATACCCCCTTGAATTACCCCCCCCCCCCCTCGAAATACCCCCAGGTATTTTCGAGCTGAGGAAAAAATAACCCCCCCTCGAAATACCCCCGTCTCGAAAAAGGTACATCGTGTATGTAATGAACATGTGTATTTATTGGAGTCAATTTGCATCGCCGCTACACAGACTAGTATTTATGTGTAGCTATCTATGTTGATATGCCTTAATTTATCTTGTTTGGTGACATTTATTATCATTTTTGGGCATGTAAAGCGCCCCTCTTACTACGACCCCTACCTAAAATTTCTGGCAAAAAATAACCCCCCCACCCCCTCAAATAAGCCCCGATCGAAATACCCCCCTCAAAATGGGCACTATGAATTAATAAGCCACTCTCGAAATACCCACCCCCCCAACTTGAGTGTATATAGAACGTACATGACAAAAGGTACGTTTTGTGATCTGGCAATGCATAACACAGGTTAAAAAGGATGACTGTGTTACATAAGAACATAGTTTATACCATCTACATACTTATTTAAGTCTGTAGACTCTTATACATAGTGGTTTTTGTTGCATTTTTCTACGTCTGTGTACGTTATTAGTACTGGGAGTTCAAAAATTTCTGGCGAAATAATACCCCCCTCGAATTACCCCCCCTCGAAATACCCCCTCAAAATTCTCACTCTGAAAAAATAAACCCCCTGGGGGTATTTCGAGGAAATATGGTATTTTAAAATTGACATTGCCAATATTTCCAGCGAAGCTGCCAAGCCAATTTGCATGGATATAAACCAGCAGTGTGCAGTATGGCTAGAAAAAGATGGTGAATGTGATCCTTGGATGGAAATAGCTTGTCCAAAGTCATGTGGCACCTGGTATGGATTCACATCTAAAAATCAATTGCCAGTGTACACAATTTTCAACCAGAATGGGATTTTCTAGAAAACTAGATGTCAATTGTTTCACAGACAATGCCAAAATGGTAAAAGTTCTAAGTGGAGGTACTGAAAGTGGTGTCGTACTATTCACTCTGAAATCGCACTATTTTTATGGATTAGCACCAATGGCCCTACACACACTAGTTTTCACCGTGACCGATGTGAAAACTGAAATGGTGACATGACATGGCGACACCCATCCTTCTCTTTTTGTATGCTATATGTGTTTTAGTTTTAAAATTTCAACTTTCATTAATTAAAATTCCAGTTAAAATTAAATAAAATCATTCAACCGTGTTCATTAATTTGCATTTGAAAAAATTTCAGTTTTCACACGAAGTCACGGTGAAAACTAGTGTGTGTAGGCACATTGACTCTAAGATGGTGCCATTGTTATGGAGCAGTGTTAACAATTCCAAAAGAGCACCATTTTTATGAAGTGTTGCCATTGACTTCAAAAAATTTAACAAGCCACCTCCACACAGCTCATGCTGGTGTGATAAAGTTGTGTGAAATTGTACTACAATTCACCACTGTTACTTGAAGAAACGTTTGATACACTTCGATTAAGAGCTCAACCACAGTGTGTAAAAATAAGTAATATACTCCTTTTCAGAGCTCAAACTGACAAACAACTGTAGGATAGTAAGTGATATATTTCTTTTCTGCATTCAAATGCATACACCTGACTGCAATACATCACTGCAGTGTCCACTTTTTGTTCGCTTTAGCCATTTTTTATGAGATATACTTCTTTTGGGGGGCCACAGGCCCACAAATATACATACATTGATTATTAAAATGAACAATGATGTCATGATTCAGAAAACTGTATAGTGCACTCCACAGAGTATTTAAAAATTTAAATATCTTTTTCTTAACAAATAAGTATAACATAAAATTAAAATAAACAAAAATAAAAATAAATCAAATTTATTTAAAAAATTTAATAGAAATAAAATTACAAACATTATCTAATTATGAATAAATATAAAATTAAAATAGTATCAAAATTATATAGTATAAAAATATAAAATAGTATTGAAAAACAATAATGTTATAAACAATTATATGTAGAAACTTAGCAAAAGTTAAAAGTTAATACAATTATGAATAAAGATTAGAGTAAAAAGAATCAAATATTTTTAAAATAATAAAATTTTACATGTGTTAAATTTTGTGTTAAATACAAATAAATAAACAGTCAAATGTATCAAATTAGTAAAAATCATTTCACATGAATGAAAAATGAAATAAAAATACTAAAAATGACAAATGAACGTGAAAAAATAAAATTGTTACAATAATACAAATTTGAAAAATAAAAAATAAAATAGATAAATGAGTAAAGTGCTGAAAAAATACTGAAAAACTTGAAAAAAATTATTAATAAAATGATAAAATAAAATGTATATATACAAATAAAAGTATTAACATAAAAGTATAAGCAATAAAAAAAAAAAATTTTATTTAAATATTTATTAAATATTATAATAATAAAATAACATGATTGAAAAAATTTGTTTAAAAATTCATAATAAAAAAATAAAAATACAAAAAATATAAAAAAATGAAAATAACATGATAAAAATAAAAACAATAAATAACTTTTTTTTTATATTTAAAATATAAGAATGAAAATAATGTTAATAATTTCAAAAATGTAAATGTAATGATCTTTCATATGAGCCATTACTCATGAAAATTGGTTGGGTTACAGGGAAGTTATTGCAGTTTCAAGTTTGTTGGGAGAACAAGAACCACAACAACAACTACACAACCTAAAAAAGAAAATCCGTAATAACTTCCCTTCAACTTGACCATTTAATCTGAAAATTGGACTGGGGTACTTTCCGACACAGGCTTTTCAATGGTGGTATCGGCTTTGCGCTAACTTATTGCGTTCAGAAGTTATTGAGCGCTAAATTTTGCAATTTCCGCATTTTGCTGTGTCTGACCATATTATGGGTGGGTCGCTTGCGCCCTCCCTCGGCAGCGAGGGATAAAGCTGGCGCGCCCCCCGATACCTATCGATCCTAGCTTGACATCCTAGCTTGTACTCTGATCTATGTAAACTTTTCATTCCAATATTTCCAGTGTCAAACTGCAATCAGGGTGCACAGATTACTTCGACTATTGCGAAGGATGGGCAAAGGAAGGTCTATGTGAAACACGATCAGATTATTTGAAGCCGATCTGTCGGAAGTCATGCGGCCTATGGTATATACCGTATTTCCTCGAAATACCCCCCTTGAATTACCCCCCCTCGAATACTCCCATCTCGTGTACGTAATGAACATGGTGTATTTATTGAAGTCAATTTGCATCGCCGCTACACAGACTAGTATTTATGTGTACCTAGCTATCTATGTTGATATGCCTTAATTTATCTTGTTTGGTGACAATTATTATCATTTTTGGGCATGTAAAACGCCCCTCTTACTACGACCCCTACCTAAAATTTCTGGTGAAAAATAACCCCCCTGTAAAGCTCAAGGCTTTGGATTTTGAAGTTTATTTGTACTCAGTGCAATCACAGTGTGTCTTACTGGTCCTATGAGGCTATTTTTATAGGTCCATTTAGAGAAAGAGATCACTTGTAAGTTATGTCACATTTAATGTCATAATCCGACATCCTCACCCTGAAAGAAAGAGAAAATCCTGTTTGATCACTAATGTCAATTCAATTATTTTTCAAAGCTTTGTTGAAGTCCATATTCTCTAACTCTTCCTGAGTGTATCCCTGGTTGTCGATGCGTGCGGACGTGCTGCTGCTGGATTGTTCCTCGGTTGTCATCGTGGTGTCTTAATGATAAAATTGATTTTAGACATGAATTTCAAGAGTGACCTAAATTAGAATTACTTAATTTTTCTATTTTGAAAGTGTAATTTTTGGAGTGTTTTGACAGTGTAATGAAATAAAGTGTCCTAAATTAGAATTACTTAATTTTTTTCCTATTTGAAAGTGTAAAAAGTCTTGTTATGGTGTAATGGAGTTTCCCTTTATTTTGAAACAAGATTTCTTTTTGCGATAAGACGATTAAAGTCACATGAATGGGAGTCTGCGACCTGGTAACGATTTGAGTGGTTTCAATGGCTGTTCATTTCTCGTAACCATACTTTTCATAGACTCCAATTTCCAATTCATAATTGAAGTGCCTTTGTCAGCGTCCGTAGTTCTCAGCAAGGCAATGTTGCTGTTTTCTTGATTGTCCGTAGTGTAGCTGACAACACGTTCTGCAGTTTCCACCGTGTTGTCGGCGGACTTTTTGTATTCGAAGTAATCGTCCAGGAATCTGGTCATGTCTGACATGCGACAAAAAGTAAGGACATTACTGTGAATTCTAGATGACTATGAATAGTAATGATTTGATGCATTAAATTATTTTTATTATTTATTTAAATTGAATAAATTCTTTTGTACTTGAAATTGTGCCTCATTGAGGCCCTTGAAATGGTGTTTTATTTTAGGCCCAAAGTTTACAATTTTTACAATTTTACAATTTTACCAGTAGGATTGAATGTGCTCCTGGGATTTCCACGTTGAAGTTGTGCCCATGTTTGATCCGGTAATGATTGCGTCCCCCGCGGCCGCGCCCACGACTATGTGCCGAAAGACCCAGCGCAGCGGTGAGAGAAGTGGGGGTGCTTGCCAACAGATTATTGGTGCCACATGTCACGTATCGGGGTTTGTTGGGCTAAAATTAATTAATTTTTATTCGCTTTTGATGCAATTTTGTTGTCTTAATTAAAACATCAACTAAAGCTATGCTCACAAATGTTGGCTGTGTTGATTGAGCCGACTGAGCCTTTTTGGTGTCATTTGATGGTATGCACAAGTCATTCTGAATTGTGCGTTTTATCTCAGATGGTTTCATGTCCTTTTTTGAGCCATCAAAACCCTCAAAATCGACCCTACAATCCACTGTGTCTTCATCTTGTAACAGTTAAGGCGAGATGATTAAGCGGCGATTCAGTCTCGCTGCTAATGCGTGCACGCGCCAAATGACCTATGATCAATATATCCCCATTTTTTTACCTGTTGGAGATGGTTTGTGGTGTAAAACAAACTTTGCTGCCTGGAATCAAGTTGACATGTGAATGCTGGGCCAGTCGGTGAGTTAACTTGGCAATTTTGTGGTCCTTAGCCATGAGCATTCCCTTGTATTCATTGTTGTTTTTCATGAATTTGGCAATTTTGGCTTGTGCTTTCATTTTTTCACTTTCTTGTGCAAACAGTTCATAACTGAGTTTTTGGAGAAAAACCCTGCATGATCGACATTTTGAAATGTATGGATAGTGATTGGGCTGACTTTCTCCAAAATGGCATTGGCCCGGGGTCCATTGAAGGTTGAGCCGGCCATGTTGTCTGTTGTTTGATGTGTTTTTTATTCATCTTAACGTTCTTTTCAACTGTTTGAATGTCAATTTCTATTTGTGTGCGTTTTGAGGGTTCTACATTTTTTATTCTGTTCAATATATTCTGTTTATCGAGGCGCGTAACGCGTTATAATGTGTGTATAACGCGTTAGTCATCTGTTGCCAAGATTCAAAAAAAGGTGGAGTTTTGAACTCAAATAGGTGTTTGTAAGAGAATAGTGGTGGTAAAATTTCGGGAATTTTGCTCAAAAAGAAAAATAATCTTGAGGGGTGGTCAATCGTGTGCACGTGCAAAACGTAAAACGTGATAACGCACCGGCCCAAAAGTTTGTGTGAGTTTTACCAGTAAATGTCTATTTTCTTTTAGATGTTGATGTATAGTTCACCGAATGAATATTGATATTTTCCCCCTTTTTTATTACATTTTTACCAAAGTGTTAAGTGTAATTCTGTTTGCAGTTGCGATGGAAAGTTACCGTGAACCGATGTTTACTGCGCCGATGGTTTTGAGGCCGTTTACGCCCGTTCAAATTTTTCATGTGGGTTTTCTTTTTTTGCTCATGTAAGTATAGAAATATCCTGAAATTTTATAGGTTTATTTTTGTCACACAGGACGCATATTTGGGGAGCGAGTATGATTTGACGGGCATTTTTGAAAATCGAAACTTTCTGGAAATGGAACCTTACCTTTCCAAGGATGTAAATGGAGTCAAATTTTGCGTTATCGAGCGTCCCGATGAACCCGAAATTATTTTGGGGTGCGATGGTCAAGTGACTCGCCCCGGGTACCATCAAATTGCTGTGAGATATTTTGATTTTTCTTCTTTTTTTTGCTTTGAAGTGGAATTTGGCTGTGTCAAAGGTTTTGGACGTTGTTAATGTTGTTAATGTTGCTAATGTTATGCAATGTTATGACATTGAATCATTTCAGGTCCGATTCTCCATCAATGATATTGTGATGAAGCCACCGAAGTCAGCGTCTTCTACCACCGAATCCGGCAACTCCATGACCGTAGTGAGAAACGGCCTTTAGAGTGGTTGATTTCCCGTTGTAGCCGAACGTCCACTTGTTGACAGCCAAGTTGAGTTTATTTCGTAGTTGCGTGTTGAAAGGGGGTTTCAAGATTGTTTCAGGTACTTTATTTCGATCAGATACAGCTTGATACAAAAGTGCAAAGCCTAGCGAGCTTCCTAGTCAAAGTTTCTATCGCTAGCTTATTTTCTGCGTCGGGACTGGGTCATAAGACTGAAGTAAAAACTTCCAAAGTAGCTAAGACACGGAAATGATGTATAAAACACATAGTTACAGTAATTTCCTAAATTCAAATGCATAAATAAGTCATAAATGCAACAAATAAACACATCTAGCCGAGACAGTTGGCTTATACTACGCGTGCATACATTCAAACAATTATGGTAAAGAAATACCAGGTACAAATTGGGCTAATGGAAAAACTATTAATCTTGAGAGGCGCGAAGTTGGCAAACTCGGCCGATTTACTTATTTTCTTCAATTTGTCAGAAAACATTGATGCACATTGGAACTAATATAATAGGGTTTGGAAACTGTAAATAGTAGTGTAAATGTTCCTAATGACGTAAATAGAGCAGGGTATATTAATTATGCCTACGCGAAGGGCTTTGTTAAACACGTACAGTAAATGCTAGTTGCACACAGGGCACCATTTCTCTATTAGGACGCTGGCCTAAGTAAGTACGTTGCACATCAATATTTTACAAGATTTGACTTTCCCAAATTGCAAGTAAACCATGTAAATGTATATATAATAATAATCAGAAAATTATGGTGAGTTGAATGAGCCTAATTTCATAGTCATGAACCTAATAATAACTTATTTGACTTTTTAACTTAAATATTCCACATAAACATATCAATAACTCATAATACACTTTCCTAATTGAATATTTTCCATGGATAAATAATATAGTGCAAGAAATATAATTTGCGTGGTAAATTAATATAGTGCATGAAATTTAAAATAGTGCAAATAAGTAAATGGACAAATATGAGCCTAATTATCAAATCTCTGTATTTCTTTATCCATCCACTTTGCCACGGTCAGCACACTCCGGGAGGAAGAGTTGCTGCACCCTGTTGTTGCAGCAACGTCACATGCTGGTGGTGGTGGGCGCCAACATTATGAGTGGCGTTTCCACAGTTGCCTCAGTGGTGAACGTGGTCGTGCGCGAAGTCGTAGGCGTGCGTGAAGTCGTAGGTTCGGTTGCTGGTGATGCCAACGCTGACCTAGCCTGATGATGAAGTAGGTAGTTGCCCGTGTCGCTTCCTGCGCGTTCGCGTGCGGTGAATTTGCGGATATCAGGCATGTGAACACTGTCTCTGTTCCTGGCTCTGACTTGTCCCTCATCAGCTGAGCTTTCATCTGGCTGAACGTATGCTGATAGTGACTTTGCCATTCTGTCCTCTGTTTCTGCTCTCCTGGCAAATCTGACGGACTGTGTTGAGTTGGATCTGGCTCTTCTCTTGATTGCTGGTCTCAACTCTGTCTTGCGCACTTTTCTCTGTGGATAATTGGTCTCTTTCTGAGTTGATCTCTTGACAGTATATTTGATGGCTCTGAAGCATAGCCATATGCACTTGAATGGACACACTATGCATTTCCATATGCATGTGTACACACATGGTGGAATCACTGGCTTTCCTGTGGCAATTCTCCAATTGTACCACAGGTATCCTGCAGCTACGATTCCAGCTATCAGGATCGTGATCCCCAGCAGCATTGCGATTGTGTTGATGATCACCTGAAAGGGTTCTTTCAGCATTCCTCCCATAAAGTTGGTGTACCCTTTTGACACTCCAGATATGTAGTGACCGTATGCCTTGCCAATTCCTGCTGCTGTCTGTCCAATTCCAGCTCCAATGCCTTCTATGGAATTTCTGATCACTCTGGGATCCAATGACATATCTGCTGTGTAATCGATCAACTGGTTCTGCACATGCTCTAAATTCTGTAGTCTCTGAATCTGGCCTCTGACATCCATGAAATTGGTCGCTCTGTTGACAATGTTGGTGAACAGGTGAGGCGCATCAAACGTGAAGGCTTGCCACTGTCCTTTCCATGTCATTTCAATTGGCGTCTCTGTGACGTGCACCATTCCATGTGCGGACTTCCATTGTCCATGTTCATTTCTGTACAGGTGCGGTGTGGTGTGGCTGCAGTCCTCTTCTGGTGATTTCTCCACCAAGTCTCTGCTGCCTGGGCTCTTGAACCACAAGGGCCCGTCTTTGTCCAATCTCATTGGTGTGTACTTGTAACACGTCTCTCCCAATTTTCCTGTCTGATAAATTATGTATGGCTGTGTGCGGTTCCGCCTAATTTACCGTAACCTGCAATTTTGTTTCACTTGAATAATTCCTATTTCACTTAGAAATATTTGCCTTTCTTGCCTGCTGTAAACAACGGGTGATAAAAGTAATGACATTCATAATATTTAATCTATGTTTTTATTAATCTTTATAATTCTTTATGTCAACCCGTTTTCTAACGACATGCGACAGGTGCAAAACCTGATATTTGCTTTAAAGTAGACATAATAAGCAATTTGCTCGCGTTTTGAAGGTTAAATCGCCCGTATGTAAGGCCGTTCTTGCCGAAAGAACGGCCCAGTCTACGACTACTGAATTCTGATTTGAATGATTATTTTGTTTGATAGAAATAAAATATAAACCGAAAAGAACTTGAATAAAATTTGTATAACAGCTAAAGTTTCTGCACTGAACAAACGCAGGAAAAACGTAACCCCAAATAGTGTGAAACTTTACATGGCGCAGCGGATAGGATAGAATTAATAATTCAGTCCTGCAAAATAGAACCTGCACAACAGAAACCCCAATAACATCCAATTTTTCACAAACAATATAAAACAATATAAAATAATTAAAATTTATATCGCAGAATCTAAAATTAAATTCATAGCGAATCACACAACATCATGAGCGAAGTCACCCCCACTGGACCGCTCAGGATGAGGCTTAATGCCTACAGAACGGACGCCTTGAAGATCCTACAGGCTGAAATACCGTATTTTCAAGTGGACAAAGATCAAGATTACCACCACAACAGGGACACCGCAGAAGCAGCTACAACACAACAACAAACGCTGCTCACAAAAATTCGAGACAAAACAACATTGTTACAAACCGCTACGGATAAATACGAAGAAGCTGTGGCTGAAATTCTGAAAGCTGCCAATGGGCCAAATGCTACACCGGAGATGATCAGCGCAGCCAACAAGGAAAACGACAAACTGAACGACAAATTATATCGTGACGATGGCATCATGGCTATACTAGCAAAAATGCAAGAACGAAAAGCCAGTTGAGTGCCCAGAAAGACAGCACGGAACGACAAATAAAAGACCTGAAAGAAGGTATAACGGGTGGATTAGAAAAGAAATTACAACATTTAGATAGTTCTAGCGATGACGAAGAATTAATGAGGTTGCCAAAGATAAACGTGCCAAAATTCTCGGGCGACCCATTAGAATGGACTCGCTGGTGGAACATCTTCAAAACTCAGATCCACCAACGAAAGAAAATGAACGTCACTTTAAAATTCACCTATCTGAATGATTCACTCAAAGGTGAAGCCAAAAAATTACTTGGCGGATTAAACATGGATGGTGCGGATTACATGACAGCAATAAAATTGCTGAAATCTAATTTTGGCAACACAACATATGTAACCAACACGTTATGGGAAAAATTATATAATTTAAAACCCCCAACAATGAGAGGCAACAGCCTCATGACATTTAGACGGGATGTCGGTACAACACTGACTCAACTCGCAGAGCGCGGAGAAAACACGGAGTCCGGGGCAGTGCTGCGTGAACTGAGGAAATACCTCAGCCCAGCAATCCGCTTGGCGGTGACCGAAGACTTCAGGAGGGAACACCCGCGCGACGACGACGACGACGACGACGAAGATGGACCGGCAATGACCGTCAAAACGTTTGTTAAAGCTTTGGGGAATGTGGCTCAAGCCCGACTCGAATGCCAAACAACAGAGTCAACAAAAGAAAATGAGGACACTTCAAAACAACAAAACAATAAAACAAAATCTAAAAATGCCCACAACAATAGCACCGTCGCCTATTCCAGCTCTGAGAAGCGAGTGGAGGAGGAAGACGAAGACAACACCACGTGCGCGGCAGCTACAACACAACGTCCAGCCCCGCGCACTTACACACGACAACAACAGAAACAAACAAAACCACACCCAAGTTACAAGTGTTTATTTTGTACCGGAAATGAACACTGGACATCCGATTGCGACCAGTACCCATCGATCGAGGACCGAAAAGCAGCACTGAGAGCAATGCCGAATAGATGCCCGAGGTGTACAAAATTGGGACACAACAAAGCTAATTGCGATTCCGACCTAAGCTGTTATTACTGCCGAGCGAAGGATAAACACCACAGCACCCTGTGCCCTGATCAATTCGACAGAGGGGCCAACAACAAAACAACATCCAGCAGCAGCTCGAATACAAAAGAACAAAAAACAACAGCTAATGCAGCGACACATTATTATGAAGAACTAACACCGGAACCAGAGAGCAGACCGCGTCACCGACAGGAGACAGCTGCCGCAACTACAAAGTCAGCCCACCAAGACAACAGTGAGTCTTTGTCTTTTAAAGTCGTGAGGTTGCAAATGGCCCAGTCACCAATTCTAAATAAAGAAACTGGAGTCATGTCAGAGCACGTGAACATTTTCTTTGACACTGGGTGTGAATATTCGTACATACGACAGGATTTGGCACATGAAATTGAACTAGACAACAAAGGGGACCTCATGCTAAGCATGAATGTGTTTGCAACTCCCCACCCACTTAAAGTGAAAGCAAAACTGGTAGAAATCACAATACCACAACAACATCTAGGATTTGAGGATTTAAGCATGCTAGTCAGGGCAGTCCCTGAACTGGCAACTTATTGCCAACCTCCTCCGCTGTCAATAAACGATAAAAACATGATATACAACACCTGGGGAATAAATGCCGATGAACTATTCGCCGAGAAATTTGAAACGGCGACACAATTAACGGGAACCAAATTGCGACAGCCAGCTGTCGTAATTGGTCAAGATAATTTTTGGAAATTTGATATAAAACAAACTGGACTCCAATTACCATCGGGACTACTGGTGGTAAGCTCCACGCTTGGCTTTATGCTAGCAGGAGCGAGTGAACAACAAATAGACAACAACAACATGGATTTCGCAATGTCAGCCACCTGTGGTTCGACCGCAGTAGCCATTGGGAAAGAAACTTTATGACAGTTTCACAGCTTAGAAGCAGTGGGAATTACTGATGACCCTTACGCTATTGATGACGACATCGCTGAAGAAATGATATTAAATAGCATCAAATTTAACGAATACGACAAACGATACTACATCAATTGGCCATATAAAGAAAATATCGGCGACCTGCCAACAGGAAAAGCGGAAGCCCTGGCAAGGTTCAAATCGCTGATAAAAAGATTCACAAAAGATCCTAACTTATTCGAACAATACCGGAAAGTTTTGGATGACCAATTAGAAAAGGGGATAATTGAAATTTGTGACGACAAAACAGACAACAAGGGAGTCCACTACTTGCCGCACCAACCAGTTATTACCCCAGGCAAATCCACGTCATGCAGGATTGTATACGATGGATCGGCAGGTAAGCCAAGTCTTAACGAATGCTTATTTAGAGGGCCAATTACAACACCGCTACTTTTGGGCCTACTCCTGAGATTCAGGGCAGGCAACTTAGCATTAATTGCGGATATTGAAAAAGCTTTCTTGCAAATCGGATTGCATGAACCCGCAAGAGATTACACCCGATTCTTTTGGCTGAAAGATGCCTCAAAACCGATAACAGAAAATAATCTTATGGTACTCTGATTTAAAAGGGTATTATTCGGTCTAGTCTGCAGCCCATCAATACTGGGAGCAGTTATAAAATACCATCTAGACTTGACGATAAACAACATGAACGAATATGAAGAAAATGAAGTTGAACGAAACCAAATTGCAATGATAATCAACAACATTTACATCGACAACTTCATCATGAGTGTCACCAATGAAAACGAGGCGCTGGAGCTGTATTATAAGGTCAAAGCCCTCTTCGACAAATGCTCAATGAACATGAGAGAATGGCTGTCGAATTCTAAAGCAGTCATGAAAGAAATAGCAGAGCATGACAGAAGCCCAAAACTGAACAAAATTGTAGCAGTGATGGGAATGAAATATAATCACACAACAGATATGTTGGCAATATCGACACCAAAATTACAAATCGACAGCATCACAATACCAACAAGACGAAATTTGAATAAATTATTGGCATCAGCATACGACCCAATTGGATTCACAGCACCAGTGACTTTAACCCTAAAGGCTCAATTGTCGGTGCTGCTACAAGAAACAAAAACAACACAATGGGATGAACTAATTGAAGATAAAAGAGCACTTGAATTGATGACAATCATGAAAAATCATTTGGAGAAAATCGACAGAGTGGAGTTTCCACGCTCCTATCAAAGAATGGGGATAAATGTGTTCGACGACGACAAACCCTTGGAACTGCACGTGTTCAGCGACGCCTCAAAATTAGGGTACGCAGCATGTGCATACATCCGACAACAAAAGAAGAAAGGAGCAGGAGACTACAACACAGCATTTGTAACAGCTCGAACAAAATTGGCACCATTACCATCTAAATCTGGGGCCACAACACCAATTACCAGACTGGAACTGCTCTCAGTGACAATTGGCGCAGAACTGGCCAACTACATCCATGAAGAGCTGAAACAGCTTGGAGGGTGGAAAATAAAATCAACAATATTATGGACAGACAGCACAGTGGTCATTGGATGGCTGAAAACAGCCAAACCACTTGCCACATTCGTAAACAACAGAGTTAAAAGAATAAACGAACTCAGCAACAAATGCGAATTTCTGGTAGCAAAAGTCGCCACGGAGGTGAACCCAGCCGACATCGCATCGAGGGGCAGCACAATCGATGAAATCATGCTGTCAACTTTATGGAAAAGCGGACCAGAATTCATGAAAGTACCAATCACAAAAGAAATGAAGGATGTGTCACAATACCAAAAGGCAACAACAGAATTAGCAAAAGGAACAACAATAATACATAGGCCGATATGGGCTGGCGCTGCAACAGAAAACAAAGCGCACTACCTAGTAGAAGAATCAAAGAGGAACTACAACCCATACGACCTGAACTTCGAGCGATACAGTAGCTTGACTAAGCTACTAAATATCGTTATCAGATTGAACAGGCTGCACAAATTCTTCAGCAACAGCTTAAACCGAAAAGTGATTTTTATCCCGACCGCTGGAGCCAGAAGAAAGAAATGCAGCATGGCAACACATTGTGAGAATTGCACAACAACAACATTGCCGCAAATTGATACAACAGGTACGAAAAGAAAGCCACCAAGAACTGGCCTACGACAACAACGTCGACATCTTGTATCGAGTGACAAGACTACCAAAGGATGCAGACAGAGTCCCGATAGTATTGTACTATCTCCCGAAACATGCATACCTGACAACACTAGTAATAAATCATTACCACAAGTATGTACAACATGAAGGGGCAGTGCACACACTAGCAGAAATAAGAGAACAATGCTGGATACCGGACGGCCGAAGAACAGTTGCGTCAGAACTCAGAAAATGCACAACATGCCAAAAAGCAACAGGAGGCACGTTCGCGATGCCAGACTTCCACACGCTGCCAATAACAAGATTACAAGCAAAAATAAAACCCTTTCAACACTGCGGCATTGATTACATGGGGCCGCTACAATATATGCACAACAATGAAAGGCACAAATTCCATATACTTCTGATTACATGCTTCTCAACGAGAGCTGTACATCTAGAATTTGCTGACACAGTAGCGACTAACGACACACTAATGGCCTTGCAACGCTTCTTCTGCAGAAGAGGCATGCCGAAGTCAATCTGGTCTGACAATGCGGGAGCATTTAAAACATGCGCAAAATCAGTTCCAGAAATAAAATGGAGATTTACAACAGCTACATGCCCATGGCAAGGAGGTGTGTATGAGCGCATGATCGGCCTTGTAAAAAATCTTTTAAAGAAAGCAAGCGGGCGCCGATTGTTAACATGGAAAGAAATACACACAGTAATTCTAGACATAGAATTCGCTGTCAACACTAGACCAATCACCTACGTATCGAATGACGACATTTCGGCAAAAATTCTCCACCCCGTCCATTTTCTGTGGGGAACCCCCCCTGACGGAGTGGAAGAAAATTTGGACAAAAATGAAAAAATAACATGCATGGATAAAATTGAATTAACAACAATCAATGAAAAAGAAAGAGACGACATGATAC
Organism: Sphaerolaimus hirsutus; assembly: GCA_964036195.1. NCBI lineage: Eukaryota > Metazoa > Nematoda > Chromadorea > Monhysterida > Sphaerolaimidae > Sphaerolaimus > Sphaerolaimus hirsutus. Next base: position 1,754,116 of record OZ038450.1, on the reverse strand, counting down.
AGTTATGGCAAACAATAAGTGATAACAGAGAAAAATTATGGAATGCATGGTCCAAAGGATATGTGGATATGCTAAGAGGAACAACAAGAAAAATAAACAACAGAGGAAAAGTGAAAGAAGAACCAATCGTGGGACAGGTTGTGCTCATACAACATGATAAAATGCCGAGAGGAGCATGGCAAATGGGAAAGATAACAAAAGTCAACAGATCAACAGACAATAAAATTAGAAGTGTGACCTTGAAAACAAACACTAAAAGAGAAATAGAGAGGTCACCGACACAGCTGTGCCCACTAGAAATTAGCGGAAAATATCAAGAACGAGAAAATATGAAAAAGGATGAAAATGAAAATCCACAACAAATTTCGAAACAAAAGACTGAAACAACACCCATCAAAGAAAGACCGAAACGAGGGTGCAGATACGCAGGATCATATGCGTTCTGGGCAACAATGGCAATAGTCACGGCGGCAAACGTCATGGCAGCCAATGCAGAACAACAAACATGGATAAACAAGTACAACAGAAATTACAATGTGTGCCACAAAACAAGAACAGGACACCCGGTACAAATCCCGAAAACAGTCAACTGTCATTTTCCCGAACCACAAAAGATAACTAAGCAGGGAGTGAGAGTATGGGCGCTGAAGACGGAACCACAACAGACACAAGTATACCGGTGTTATGAACAACAACATGCAATAATCACATACATGAGTCTGGTGGGAGGCAAAGCAATGCTGCCGCCGGAAATCCTAAACAACAAAGTCGTGACCTTGTCTGAATGCATGAAAGCGATGGAAACAAAAAGGTGGAAAGAACGAAATCTGACACAAATCAACAAAGCCCTATGGAGCACAAACAACACCTTGACGATACAATATTGCTACTTTTGTCAAAATTTCACAAATGAAGTGACAAACTTTCACATTGAAATTGGCACAGTAGCAAGTTTAGATGGTAAACGCATTGTCTCGGAAATTCAAGACCTATCACATTGCGCGCCAGCCGCTGGCTACTGTTTTGACAGTGATAACGCAGTATCAGTGTGGGACGCTACAAAATTTGAAGGACAATGTGCATATGAAAACTTCGGAAATTTTGAAGCCCAGATATCCGAACGACACATCGTTATACAACAATTACAAGCAGCTTTCACAATAACGATACAAAAGGAAAGACCAGAAAATTCTGAATGCGTTCCCGAACATGCAAAATACACTGAGCAGGGATCGACATTCATCGAATTTGCAAAGTCAAAAGAAGATAGCATGACCACACAACAGATTAATTCCGTGAATCTGAAATATTTCAGGACGGAACAGAGACAATATGTTATATATAAAATTGCAAGTTTAGAAAAACAACAATTCTCAATGATATGGCAACAATTATGTTATTTGAGACAAAATCAAATAAACATAATTAATCAATTCATAACATTGAACCCCACTCTGGGATTGAGAGCCCTACTGGGCCGCAACAACATTTATGCAGAATGGCATGGAGACGTACTAATGTTCTGGGAATGCCAAACCGTGACACCAGAGCATATTTACTTCGATCATAAAATAAACGACACATGCTATAGATTCTTGCCAGTGAGACTTCCGGGGCATAGGCACATTATGTTCGTGTCCCCAGGAGGAAGCGACCTTATTACACAATCACCCGAAGAAAATTGCCATTACAAAGATCATAAATATTACATGTTGAAAAATGACAAATGGGCAAACGAAAATGGACCAACAAACTTGCATGTGACAAAACTCCCTCTTGAACTCATCTGGAACGGGACTTGGAGCCCCTTCCACTTGAACGTCACTGGAATGCCAAGTCATACGATGACAGACGTAGCATTCAGCATAACAGCCGCACGACATCAATTCAACAAATTACACAACATTGAGAAAAAGTTAGATAAAACTGTACAATATTTCTCAACCATGTCAAACGATCCCAAGGCTATTCAAGCCTTTGTAGCCGGAATAGGACAAGGGGTCGGAGCCTACTTTGAGGGTGTAGGAAAAGAACTAGGACACATAGTAAGCGGAACAGCAGAAGGAAGTGCTTCAGCACTAGACACCTTGCTGACTGGGCCATTGCAAACAACAGTGAATATTGTAATAATAATACTAATAATTGCAGTGATAAGCTACTGTTTCTATTTATATTTACAGTGGCGAGCAGTCACGGGCCGCGCCGTCATGCCGAGGCTCGCGTGTTCTACAACACGACTTCGCGCCTGGTTAAACGCTTGGCGAGCGCGCCAGAAGACCTCAGAAAGCGCAGTCGCAGCATCCAGCGAGAAGCGCGGGAACCAGTTCGACGAGGGCCGCGTACGCCACCCCCTCCAGAGCCCAGAACCCCACCAAGACATCACCGGTCTCGGTCAAGGAGGTCCCCCTCCTCCCGACGCCGAAGGGATAGAAGGTCTACAACCTCACGAAGCCATGACAATGACGACACCAACGACACCGACGGCCAGGCTGACAACAAACAGCCGAAGGTTAGCCGACAGCACCGAGTCAATGATATCGCTGACAATATTGAGGCCAAGGCTACGACAAATAACAAGCCCTTGAGCGAAAATGATTTTCACTTCCAGAAGACAACAACAACATTGGGGACAACATGCGTCGGTGGGAAAACTCCAAATCTTCCTGCTGGGAAGAGCAATAAAAAGTCGAAGAAAAGATCCCCGACCCCATCTTCTGACGGTGAGTGTAGCTCTAGCACGAGCTCTACAACAGGCTCTTCTGATAACAATAACAATAACAACAACACAGAGCCGATGGAGACAGATGGGACCAATGGAGCTGTCACCGATGATTTGCTGCCCCCGGAATGATCCCTCTTTTTTTCATTCGTAAAGCCTCTTTTTTGATTAAAACGTAAAAATTTTAAATTTCTGATTTTAAAATTTTTTCTTTTAATTTCTGGGGAGTGTGCGGTTCCGCCTAATTTACCGTAACCTGCAATTTTGTTTCACTTGAATAATTCCTATTTCACTTAGAAATATTTGCCTTTCTTGCCTGCTGTAAACAACGGGTGATAAAAGTAATGACATTCATAATATTTAATCTATGTTTTTATTAATCTTTATAATTCTTTATGTCAACCCGTTTTCTAACGACATGCGACAGGTGCAAAACCTGATATTTGCTTTAAAGTAGACATAATAAGCAATTTGCTCGCGTTTTGAAGGTTAAATCGCCCGTATGTAAGGCCGTTCTTGCCGAAAGAACGGCCCAGTCTACGACTACTGAATTCTGATTTGAATGATTATTTTGTTTGATAGAAATAAAATATAAACCGAAAAGAACTTGAATAAAATTTGTATAACAGCTAAAGTTTCTGCACTGAACAAACGCAGGAAAAACGTAACCCCAAATAGTGTGAAACTTTACAGGCTGCACTTCTTTGCATTCCCAAAACATAATTGCTTCTCCAGCCCATTCTGCATGAACATCCTGTCTTCCCAGCATGGCTCAAATCCCCAATGTTGGATCGATGCGGAAAAGCTGAGTCAACATGTCCAGCTGGTTCTTGCGAAGTTGACATAGCTGATGCCATACAATCGCAAATTGCGCCTGAGTCATCTCTTTGACCACATGTTGCAGGAATTGAAACTTGGAGTTTCTGTCGTCCAATCTGGCATACAATGTTCCACTGATTGTCGACTCTCTTGCCTCCACTATTTTCCCTGGCATTGCCCATTCCACAGGCACATCTTCTCTTCTGTCAAACTGGATGAATACACCTCCTTGATCGGTGTAGTATGTGTCTCCCGGAACACATTCTGAGCCAATTGGCCTCTTTGTCTTGTTGCTGTGAGAGTATGCTGCTTGCAACTTTGACACAATAATTGTCTGGCCAGATATCTCTGATTTGAATCTGCCAATTCTCTCATATGCACATTGATGCTTGAAATTCTCTGTATCCCACACTGTGATTCCATAATTGTGGTCTCTGCAATGTCCCATCATGGCTCTGCACTGGCTGAAATCTTGCAAGTCGCTGATTACAGTCTTTCCATCAAGTGAAGCCACGGTTCCTTCTTCCATGTAGAAATTACTGACGACATTTTCTTTGTCGTGACAACACCATGAATACTCCACATTCAAGGTTTGATTAGTTGTCCACACTCTGGGCTCCATTTCCACCAAAGGTGTTCCTCTGAACATCTTGTGATTTCTTGCATAGTTACAGGCTACCACGCCAACTTGCTGGTATTTCTCAAAATTGCCTGTAATGCCTTTCGCTCCCCAGAAACTGGTGTGTGTGATGATTTCTCTGATTCTGATGTAGCATCTGTATGCTTTCTCTTTCTGTGGAATCTGTCTCTGTGCATAAAGCGTAACTTTCATTGCCTTGACAAAATTCCTTGGTGGGATATGGCACTGTACTTCTTCAGGAACTGTAAGTGCATGTCCATGCCTTCCACTAGTGCAAATCTGATACTTCTGGCTTTGTGAGCTGATCACATGCTCCACAGGATGATCTTTGATTGCATCTTTGAATCTCTCATAAGTTTGCATTTCTCTGACAGATTTTGGTGGCCATTCTGAAGGCAAAGGCAGCAATCCATGACGCGCTGCCAATGATGGTGGCCTTACTGTCGAGGTTTCTAGAACGTATGTTCTGGAAAATACTTCGCCGTAAGCTTTGCCGGCTTTTCTCAGCGTTGCTGATTCTGACATGCCTGTCAGCATCAATATCATGCACAGCATTCCAATCACCAAACTGCTGGTGGTTACTGTGGCTTTCCCTGTTGCACTCCTCAGGACTCTATCTGATGCTGAGTTCCTCTGAGCAGGATCTGGTACAGGGTCTTTGTTTGAATTCTGATTTCTGACATGTTTCTGGACAATTGCCGGGTCCAGTAAATTCACTTTGACTGTTACTGCTGTCTCTGGGATATCCATTGTCTTTGAATTGATTTCCAGCAGATACAATTGATTGAGTGGTCTGCTGACCACATTTCTGTTGGCAGTTCTGACTTTTGCTGAGCGAATCTGTCCATCTTTGCTGGGCTCTGACTGCTCAATGCGACCCATCTTCCATGCACCTCTGGGCATGTTTTCTTCATAAATCAACACAATTTCATTCAGATTGGGTTCTTGAGTCGCTGTCAATCTGCCATGGTTGTGTGTCACTTGAGTCCTTTCCCTCAAGCTCGGGATATACTCTTGATGCCACAAGTCCCAGTACTTATCCAAAGTTTGCTGGGTTGTCTCCCAATATTTCTGTAATTTCGCTACATTATCCATTCTGGGCACAAATTCTCCATCCTTGTCTGCATCAAATTGTGGTGCTCCAATCTGACCTTTCCCGGTCAAGAAGTCTTTCGGTGTCAGCACTCTGAGACTCTTCACATCGCCATATATGTAAGAGATCGGTCTGCTGTTGATCACTGCCTCAACTTCTGGCAGAAGTGTCAACAATTATTGTAGGGTTAACATTCTGTGCCCCACAGCTGCCTTGAAATGTTTCTTGGTGATGCCCACCATTCTCTCATAGACTCCTCCTTGCCATGGTGCCATAGGAGTCATCATGTTCCACTGGATTTGTTGCTGTGAGCAGTATGTCTGTACTGCTCCACTTTTGACCATTTCTGACCATTCTTTCCCAGTATTAATGGCTTTGTCAGTGCTTGAGCTGAGCACTTTCTCTGTTAACTTGAATTGTGTTGCATTGTCTGAAATTACTGCCTCAGGCTTTCCACACCTGGCAATAAATCTCCTGACTGCATTCAGGAATTCCTGTGCTGTCATGTCCAGCACACTTTCCAGGTGAACTGCACGTGTCACCATACATGTGAACAAACAGATCCACATTTTCCTGTGATCTTTGTCCACTTTGTACCAAACTGGTCCATAGTAATCCAAGCCGTGTACTGGAACGGTCTGGCTCTCTGAACTCTGGTTTCTGGTAAATCTGGCATTGGTGGAAGCTGGTACGGCTTCGCTCCCAATTTCTTACAGGTTGGGCAGGTTCTCATCACATTGTAGATCACCCGTCTGCCCTGTGTAATCCAGTACTTTTGTCTGATCGCTGCCAACGTGTGTTGCACTCCTGCGTGCATCAACTTCTCATGCTGGTCTCTGACGATCAGCTGTGTCACTGTAGCTGTTGCTGGCAACAGTATGAGTGGCACTGTGACTTCCTGTGGGTCAGTATGCTCCATTCTGCCATGGCACTTCAGGATTCCGTCCTGATGCATTTGCACATTGAGCCACTTGATCAACTGCTGGTCTGCAGCTGCTTTCTTGCCATTCTGGCTGCCTTTGCTGTGGCTTGTTGCCAGAATCTCTGCCACTCCTTTGTATTGATTCTGTTGCATCACTTTGATCCAATATTTCAACGCAAATTTTCTCTCTTCAATACTGATAATTCCCTGTAGTTTCATTGTACCACAGATACTTTTCATAATTTCTGACAATACATTCTGACTGCCATTTTTGTTGAGCTTTTTGTGCATCTGTCGCACAAATCTCATCACGTATACTGTTGCATCCAGTAACTTTGTCAATGATGAGAATCTTTGTATCTCAATTCCCAACGGGTTGCTTCGCTTGCTTTCATCAGTTTGCTCATTGCTGGCATCTGGGTTACTGACCACTTGCTGTGTGGCGCCCAGGTACATTGGACTGGCTTTTGGGAACTTGAGCTCTTCTTTTTTGATTTCTGCCATTACTTCTGGCGTGACTGGCTCCACTTTCGGCTCTGGCCACTCTCCAGTCATTAGCCATTCTGGCCCCTTCCACCACAGGTTACTGCCTTCCAACTCTGACACATTCATGCCTCTTGTGGCCATGTCAGCTGGGTTCTCCAGTCCTGCGATGTGTCTGATGTGCATGTTCTCTGTCTCACTCTGAATTTTCCTGATTTCATCCAATCTATTCTTGACAAAACATGCCAGTGGCTTCGCTGTTGTCAGCCACTTCAGACAACAGGTTGAATCTGACCATACAACTGTCTGACTGAATTTGACATCCTTGAGCTCTCTGTGAATAAACTTTGACATTCTGCTGCCGATCAACATTGCTAACAATTCCAGCTGTGGAATTGTCACTTCTGGTTTCTTTGGAGCGAGTCTCAATCTGGAGTACAGCAGGCTTGACGTGCCACTGTCATTTTCTGTTTTCTGGCATATGTATGCCGCTGCGCTGTATGCCATTGCTGAGGCATCAACGAAAATGTGCAGTTGAGCATCTGCACCACTCTGGTAATTCAAATTTCTGTTGAACCTGATCTGTCCAACTTTGAGCAATTCTGTCTCTAATTGCTGCCAAATTGCTGTCTGTTCCTCAGACAGGGGTGTGTCCCATTCTTTAACACTTGGTCCTGAATGCCATAACGTCTGCAAAAATCTCTTTGCTGGCAGTAGGACAGGACTGACGAGTCCCATTGGATCAAAACATCCCGCAGTCACCTTTGCAACTGTCCTTTTCGTGGGAAGTTTGATTTTCTGGTCAGTTTCTGATAATTGTTATTGCTGAACTGTCTTTGGTGTTTTCAACCACATCTGGTCGCTCTCTGTGTCCCATTTCATTCCTAGGACTGTTGTGACAATTTCCTTGGCCACATCTGACTCTGCCAATTGCCAAGTAAAGTTCTTGTTATTGCTGTTCCACTCTCTCAGATTCATCTGTGCCTCTGTGAACAGTAATTTGGATTCCTGGTACAATTCGATTGCTTTCTGCTCTGTATCCACACTGAGGATCAAATTATCTACATACAGATTTTCATCGATCAACTTTGCATTCTCTGTGCCAGCTTGATTCAGGTGATATCTGACTGTCAGCGCCAGTAGCGCTGGGCTGCAGATTATGCCAAATGGCACTCTGGCAAATCTGTATATCTGAATGTTATCCTCCATGGATGGTTTCGTGGGATCCTTGTACCACAGAAATCTTGTCACGTCTCTGTCACTGTCCTGCAGACTGATCTGCAGAAACGCTTTCTCTATGTCTGCGCCCAGTGCGATTCCATGCAATCGGAATCGCATCAGCATCCCTACCAGCTGTGGTAGTATCACTGGTCCACGGTACATGCACTCATTCAAGCTTGGCATGCCTGGCGGTTTTGCTGAGGCATCATATACCACTCTGACCTTTGTGGTAGTTTTCTCTGGCGTTATCACTGGTTGATGAGGCAAAATATGGAAATTTCTGCCATCCATAATATCCTCTTGCACTTTCTCAATCACTCCTTGCTCCTCTTGTGCTTTCATGATTGCTTGAATTTTCTCCAGTAATTCTGGATCTCTCTTGAGCCTGTTGGTGAGGTACCTGAACCTCTTGAACGCCATTGCTTTGTTGTCTGGAAGTTCATGCAAATTCGGTTTGTACATGAACTTGACAGAGTACCGTCCATCTGGGTTTCTCTGCACATTCTCATTGAATTGCTTTATGGCCTCATCATCCTCGACGAGGTCTGGCTGGTCCATTATGCCAATGGTATCCAGTCTGTCTATGTCTTTGACATTTAATACAGGAGCAATTGACAATGGTGCTTCCTCGTACCACTTTTCTCTCTGAATTTGATGCACAATTGTATTGACCACCACCGGATATGTGCCATCTGTGGTCCATTGATTTCTGTTGCTTGTCAGCTGCCCACCTCCCATCAGTAATCCCAATTCCGATGGAATTACATACAATCCTGACGGAAGTCTGGTGGTGCTGGTGTTTCTGGACATCAAGTCCCAGAAATAATTCAAGCCCACAATAATATCTGGCTTGAACGTACACTCTGATCCCTTTTCCTTGGGAATTCTGTCTGCAAAGTAACTTTCATCCGGGAAGTACTTTTGCGGATATTTTTCGTCCTGTTCTGACACAGGCACTTTGACTTGTTCTGTGGTCAACGTCGGGACCACATCAGCCACCATATCAACTTTCTGGCCATTTCTGAGCCGCATTCTGAATTCCACTTGCTGTACCATTTTATAGTGCGGCTTTTCATTTCCGAATGTGTACACCTGGATGTGGTGTTCACCAGTACTCTTCAAATTGAGTTTCTTGGCCACTTTTTCTGACATGTACGTTCCCTGGGATCCTGTGTCCAGGAACGCTTGAATCTGTAGTGGTGGCTGTTCAGGCTCCATCTCTGTATCCATTTCTGAAGCTTCAATCACGGTTCTGGCTGTCATCAGCATTGACATATTCCTGTTTATTGACAGGTTCACTGACGTATTCTGTTGCTTTGCATTTGGTTCTGTAACCACTGTGCTGGATATGGTTTCTGTCTCCACCATTTCTGGTCCAGCTTCTTCCGCAGTGACACAATTCACTGTGGCTTTTCTCTGTTGGCTCTGTGCTGGTCGACCGGCCGTCGGCACAGACTTTCTGCCATTATTTGTTGATTGCTGGCCATTCTGTTGACCATTTGCTCTGAATGCTGGAACTTGCCGTCCAGCATTTCCATTGCCATTGTCTCCAAATTTCTCTGGGCACACTGCACTGTGGTGCCTATTGGACTTGCAATAGAAACAATTTCTCGTGAATTGACACTGAGCCATATAATGCCCTTACTGCAGGCATCTCAGGCATCACTCTGCCTTTGACAAAATCATTCTCCTTTCTCTGGCAGTTTTGAACTTTGGACACTTGTCATTGAAGTGTAATTGCTGTGTGTCATTACAGAACACACACGGCCTCCCAGGATTCATGAATCCAGCCTGCGGTGCACTCTGACCATTCTGGATCACAGACATGCTCCCTGTGCTGGTCCTAGGGTTCTTTGGCTCTCTGAATCGATTCCCATTGCCTTGGAACCGATTATTGAATTGGTGTGCGCGTGGATTATTCCCGAATCCCTGGCGCAATTGTTGAACTGGTGCGTCAGATTGCTGTGCGTGCTGTACAGCCTCACTGAGCGCTAGCTGTTTGCCAAACAGCTTTCTGAATTTCTCCACCGTCAAGGCTTCCTCAGTTCCCTGTTCCTTCTGGATTTCTCTGAGGACCTCTGGTGGCACTTTCTGTTGCAGCTGGCTCAACAGCATTGGATGCTCCACTGATTCACCCAGTGACTCCAACTGCTGGAGCAGCCTTTCAATTGCATCAAACAAAATTCTCATATCTTGACAGGTATTCCTGGCCTGTCACAGCTTCATGATATTACTCATCAGCGTGTTTCTGACCACAACTGGCTGGTCATATCTCTTTTTGAGCATTGCAATCACGGGTGCATAATTTTCTGTGGTCACACTCAATCCACTGATCATGCTGAATGCTGAGCCCTTCAGCAAGCTCCTCAAGTACGAGAACTTGGAAATGTCTCTGTATTTCTTTATCTCTGTATTCCTCTGTATTTCTTTATCCATCCACTTTGCCACGGTCAGCACAGATATTGAATTGCACAAATTTTGCGCCGAAAACCGGTACCAAAAGCATTTGCCGGGCATGATGGACTGCGCTGTGTGTGTCTGTCCAAAATGTGGAGATTGTCACGTGGCTGAACTATTTGACTTTTGCAAAAATTTCAAATTCATTCAATGCGGGATCTTGTGTGACGGTCAAGGGAATAAAACCGGTCCGGTGGTAAGTGATTTATTGTATATTTTTTGTTACAATTTCTTTGAGCCATTATCGAGCCATTGTCGGTATGGTTGATAGAATTGTTGACCAAAAATCATTTTTATGTTGTCGTGGAAAATTTGACATTTTCACCTTTTCACATTTGACATTTTGAATTTTTATATCCAATGGATTTTTATTCAGTGTTTCTATGGAAATATTTCATAATTTCTATAAATTTATATTATTCAGATTGGCGTGGATTGTGCCCTCACGAATGGCAATGCTGCGAAGGTGGTAAATGGCGTTCTGGAAGGTTTGGCGTATCGCCATATGAAATTGGGACAGAGTTTCGATATTGCCAGGATGAAGATTTATAATTGGGACCCATTTGAAGAGCGGTCAGTTTTTGTTATGTCTTGTTTTTGTTTTTTTGGATTGTGTTATTCAGTCAGGACATTTATGTCCTGACTTTATAAAAATCAGAAAAGATATTGTTCCATCAAATTGACAAGCTCAACTTGTCTCTGAATTAGGCAGCCATGCACCGGCCTGTGGTGCAGCCTTAATGATATTTATAGTATCAGTGAGTAGGGTTAATGTTGAAACATGTGTTTCACAGTTTTTGAATTCATTTTCAGCTCGGGCAAATATCTGCTGTCTGGGTTGGCATTTTTGGAAATGGAAAAGCTGAATAATGAAATCGGTGCCAATGGAGAACCAAAATTTTCCGCGGAATTCACGCGCGATACTGTGGTGCGTGATTTTCCCCGAAATGGTGGTCAAGGCGTGCGCCGTGTTATGGAGGAAAAAGTGGGTTTTTTGATAAAATTTAATTTTCAAAAACGAATATTAAGTATTTTGAATAATCGTTTTTAGGTGTTTTTGCGTGGCGTCAATTTGGGGTGTGAACTGCAACGTTCTGCTAGGCATCCGTGTATGTCGAATGTAAAAGTGCCTGTGGCTAAATTTGGCAAATATGGTAAATGTAAATTTTCCATTTATGTAACAAGTAAATTTATTGAAAAAATTGTAAATTCATTTTATTCAATAATAAGTGAATTTTCTGAAGAATTGTAAATTCTTTTTACTCAGAATATTTGCGCGACAACAACAACCCTACAGAAGTGGGTGCCAGTAGTAGCAGCCAGTCTAATTGGGCCGCGGACCAGTTCTTGTACTGGGCGTGAATTCTCTTACTCACGTAGGCTATTGGGTGTCGTGAATTATCTTCTCTATCTTGTTGTAGTAGGACCCCTGATAGCCCCTGTTTACTAGCATCAGTCTGTAAGATAAATGGATGATTTCCATCATGATAATCTGGGTGTGCTAGTATTGGTGGATGTGTGAGTGCTTTTTTCAAATATTCATATGCAGTGTGCATTTCAGTAGTCCATGTGAGCAGGTCGGCTCCATTTTTGTTATATTTACCCGAAATTGCATCAGTTAATGGTGCTGCTATTACTGAGTATTGGGGTATAAAGTGTGCAAACGTTGTTGTTTTTCCTAAATAGCGTTGTAAGTCTTGTTTAGTCACTGGTCGAGGTTGTTCTAATACAGCTTTGACACGATCATGGGCTGGTTCAATACCATTTTCACTGATGTCATGACCCAAATATCTCAGTTTCTTAACTAGGAAGAGACATTTTTTGGGACCTAATTTCAACCCAGCCCATCGCAATCTGTCAAAGACTTTGTTGATATGCTCTAAATGTTTGTCAATAGTGTCGCTTGAAATAAGTATGTTGTCCAGATAGGCTCTTACCCAGCGACGAGAGAGGTCCTCACATAAACCCCGTAGCATAATTGTCATTAATTTCTGAAAAGATGCAGGGCTTCCTGAAGCTCCCATTGGTGCTCTGAGAAAACGAAATTGTCCTAAAGAGCATACAAATGCTGTGGTGTCTTTAGTTTCTTCATCTCCCAATGGGATGTTGTAGAATCCATGTTTTAAGTCTAATGATGAAAAAATCTTTCTTCCATTTTGTTCCATCAAGATGTGCCCAATTTGTGGAAGTGGCCAAGATTGTGTTAAAGTCAGGCTGTTCAATAGTCGATAGTCAATGACTAGTCGCCATCAGCCACTACTTTTCTTTGCTACTGAAATTGGACTGGCCCATGGTGAATCACAGGGCTCTATAATTTTTTGATGTAACATATTTTCAATGGTTTCGTAAATGTATTGTCTTTTTTCGGAAGATTCATATCGAACAGGCTGTTTGACAGGTTTATGGGCAGGGTCAGTTTTGATATAATGTTGTACTAGTGATGTGCAACCGACATCGAATTCTCCACAACTGAAGATGTTGTGTGATTGTTTTATCATTTTCCAGAATTTTTCCCTCTGATTTTCATTCATGTGAATTTGATTAGCCTGCGGTAAATTTTCTTTTATATATGTAAAGCGTTCTGCTGGTTGTGTGGGGTATTGAGTAATTGGTGGTGTCCAATTCGGTGGTGTTGGCCATGCCGTTGCATATGCGCAATTTAGAATGTGTTGGTCTTTTATTTTAAATATGTTTTTGTCTGTGTGAAATTTCCCTATTTTCAGATTTTTTTGCAATTTTATGGTGGTTTTTCCATCATTATAAACCAGCAGTGGTATTTTATTGGGGGTATCTTTGTTTATATGTAAATCATGTGTTTCTAAAAATGGGAATTTTTCTGATAAATTTATGCATAAAATTCCACCCAATGTTGGTTTTTTCTGAAAGTGACAATATATTATTTTATTGTCATGTGCTGGTATGATCATGGCTGTTGATAAAAATACCATGACATCATTTTTTTGTTCCTGTGTATCACCATGTGTCATATAGTCTGACCAATCACTTGGTGATGGTGAAGATTGACACCATTTAACAGCGTTGATGTCTGTGTTAGTGAATGTTAGTGGAGACTTTTTTGTGCATTTGTAAAACTTTTGAATGATTTTATGTATTCCTAGCTGCGGTATTAAATCATTCCCAATTAATACTTTTTCTGTTGCTTGGGGAGACATATTCACTAAAAAAGTTCCAACAGCATGAATCAATTTTTTCTTAGCTTGATTGACATACGAAATAGGCAATTTTGCCTCTCTAACCATTCCCGGAGGTGTAATGGCAGCAACTTGTCCTAGTCTGAATGATGAACATTTTGATGTGATCTTTGGGAAAATTTGTTTTATTTTGTCCAATAATTTGTAAGGTATTATTTATTTGACTGCTCCTGGGTCCAGAACGACGGTTGTGAGTAATCCAAAGATATACATTGGGAAATGTATTAATGTGCCGATTTTTGATGGTAAGTGTCCCAAATATTCATTTTTGTAGCCACCCGATTGCTTTTTGTCAATTAAACTTGGCTATTTTGTTTTTATTGATTTATCTGATTTGTCTATCACTAGTAACGAATCACATGAAATGGGTGGTTCACTGGTTTTTTCTTTTATTTCACAGTTCCTGATCGTTTTTGTTGTCGGCTTCGTTGTCGGCTTCAGCATTTTCTTCAATATTCTTTCCCAAATTGTGAGCGGTGTTGTCATCATCTTGGTTGTCTGAATTGGAGTCATCTGTGAATGGGGTTTTTTGGGAATTTGGACTTTCTTTAGTGTTTTTTTATAAATTATGTTACCATTGTCCGAATCGCTTCTGGTGTCCTGGGTTGCAACATAATCATATATTGTCCTAGCGACCTGCTGCTGTAGTTCTTCGGGTAACTCCATTGCCTGTTGTGTAAACTCGTGTCATGAATGTATGCAAAGTTTGTTCTTTTTTGTCATTTGTCGTTTTGAGGTTCGTTTTGGGAAATGTTGTGTTGTGAGTTGGAGATGGTCCAACTGATTTCACCCCTTGAAATCCTTGATTGTTTGGCAGTGGTGACATTGCCAATTTTGCATTTTGTTCCAGCTTCTTTCGCTTGAAGCAATCTGACTTTTTGTGATTCCCATGCCCCGGAAAATCACACATCTCTGAATTTTTAGTGGAGTTGAATTTTTGGTCATTATTCTTCCAGTTTCCCCATCTTCTTGGTGTCATTTTGTTCCTATGATGAATGAAGTTTGTTTTGGTTGGCTGGTTGTCATTTTTAGTGACGCCAGCATCCTCCATGGACCGGATGTACAGGTCTAATTGAAATGCAATTTCCCTGGGTTCCTTATATTCTTTTTTTATCTAAACCACGTTTCAGTGTAAAGATAAAATTTGCATTGTATTTTCCCGGTAACAAACTGCGCAATAATTGATTTGCCACAAACATTTTCCAGCTGGCAATGGGCATATTATGCATGATTTCATTGGGTGATTTAGCCAGGAGACGAGCACAGAATTGAACAGCTGTCTCATTTCCTCATTGTGTCAACTCTTGCCATTCTGCCATGTTTAGCCTTTTATCAAATGGATGATACAGCTGTTCCAATTCCTGTAAAATGAACTTGTAATCCATTTTTTGATCTGGTGAAAATGTTTTGAAAATGTCTTTGGCAGATTTCTTCAGTTTGGTTTGGAAAATTAAGGTCCATATTGCGGACCAGTATTTGTTTGGAAAAATTGTCAAATGACAAGTGATTGAATTTTTCCAATCTCTGAAACTGTCCCCTAATCCGCCTTCGAAAAAGGTGATTTGTGCTAGTAACAGTTGTAACGTTGTTGTCAGTCCTGGGTCAAGCATGGCCAATGTGGAAGCTGTAGTTATTGATTCATCAACAGTATCGGCGGTGTTCTGAGTCAAAGTTGTTGCATCTTCTGAGATTTTTATTTCTTTCGTTTGTTCTACTGGTGCTTTTTCCTCTATCTTCTGTTCCAGCAGCAGCAGTTTATCTTTCAAGAGATAATACTCATTGAACATTGGTGACAATTTCTCATTTAATTTACTTTTGATTTCTTCATTTTCCATTACACCAATCGAAGCGGAAATGTTCTGCGCCAGGTCTAGGTTTTTCTGAGCCTGCTGATGTTCAGTTTGTGTAAATTTTTGTGTCAATTGTTGATCCAACATAACTTCGAAATTATGAAACAATTGATTGTAATCACTTGGTGCAGTTTGAGAAACTGAGAAAGTTGGTCCGTTTTGTATGCCATTTGTAGGTGGTGTTGGTGTTGTATTCAACAGCATACTGTCATTCAATGGGATTGATCTGGCAGTTCTAGTGGCATTTTGTTCTAAAATTGGTCTATTCAGCTGATTTCCTCTAGTTTCCAAAGTCCGATACATGTCTTCATAAAATTCCCTATCATTCATTCCATTGCCCAAATTGGGGTTCCTATTGCGTGTGTTCCGTGCTGGTTCCCCTGGGGGCCATACAACGTTTATTGAACCCCTGCATTCAATAAAATTACCAAATTTGTCTCTATCGCATGATGGGGCGCTATTATATACGCCATTTTGCACAACACCGCGTTCACAGTAAACGCCATTGCCGGCGCCTTGACTGGTGCCTCGCCCAGCATTTAGCTGGTGTGCCGCGCCATTACCGGCGCCTTGCCCAGCATTCAGCTGGTGTGCCGCGCCATTGCCAGCGCCTTGCCCAGCATTTGGCTGGTGTGCGGCGCCATTGCCGGCGCCTTGCCCAGCACTTGGCTGGTGTGCCGCGCCATTGCCGGCGCCTTGCCCAGCATTCGGCTGGTGTGCGGCGCCATTGCCGGCGCCTTGCTCAGCACTCAGCTGGTGTGCCGCGCCATTGCCGGTGCATTGCCCAGCATTCAGCTGGTATGCAGCGCCATTGCCGGCGCCTTGCCCAACATTCAGCTGGTATGCAGCGCCATTGCCGGCGCCTTGCCCAGCATTCAGCTGGTATGCCGCGCCATTGCCGGCGCCTTGCCCAGCATTCAGCTGGTATGCCGCGCCATTGCCGGCGCCTTGCCCAGCATTCAGCTGGTGTGCCGAACCATAATCCGAGTTCAGCTGATATCTAGTGTCACCAGAGTCATTTGAGACTTGTACAAGTGACATTTCATGCTCACTGGCAACATTTTGCTGTTGATGTTGACCCTGAGCATCCCTATGCACATGGTCCTCAGTGCGCACGGACAGTGCATCGTCCGAATAGTCGACGTGCTCCATTTGGAGTCGTCAGTCGACGCTTATGAAAGTGTGACGTAGTCGCCAATGCCCTTGGACGGGCTGGCAGTACACCGGAGTGCTACCGAGTACTTAAGTGGGCTGGCTGTGTGAGCGTTGCCCACCAGGTCCACCATGTAAAGCTCAAGGCTTTGGATTTTGAAGTTTATTTGTACTCGGTGCAATCACAGTGTGTCTTACTGGTCCTATGAGGCTATTTTTATAGGTCCATTTAGAGAAAGAGATCACTTGTAAGTTATGTCACATTTAACGTCATAATCCGACACCCCCACCCCCTCGAATAAGCCCCCCTCGAAATACCCCCCTCAAAATTTCCACTCTGAAAAAAATAAACCCACTTTCGAGGAAATACGGTATACATTTTCATAGAAGATTCAATCCACATATTTACTCCGCTGATCGAACGCACGCGGACCGCACCATAGTTGTTAAAAAGTATTTACCTAAATATTCTAGTACCCTAGAGTATACTCTAGTACTGCGTAGATATGTTTACGTTTCCTTCCAAAAAAATACCAGTACTCACTTACTCTTGCACTTTTTGAAAGTACACAAGTACCGAAAACGTATTTAACAGGGCATAGAAAGCGACATTTTGCAGACAGAAAGTGACAAACATCAAATATTTTCCCGAGAAATACTTATCAAGAGAAAGAAACACATGTTTGATGTATCCCAGAGTAAAAAATATAAAAATACTGACTGTTACGTTTTCTGCGTGAGAAAATACTCAGTTTTACATCTTCTGCAAGGAAAAATGTGAACTTTTATGTTTTCTGTGAGAAAAAATACCTGCTTTTACATTCTCCCATAAAAAAGTATTTTACTCAAATTTTACGCAGTGTAAACGTAAAAAAAAGTACTTAACATTTTCTGTACTCAGCAGTGAGTAAAATAAAAATACTTTACGTTTTTGTTTACCATATATCCTCGAATAAGTCCCCCCTCGAATAACTCCTCCCCCTCAAATAAGTCCCTCCTTTGTGGGTGTGAGGAAGAAATAACTCCCCCCCACACTTTATGGGTATAAAATATTTCACAACATTTCACATTTACAAAAAAAACGATTTATGTATTTATTTTGTAAATATATGTATTATCTTGCAGCTAGAGTTCACTAACATTCATTTCACTGCTTGAATTGTGAAGTTTGTATTCCTACAAGTAATTTTTGTTACCAAACTTACCCATTTTGTGCAGTCAATTAATCATACATTTTACTGAAAATTCTGATGAAAAATAACTCCCCCCCCCTCGAATAACTCCTCCCCTCGAATAAGTCCCCCTCAAAAATTCTGATGAAAAAATAACTCTCCGGGGGACTTATTTGAAGAAATACAGTACTTTGAAAAAAGATCGGTACTTTTAACAACTCTGGACCGAACACTCAAGATTCTACCTACCTATATTCTCTGTACAGCTGACTATTCGGTAAAACAGCGCGAACAATGAAAGGAACATACCTATTTGTGATAATGTGATTATTTATTATTCATAATATTTACTTATATTGTTTTTTTCTTACAATTTACCCATATGAGGGTCACTTGAAATGTAATGGCATTTGCCAAGTAATAGCAACATACCTATTTTAATTTGCGTAAGATTTCGTGTAAAGATAGCAAGCATAGTTAAAACGTATTTACGTTTACTCGATAAATACATATACTTGCGTACTGCGTAAATACGTTTACGTTTCCTCACGAAACAATACCAGTACTCACATACTCGCATACTTTTTGAAAGTACGCGAGTACAGAAAACGTATCTAAAGGGGACAGAAAATGTCATTTGGCGAGACAGAAAGTAACAAACATAGGACATTTTCCTAAGAAATACTTATCAGGAGTGAAAAACACATCTTTGATGTATTTAAGAGTAAAAATTCAAAAACATACACCAATTTTTACATTAAATACAGACAAATACTCACTGTTACGTTTTCTGTCAGAAAAATTCCCGTTTTTACATTTTCCCTGGAAAAAATACTCATTTTTACGTTTTCTCTAAAAAAAGTATTTTACTCACCTTTTACACAGTGTAAAAGTAAAAATAAAATACCTTACATTTTCTGTACTCAGGTTGAGTAACATAAAAATACTTTATGTTTACATTTACTTTTAAAAAAAGTACAATACTTTTAACAACTCTGATCAACGATGGCAAAAACACACATATTCAATACGGAAACTCATTGAGTTCCCGTGTTTTTGTGTAACACGGAAACACGGAAGCTCAACGATTTTGAGAAAACACGGAAACTCAGATGAGTTTTTGTTTGGAGAACACGGAAAAACAGCAACACAGAAAATACAGAAATGTTTCTTTAGTTTTTTTTGGGCACATGATTTGAACTGAACAATGCGAGTATGTGCATGCATAATGTACCTATGCATGTATGTACATATGTATAGTATGTAAATATGTACATAAGGTATCCAAGTTTAATGATGACATAATTATCCAAACATGAATACTGTATATCCTTGAATAAGACCCCTCCCCATTGAATAACTCCCCCCACGAAAACGTCTGAGAAAATAATCACTCCCCTAGGGTCTTATTCGAGTATATACAATAAGTTTTTCGACACATGAATCTCATCAACTCATGAATATTCAGATGCTATGTGAGGTCGAAATGTGTGCAAAACTTATATATGGTGAGATTACTGTTTCTGCATCAAAATGCTGTAAAACGCAACTTTTTGAAGAAAAACTTCAGTTTTTCTCATAAAACTCAGTTTTTACAAAAAACACAGAAATAAAACATGGAAACTCAAGTTTTTTCATGAAAAAAAATCAAAACACAGATCGTCATTTTTGAAAAACTCAAAATACAAAGTGTTTTTATTTTGAGAACTCACCCATCGTTGACTCTGATAGCGATCAAGATATTTAAGAGCTAAATGAGAGAAGTTTAACACACAAAATTAGAACTCTAGGCGCCATTTTCGATAATTATCAGTGGGGTTTTTTCCATTGATTGCAACTGAAATGTCGTTTTATTACTATTGACAGAAATTTTGTGTGTTTGGAAATAACCCAAATAGCATTGTGCAAACAATTTTCTTGTTTGAAATTGTTGCATACCTATTCATATTGGTGACGTATTCATCAGCAGCTGTGTTGGTAAGATATTGATAATGGAACATTATCACTGGGCCAAAAAAATTCACATTAACCATTATCTTTTTAAAAAGTTTGGATGTGAATCAAATCAACCGTGAGCATAACGGAATCTACCTATTCAGACTAGAATGTGAGACATAAATAAATATTAGGAATTTAGTCAAACAACATTGGCACCACTAGTGATGGAAAAGCGCCAGGAAAAATGGCGCCATGGCGCCATTCAAAATAATGGCGCCAGCGCCAAGATGGCGTCAGAGAAAATAGCGCCAGGCGCCAATGGCGCCACGGCGCCATCTGAAAAAAATGGCGCCAGGCGCCAAAGGGCGCCAGAAACAATGGCGCCAGGCGCCAAAATGGCGCCAACAATAAAAGTCACCATTTGAGCATGTATATTCTAACAGAAGCATTTTTTTGTTAAGGGCAATATGTTATCACAGTTAAAGTCGGCAAACATGATATTATACAGGTTTAGTCCACTTATGTTTCCCTTCGCTGAGCGTCAATGAAATTCAACATCTTACTGAACAGCGAAGTGCGATACATCTTAAATACGGTAGAAAAACGGTGCACAGTGGGTCGTGAATATATCAATATGTATAGTCGACAGACATATCATTCTACAAAATTGGAAAGTTATATTTTGTTCTTGTAGAGCGAACGAGAAAGGAATTTAGTAAAAAAGAAAATATAAAGATAGTAAGAAGGAAAATAAAAATGTGCTGTTCTTTACGCACTCGTGTACTCCAATTTTTGTGCCGATAGGTGCTGCAAATTTTTGATTATACGTTTACCTACGTTTAATCTACCTAATTCATATTTAGAAAAGTTACACGCTATCGATTCATTTTGACGAAAACTTGTTACGTTCAAAATTTTGAATTCAGAAAACGTTCCCGCTTTGTATTTATTCAGATCCAGACGACGCTTGGATGGCATCATGCCAAAAAACTCAACTACACTTTGACGGGGGTTTGAATTGTGCGGGCACAATTGAATAGTTTCATTCCGTATATACTCCAGTTACTTTGCACCCTGCATGCGTGGTTCCCCGTGGAAGCGTGCCAACGATTTTTTTACGCATGCTATTTTCATAAAAAGTTGAGAAAAGTAATCGTTGTTATTATGCTAAACGTTTACTTATTCACAACAATGATTTTTTCATGTTTTATACAAAAATCGCATGCTTATCATCATTGGCACGCTTCCAACGTGAGACATAAATGAGTGTGATGGCAGAGTATCATGTCCGCCGAGTATATGCGTAAGCACGAGTCACCAAAACAGAGTTCTACGGGTTGGATACAGCGTGCATGATATGACATCATGCGACTCATTGTATAGTATCATGTCTGCCGACTATACCTGATGAATAAAAAACACAACAACATCATAATCAAGGATATATTTAATACATTTATCAAGTCAAATGTCATTTGTGGTTATAAACAATTTACAATTGACCCTGAAGTGACATGCGACAGCATTAAATTGGTGATTTGTACAGAAAAGCTATTTTATGTTGAGTTGCCACATATTTACATCACCTTCAAATGAAAATTTTGTGACATGTAAACAGGGTGCACGCCAGGTCCGCCACCCAAATTCTGAGTCGGTGCCGGACGCCATATCTCCAGTTGTAGTGGGGGGATTTATTCGAAATTTTGAGGGTATATACTCGAAACCCACCCACTACTATACACGGGCTGGGGAAGGTCGGCGACCCACCTGAGTGTGGGTCGCCGTATAAATGAATAGTTTTTTTGAAAAAATCGCTGTCCACGCGAGGTCCGCCACCCGTTGTTTTTTTGATATAACGGGCTGCCAAACTAAAACTGTTGGGGGGAATTGATCGAAATTTTGAGGGGGTGTACACGACACCCCCCACTACTTTTCACGGAAGGTTGAGCCCCCTGGTGACCCCCCTGAGAGTGGACTGCTGGAAAATAATATGATATTTTTGAGAATTCGCTGTCCAGGTTTGGCACTGGACAGCAAAAATAAAAATTCCATTAGAATGTCCCTTGGAGGACAATGTGTACCACTGTAAAAAGTGTGTATTCAAAAAGCAAATTTTAAAATGAAGATTTGATCTGGTTTGAAAGTGTATTTGACACCCATACACAAGTTCCAGATTAAATTTCGATTTAAGTCAAATCTTTAATACACACTTTTAAAGCTGGTTTACGATGCCTTCTAGGAGATGATTTAAGGTAAAAATTCACGTTAACAACATTACCCCAAAAATCAACCATAGAGGAGATTTGATGGGGGTCAACACAAAAGCTGTCCCACAAGGCGAATTTTGTTCCTGGAATGATGTCATCGATGACATCATTACAGTGACCCCATCAAATCTTCTCCATGGTTGATTTTTGGGGCAATGTTGTTTATGCAAATTTTTACTGTAAATCATCTCCTAGAAGGCATTGTAAACCAGCTTTAAAGTGTGTATTAAGGATTTGACTTAAATCGAAATTTAATCTGGAACTTGTGTATGGGTGTCAAATACACTTTCATACCAGATCAAATTTTCATTTTAAAATTTGCTTTTTGAATACACACTTTTTACAGTGGTATACATTGTCCTCCAAGGGACATTCTAATGTAATTTTTATTTTTGCTGTCCAGTGCTAAACCTGGACAGCGAATTCTCAAAAATATCATTTTATTTTCCAGTGGTCCACTCTCAGGGGGGTCGCCAGGGGGCTCAACCTTCCGTGAAGAGTAGTGGGGGGTGTCGTGTACACCCCCTCAAAATTTCAATCAATTCCGCCCAACGGCTTTAGTTTGGCAGCCCGTTATATAAAAAAAACAACGGGTGGCGGACCTCGCGTAGACAGCGATTTTTTTCAAAAAAAAACATTCATTTATACGGCGACCCACACTTAGGTAGGTCGCCGACCTTCCCCAGCCCTTATATAGTAGTGGGTGGGTTTCGAGTATATGCCCTCAAAATTTCGAATAAATCCCCCCACTACAACTAGAGATATGGCGTCCGGCACCGACTCAGAATTTGGGTGGCGGACCTGGCGTGCACCCTGTTTAAAAATGAAATTAGATAGGGTAGTGTTTAGAATAGGACAGATGATAATAAGAATGCATTGAGAATGATGTTTAATATTTTGTATTTTGTATAGAAGGAAATTGACTAGTTGTTATATCTGCTACTACCATTATCACAGATTATTACATGCTAGTATAGTACTTATATTGTAGTAATTCAATCAAATACTACACTAGCAAGCATAAATGGAAGTTTAGAGTGTAACAAAACTGGTGTAAATGCACTAGTGTCATTTTTTGCCATGCCAAATGAAAACATTCTGGTGCTAATCTCAGCGGGGGGGGGCATAGTGTTGCTGTTTATGTGGAATAAAAACAATGAAAAGCAAGCCAAACTTGTAATTCTAGCCAAAAAATGACATGGTTGAATATGCTAAATAATAAAATGATGTCACTCAGCAGATAAGGTACTTGTATATGGAATAATGTAAGCACTCATCGCGGCATTTTAGCGCCATTTCTGGCGCCATGAAAAACAATGGCGCCGGGCGCCAAATTGGCGCCAGCAAAAATGGCGCCATGGCGCCATTCGAAATGATGGCGCCAGCGCCAAGAGGGCGCCAGAGAAAATGGCGCCAGGCGCCAATGGCGCCATGGCGCTGGCACTTTGGCGCCATTAAATGGCGCCAGCGCCATGGCGCCATTCCATCACTAGGCACCACACAGGCTAGTTTTCACAGTTCATCATCGAAAACTCATTTTTTGGTTTTCAAAAAGGTTTAATACTGTGTCATAATCACTTAAAATATCTGCCGTCTTTGTTTTTTTGTTAGTTTTCATGTTATGAAGTCATTATTGAATACTTCGGAAAAATGCTGCACACAAAATATTTTTTTTGTGGAATAAGTATACATTTGTAGGACTTGCAGTAAATGGCATGTTATAGAGAAAATTATACTGTATTTCTTGGTACATTTTGGTAATTTTTAGTGATCACATAAATTTTTTAAAATAAATTTTGTTTTATATGTAAAAATATTTTTTAAATTCTTATATCATTTTAGATTATATCCCTCCAACAAGATAGAGTAAAAATTCTGTATAAGACCTCCAAAGTTGAACTTTGTGTGACCATCCAGTGCATTTTTATGTTACATTTTCCATCTTGGCAAATTGAAAACTGGCTGTTGAAAACTCATGTAGCCAGCAGACCAAAATCGACTTGCCAAAGTCATCAATCACATGTCATTACCATTTTTGAAAACTCAAAATGCAAATTTACCTTTTTTGAAAACTGTATGGCGGCGCGTCACCATTGAGTTTCGAGATGATTTTTCAATTGGGAACATTGAAAACTAGCTTGTGTACATTATTGTCGCATTCCATGTCCCCCGAGTTTACAAACAAATTTTTAGTTTGCAGATATTGGAATTTTACTAGAATGGACTCAGTTCATTTTAAGTTATTTGATGCAATCCAATATGCATTTATATAGAATAGCACATACCGTAATTTAGTTTTACAAGAAACATTTCTGACATGAAAAAATGCAGGAGGAAAAGTATAGGAGGGAAAAGCAGTCCAGGCAAGATGCCGCTCCCGCCCGCTGAATATTTTGATGCAAAACAATGCAATATCGCTGTTAATAGGGTACTTTGGAATATAAATTTTACAAAAAAATGCTATTATTCAAATGATATTTTTGAATATAAATTTCACGCTGTTTCTGTATTGCACTGCAGATGCAGAGTGCAGAATAAATTGATATGTGCATAAATATGTGTAAAGTCGGCAGACGTATCGCCCTACAAACATTCGCGTCAATCTCTCCAGTGGAGAGTGCATGACGGCATTAGGTATTGTGACGCAATATTTTAACCATTGGAATAGATCGGGTCACGTATGAAAACTTGGCCCTTATCCCAGTTTCCAGTTGCGTATTATACAAATGAGAGTGAAAACTGAAAGTGAGCTAAAAATCTTTAAAATTTGCTTCGCTTTGCCAATTTCCACCTTCATAATCGCTATTTTTGTTTATATACATGGTTATATAGCTATTGTGAGCCTATTTTATTCATATTAATAGCGGATTTCGAAATTTTGGCCAGCTGCCAAGTTCTCTTCTGTTGGAACGGAGCCAACGAATGAAAATAAAATAAAAACAAAAACGGTAGTTTGAACAGTAAAACGGTAGTTTGAACAGTCAAATTCTTTACGAGCAACGTTGAAAATGTAGATAACTAGGGCGTGACACGCACAGACGCAGCGAAATGTCCATTTTTCTTTTAATATGATTTTCTTTTTCAATTTCTAGTGTCCGTGTGGGACACAAGTTTCGTTGTTCGCTCTATTCACGAGCGAATTCTAACTCTCCGATTTTGTAGAGTGAAATGTCTACCCACTTTAGGGAATTCCTTCAAATCATTTTTTTTAAACTTTGTTAAACAAAATGCACTACAATTAAACAAAATTGAACTATTTTTTTGAAATAGCAGCCAAAATTTTCAGTATTCATTTACTAGATATTTCTGCATATAATTACAAATACAGGTTAATATTGCAGGTTCTTTTCATAGGTCTTGTTGTATTTTTCTTGGCAAACCTCCCAGTTCTGTATTTTACCATGCAGTAACAAGATATGATGTGTTTAGTAAAATGTCAGCAGATGTGTTTCTGAAGTATGAAAAATTTTCCTCAATGTAGTAATCTTCTTTTCTAAGTTAGCTAGAGCACTGTTCCATGTCCAAATCCACTTTAAGTCGTTAATGTTCACTAAATGGTGATAAATGCACCAAGTTAACATGGAAGTTTTGTAGACCACTTGAAATGTTTACCATTAAAAGGCTCTACAGCCATTAAAATTATGTTCTCAATAGTTATGGCAATACATTATAACTTATTTTATATGTTTAGTCATAACTATCTTAGTTTTGAGAAGAAGAAAAGAAAGAATATAAAAACAGCCATGAATGAAAAAAGTTTTTCCATTCCCCACTCAAGATTTTATTTAGCAAAACAATATACCCCGTGATAATTATTTGAACATCTGGTGTGAAGTTTTGTCCTTTATAACACGCTGGTCCACTGTTGGTGCAATCACATGCAATAAACAGTAGTACCCAGAATATCTGCACACACATTTGGAAACATGAAGCTGTGGTGTGTCTTCCTTGTCCTGGTTATTCTGGTAAGCAGCAGCAAGTATTTCAATGTCTTTTTATCAGCTAGAACGCAAACTAAGCAGAATGTGGCACATCGCATTTGAACAGGTCTTCAGCCAATGCACATCAGATGGCAGTTGGCAGAAAAACCAAGCTGCTGGAAACAACCGAGGTGGGTTCAATGGGCAAAGTGACAATGACGATGACCAGCAAGGTGGCAATGGCAACCCTGACCAGCAAGGTGGCAATGGCAACCAAGGCAACCTTGACCAGCAAGGTGGCAATGGCAACCAAGGCAACCCTGACCAGCAAGGTGGCAATGGCAACCAAGGCAACCCTGACCAGCAAGGTGGCAATGGCAACCGAGGCAACCCTGACCAGCAAAGTGGTAATGGCAACCAAGGAGCTGCCAATGGAGAGCGTGGTTAACTATCTACCTGTATACCTGTTTACCATATTTTGGCCCCTGTTTTTTACATGACCAAAAATGTGTGAAAGTCTGGGATAATTTAAAAAGGAGAAAAAATGTAGAAGTGGTCAAGGATCTGAAACAAGCAGTATGTGCAGGGGTCTCCAATGGGAGGGTGGGAGGATGGGCAACTCTCCCCAAATCAGCTGTCTATCTATCCCGGCAGCTGCTCAGCTATCTATCTACCCAAGCTATATATCTAGCCCCCCCCCCCCAGAAAATTGTTCATCTATATGTATGTCTCTGAAGTAGTGATGGAAAAGGCACCGGAAAATATGGCACCGCACCACATCGGCACCAGTGCCATTTTGAAAAACATGGCACCGGCACTCTGGGGCACCAGCTGGCTACCGATGCTAGCACCGAAAGCACCACACCTAGCTGGAGCTTCCGCAATGTTTATCAGGATTTTCTTAGAAGCGGCACCTTCAGAACTGCATATTTCCATGAATTCTCTACCTAATTTGAGCATGTCAATTGATCAGAATGATGTGGCGATCACTTTATGAAGCAATTAGGATTATTACAAATGATAGTTCAAATATTAAATATGCTCCAATATATTAGTCACTGGTCACTTTTGTCTACTGACTGGGTTGGATGTTGTACTGAAAAAGTTTACTGACATAAATGTTCATAAATGTTCAAATGTTCATAAACTGACAAAAAATTATGAACAAAATGACGAAACAAATGTACCGTATATCCTTGAATAAGACCCCAGGGGCGTTATTATTTCGTCAGAGGTTTTGGAGGGGGGAGTTATTCAAGGGGGGTACTATTCAAGGGGGGGGTGTTATTTTTTCCTCAGAACTTCCAGGAAAACTTTCACTTTATTCATTGTTTGTATGCATTCCGTCAACACATCTAATGCAGAAAATGACCAGTTCAACAAGAACAAAAACAACGTATCCATCCTAAAATTCGTGTTCATCAGCGTCTGAATCATTCAAATACACATTGTCGTTTTACCCAGAGGGGGGACTTATTCAAGAGGGGGGAGTTATTCAAGGGGGGGCGTTATTTTTTCCTCACCTGGCCGGATATACGGTAATAAATATTTATGATTATGAAAACAGCACAATTTTTGTTTCCTCTTCAGAAGGGTATGGCAGATTTCAAAGTATATTTTGATGGGATTTTTTTCTCCAAAATAGACTAAAACCATTTGGGTATGTTGCTGCTCTTGTAAATATGAATGAGCACATGCAGTGGACGTCATTTTACACCCTATGAAGATTCAGCCGGTGCCTTTCCTGGTGCCTTTTACTTTGGCCCTGGTGCTAGCACCTTTGGCACCTGCAAAAAAGGGCACCGCACCGCACTCGCACTGGTGCTATTCTTTAAAAAATGGCACCGGTACCGGCAAGGCACCCTAAAAAATTGCACCGCACCACACCAGGACTGATGCTGGTGCCATTCGTTCCCCAGCACTGTTGCCAGAATCCTGGATCATGATTAATCATTGACAACAGTACTATGCAGTACTTGCATTGCAGCTAAACCTTACACGCTCATTTGTGTACAGATGTACTTATAGACCCAATATAACCTATTTGCTCACGTTTATTACCGTTTTTGTGTAATAAAAAGCGTATTCTTAATTATGAATTTCATGAAAATTTTGCTGACGAAATAATCAAACCCCCCCCCTCGAATCAACCCCCCTCAAATTTTGCTGGCGAAATAATAAACCCCCATGAACGTACCTATTTCGAGGTAATACGGTATATGATCCCAATCTTTGGTCAGGTGGCTGCAGGGATTACGCAAGCTGGTGTGCGCCCAAGTACAAGCCCTTCTGCAAGCCTGGCAACAATGAGTGGGAGTGGTGCAAGAAGACATGCGGCAGATGCTAGGTCGACATAGGTACCCATATCTAGCTGACTTTTGGCTGAAATAAATGCTATTGTCAAATTGTCCTAATGTCATGCTGATGATTTCTGTCCATGATTGTATTTTGTTTTGATATATGTGTGGTTATTCAAATGTGCTTCAATATTCAATAGAAAGTGATACTGATTGTAAGCAGTTGTTACAAGTACTAAACTTTTCAAAATGATGTGTACAGATAAATAGGCTAAAAGGTAAAATTGGCTACTGAAACAATTAACAAACTGTGATATTTTTCTGCTATTTCAATGGGTTTATAGACACCACACAACACATTTTGATTGCTCTACATAGAATTACTTTTCACTAATCCCCCCTGGAAACAACCCCTGCATTGCTTTTATGTAGCAACTGCACTCATGCCTACGATGGGTAAGTTAGTTCTCCAAAAAACACACTTAATTTCTGTATTTTGTTTTTCAAAATAAAACATGTGTTTTGAGTTTTTTCACAAAAAAAGACTTGAGGTTCTGTGTTTAGTTTACATGTTTCTTGTAAGAACTCGAGTTCTTTAAAACTCAATTTTTTTATAAAAGTGTCAAAAGTGTCTCAACTCAAAAGTGTTATCAGCATGTGGAAACACTGGCCTTCTTATCCACTATTGGTTTTGTTTGCACACATTTAGGGTATTCACTGAATTGCCGGAAAAAACGCACAAAAATGTCCACAACAGTCCACAAAAAAATAGTAAATACAGTAAATGCAACTGGTTGAACCCCAGGTGCCTACAATACAAATACATCAAAAATACAAAAATGCCTCCACAAACACCACCTAAAATGGACCTTCATCTGATGACAATTATCACTGCACATCCCGCCCTCGCTTGTTAACGACAATTTTAACACTGGGGGCAGATCCTGATGACTCTGATGTGACGGCGCCGGGTGACGCGTTGGGCTTCACAACTGGAGTCCTGTTAATGTTATTTTATTTGCCTGTCTGTTTTAGAACAGCTAGAGAATTGCCGATAAATATATCAAATAACATATTTGCTTGAAAAATTCCCCAGGGTATTATTTTTCATGAAAATTTTTTGAAGGGGGGGAGGGGTATTCAAGGGGGTGGAGCAATTTTTTGGAAATTAATGACTCACAAATTGATCATATTACCAAAGTGGAAATTACTCAAGTGGGATCATTGTTTCTTCACTCATTTAACAGGGGGCAGAGGGGGTATTATTCAAGGAGGAAGTATTCAAAAATATGGTATATCACTCACATCAGCTTATCGTCATTTGCCCCATCAGTGAGGTCAGCACCACAATGGACATCTACCTGCAAGTTTTCATCTGGCGCACTGTGTGCACTTGTGTCTGACCTGAGTGCACAAGGGGATCCAGAAAAATAGATGATGAATAAAAACACATGTTTTTTTCAACAAAACTCCATAAAACTTTTAGATTGGAGAATGAAACAGCTTACACAATGAGCTTGCACCAGCACTGAACACTTAATACATAAATATGTACCTATGCAAGTATTTATCACATGTAAAAGTACATACCCATCATACATCCTGGTATCTTGGTTCTCCTGAAGACAATTTTCAGTAGAATGATACAACCTTCTTTTTGAATCCTTCAACAAGGGTGTGGCAGGATGAACATCTTTGTACTGGAAACCAATATTGTCATTTCCATTTTCACCATTGTAGGTGGTAGCAATTGATGGTGCACTGTCTTTTCTGGCAAAATTTGATTCACACAGGAATGCAACAATAACCAAGCAGAATACAAATGCACACACAATGAAGCCATTGCACAGAGTCAATGCAGTAGACCATGTTTTGTCTGCAGAGCTGCATTTGAATGAACTGATGAGGAAATATACATTTTTTAGAAAGCAAACTGCATGCTTTGCACTGAAAGCTAGCATATTTTGATCAACAAAATTACACGACTTTAAATTCTCTGCTAACTTGTCATATAAAAATATGTATAATAAAATTCTATGATAGATTTCAGCAGAAAGTTTGCAGCATAAAGAATACACAAGACATACTGATGAGCAGTGAGATGTGCAGCTCCAGCGACTCCAGCAGCTACTGCTGTCACAAAAATTGCACAGCCCCAGAACTTGTGAACATATCTGTACCTTGAAGCAAGTGCAGCAGAAGCTCCAGGATAAAGCTTGAGCAGGAAACCAAAAATTACCTGTGTGTATTCTAAATGTTTGGATTGCATTTCAATGAAATTATCCTTTAGTGCAGTGCATTTTAACACTCTATTACAACTGCTAAGATATTTGAATATGGATATACAGAGACGCAACACCCCACCAGTCAGTGCACTTTCAAACATGAGCACGGTTCCAGCGGAGAATCACCAGCGGGAATCGAACACCCACTCTGATACAAAATATGGTTATTTTACCACTGGACTAGTCTCGTTTAATCTCTTTATCACATCCTAGATTCAAACATCCATTTAGCATATAAACCAGTATTTAAACTGACATACCTGCATTAAGAGCAAGAACAGTGCGATCCAGGCGATCCAAGCATGCCCAACTTGCAACCATGGCATTTTGTCACCCATCCCAACTGGGTGCACATTGTACACACCCAATATGGCAATAGTCAACACTGCCAACATGATGCTCATATGCACAAATTTTGTGGTGCTCCTTGAAATTTTGGAAAATACCCTGGGAAACAGAAGGCCTGGAAACGAAGAAATGGCACAATAAATTTTGTTTAAAAATCGAATAGGTAGTATAAATATTCAATGTTGTTTACTGGCCTTGGCCCATTAGGAATATCACACCGAGAACCATCAAAAAAGGATGCCAGTCGAATGATGGGAATTCAGATAAATTTGTGTACATCTGTTCACCAGTTGTAGCGTTGGTCGAGTGGTCGTATATTCCACACACTAAACCAATGAGTACAACACAAGCGATGCCAAAGATTTCAGCCAGTAAAAAAAGAAACCTGCAGACACAATTGTGTATTTTTTTGTTTTATTTTGATTATTTTGAAGAAAATTTCACCAACCAAAATGCGCACATCGAATAACTGCGACCACTTTTTGACATTTTTGTAGGTTTATCTTTTCTTTTGAGAAAATAAGCCGTCACAGACGCGGCCGCGGCACAGAAAAGAATAATTTCGCCAAAAAATACCATAATAACTGTTATCAGTTGAAGTATCTGAATCAAATCTATTTTTTCACAATGTTATACGTTATGCCGCGCTACAAGTATACCTAACTCAGGATCTAGGTAGTGATTAGTGATGGAAAAGCGTCAGAAAAAATGGCGGCAGGCGCCAATGACGCCATGGCGCCATTCGAAAAAATTGGCGCCGGGCGCCAAAGGGCGCCAAAGAAACTGGCGCCAGGCGCCAAGGGCGCCATGGCGCCATCTGAAAAAATGGCGCCGGGCGCCAAAGGGCGCCAGAAACAATGGCGCCAGGCGTCAACTCTGAAATTCACTATTGCTGGCTGTATATCATCATGAAAGCATTCAACGTTATATTCCTGCTGGGAATTATACAAATATGGTATAAAGAAATAAGTAAAGCAAATATGGTCCCTTCTGGAGATAATTACCATGTTTCCTTGGATAAACCCCCATCAAAATACCCCCAGGTCTGAGCGAGCTGGGGAAATAATGTAAGAATAAAAACCCCATATTTCAAGAAAATACAGTGAACTGTAAATAAATAAAATAAAAAACAATTTAAGGTGTGGGAAAAAAATTTTGAAATTTTTCTAATTGTAGGTCATATTTGAAAATTTGCAGTTTATGTGGTATAAAACCATCAACATGAAACCCGGCTTGCATTGCTAGTAACAAAATTACAATGGTAAATGTGTTAAACACCACCAAAATGATATAATTCAGCAGATAAGGCAGTTGAATGCGGAAAAAATAACCGTTCATCGCTGCATCTTGGCGCTATCCAAAACAATGGCGCCGGCAAAAATTGCGCCAAGCGCGCCATGGCGCCATTCGAAATTATGACGCCACAAAAAAGGGCGCCAGCGCCATGGCGCCATTCCATTCCATGTAAACGAGTCACGCGCTAGCGCCTGGCGCTAGCACCAACGCAAAAAGCGTCTGTGGCGCTAGGAACAAAACACCTGGCGCTGGTGCTTGGCGCCATGTTTCTCTGGCGCCATTGGCGCTTGGCGTTAAAGTCTTGGCGCTTTTTCCATCACTAGTCATGTTCCGCCTGGCACTCGACCCCATGCCCATAAGTTCTATTTTTATCTGGCACCAGAAACAAGACACGTGGCTCAGGCACCAAAGCAAAAACCGCCATGGCGCCTAGCGCGAAGTCGTGTCGCCTTTTACATCACTACTCACAACTTGAATTTGTGTAAAATAAAATGTACTCTAAGGCTGTAAATATCAAGATCATGCGGCAAACGCCGAAGTGAAAAATTCACACGCATACTTACCCACTGATCAGACTGAATCCTGTACATAAATTTTACCATATTTTTATCAATGAAGTGACATGAAAAATTCCACACAAACAGCACCGACAGTGAGGTCAAAGTAATGTGATTAGACAAATGATTGTAGTTCTTATACGGATAAAATATGGTAAACTTCATCGAGGGGTATAAAAAAATTGAGGAGTATTGAGGGGTTTTATATTCATGTGAACACATAATCAATAATAACACATACCGCATTTTCTCGAATTACCCCCCCCCCCCCCCAAACCGCTCAGCAATCTATCTCGGAGGCAAAATTTTTGGCGACTTTGTCCTAAACCCCCCACTAGTGATGTTAAAAGCGCCAGACTTTTGGCGCGCCATGGCGCTTTTGGCATGCGAGCGCCAAGCGCCAATGGCGCCACAGCAAATAGCGCCAAGCGCCAAAAGCGCCATGGCGCTTTTCTAGACCATGGCGCCAAGCGCCAATGGCGCCAGGGGATGATGGCGCCAAGCGCCAATAGCGCCAGCGCCAAAAATGCAGTGCTATCTATTTGTTTGTCAACAGGTTCCCATTTCAATTCAAAGTTCACTAGGGAAGAGACCAAGGTTCAAAGTTACGTAAACAACATGACCTCTAAAATGCATCCATAAGGAAATTTATTTGGTGTGAATATTATGATGTCATAATCACAACATTACAGGAACAAAATTTGACAAAGTTTTCACTTTTTCATTCACCCCAAATAAATTTTGTTATGCAGGCATTTTAGAGGTTATGTTGTTTACATAACTTTGGACCTTAGACCCTCCCCTAGTGAACTTTGTAAACCAACTTCTTATGTATGAAACAAAAAATTGGTTTAAAGTGAAATTTTCAGTATGCTGTTTATGGGACAGGGTGGGTGCCCTACTGGTAACTTTTTGATGAGTAGAACTAAGGTTCAAATCTGATTAAATTTTATATCAGGTTTGTTCTCACAACACTTTTTTATAATGCAGTTGGGAGGCGAACTTGTTTGGGAGACTTGAGTTGTTTGTAAAGAATGAACAACTTTATAAGCAGCGACCCATGATGTAGTGGGTCGTTGGCGGCCACCCACTGGTGTATTGTGAGAGGGCGTTGTTTGCAAAGCAACCCCCAAATTACAGCTTTCTATCACCCCCACAACTGGAGATATGGCCCTCGTAGTGTAGATAATCAAGTGGGTGGTGAACTTGTTTGGGACACCAAAAAAGCCGCAAAAAATGTTTGCAT
Organism: Sphaerolaimus hirsutus; assembly: GCA_964036195.1. Taxonomy (NCBI): domain Eukaryota; kingdom Metazoa; phylum Nematoda; class Chromadorea; order Monhysterida; family Sphaerolaimidae; genus Sphaerolaimus; species Sphaerolaimus hirsutus. Next base: position 1,720,222 of record OZ038450.1, on the reverse strand, counting down.
ATAGGGCAACCCTCCCTGTAGTGAGTCGCTGCACCTTCCCCCATTGATACGGAGTAGCGGGGTGTTAGGACAATATACCCACCAAATATTAGCTTTATACCACTACCATAGCCAGAGATATTGCATCTGAAGTGAAAAAAAGGGTGGTGAACTTGTCCAAGAAGGTGTTTAGAACGATCTATGATAATATGTATGACCAAAATATATCATATTTGGTCAATTACTTACGTTTTGGGTCGATTAATTACGTTTTGGGTCAATAAATAAAAAACTATACTTTACTATGACCCTTCATAAAAATTCCCCCCGAATAAGCCCCCCTCGAAACTCAACATTTGCACCCTGAAAAAATAAACCCCCTGGGTGTACGGTAAGCACTTCATGCCGGTACTTCATACCACAGCAACAATACACCTTCATTTGCAATATAATGCAACACTATGCATTTGAACGCTGTTCGTCAGCTCGTCATCAAGCCTTGAATTGGGTTAAAAACCAGTTGACATAAAATGTCGTTGAAAACTAGTGTGTGAAGGCCCATTTTTTGGTGAAAGTTTTGAATTTCCTTGCAATTGCATGGACATGGTTTACAAAATAAGCAAGTAGAGGGTTTCTTCTTCATGTAACACACTTACAGTAACACATTTACTTATGTAACTCATGCAGGCAAGGTTAGTTTACATAAGACAAAATGATCAGATTTTTTTTGTACTACCGTATTACCTCGAATTATCCCCCCCCCCCTTGAATTAACCCCCCCCCCCCCTCGAATTAACCCCCCCTCAAAATGGGCTGGGGAAATAATAAACCCCCCCCCCTCGAAATACCCCCCCTCCGGAATGATGTACATCATGTATGCAATGTACATGATGTATTTATTACTACTTATTTGCATCGCAGCTACTCTTATACGCTCATTTGTGTACAGATGTACATCTATAGCCCCAATATAACCTTTATTCTCTCATTTATTACCGTTTTTGTGTAAGAAATAGCATATTCTTTACTACGAATTCCACGAAATTTTCTGGCGAAATAATAAACCCCCCCTCGAATTAACCCCCCCTCTAATTTTGCTGGCGAAATAATAAACCCCCATGGGGGTATTTCGAGGTAATACGGTACTTGGCGCTTTTTTGGCGCTGTATAATACGCTAGCGCCAAGCGCCAATCGCCAAAAGCGCCATGGCGCTTTTCCGTAGCACAGCGCCGAGCGCCAATGGCGCCACAGCAAAAAGACGCCAAGCGCCAAAAGCGCCATGGCGCTTTTACATCACTACCCCCCACCCAAATCACCCAGCTATCTTCCTATTCGGAGCGACTTTTAAGAAATTTTCCCAAATTGGTGCTCAAAATCGCTACTTTTCATGCCGTTTTACAGATTTTCACCTCCAAAATTGTTAGTACATGTTCATTATTGCCTAATTTCAGCTATTTTGGCTATATATGATTTTAGATACCTATTTTTAGCCATTTTTCACATACTTTGATGAGCGATTTTTCTCCCTTTTCTTCCTTCTACACCCCGAAAAAGCCTATATATTGAACCCCCGCGAACCCCCCCCCCCCCCCCTCACAGAAAATTTTTCTGCTATCTATCCCTCCGGAGGATCGATTTGCTATCTATCCAACCCCCCCCCCCCGGAGGGCCGAAATCTAGGAGACCTCTGGTCAGTAACGATGTCTTTACACTCAATTTGGGGGGGTAGTTCGAGGAAATACGGTATGTTTAAGAGTGAACTCAAACCAAATCACTGTTGATCAGAAAAAGACCACAAATTTCGCGCCAGCAATTCACAAACAGACAAAATATTTAAATCATAAATATAATTACCGTTCAGTACATAAACCAAGGACGTATCCAGGGGGGCGGGGGGGGGGGGGGCTGCAGCCCCCCCCCTTCCCGGAGTGAGACCTAAAAAGTCCCGGAAAATGTAACTTTCCCTATATATTTTTCGATGTTCCTTAAAAATTTTGCACGCAATTTCTACCCAATGCATTGTATTTTCAGCGGATCGGTCCCTGTAAACCAATATCCTTGGAAAATGAACACATTTTTGTGACTTTTGCTGTATATGTATGCATATTTACATACATATAAAGTGGTTCCTGGTGCTGGCGCCAACGCCAATAGCGCCATGGCGTGGCGCCTTTGTATGGCGCTAGCGCCAAAACGCCTTCCCGTTAGGGTTCGAACGATATGACATTTCGATATCGATATTCGATATTTTTTTCTGAAACTCGATATTCGATATCGATACGATATGGAACCTCGATATCGATATTCAATATTCAATATTGAAAATGGTTGATATTCGATATTTCGATATTTTCGATATTTGATATTGCGATTTGCTTTTGGTATAGCAAGGCATATTTCAAGTGGCATATTGTATTTTCATGTGGTTGCACACATCGTTAATCATCTTTTTACTGAAATGTAAATGGTACAAGTGATTTTCACAAGGTTTACATCACTCAAAAGTAGAAAATGGAAGAGAAACATGATGAATCAAAGTGTATCAGACAAATAACAATTGGTAGAGATTACAGTTCATACTTATAACCTAATTGCTTAAGGGCATGTTGCAAAAAATAGCATATCAGCATTTTCTAGCTTCAAATTTAACACTCCAACAAAAATTACATTATTAATACTGTACTTTTACTCATCAAATACAATACTATAAGCAAATCAGATCAATCATAAATATCTCAAAATGAAAATGATAACTTGATTTAGGGACACAATGCAGGTTCGATATATCGAAAAAATGGTCGATATTCGATATCGATATTTTTTCAAAATTATTGATATCGATATTCAATATTCGATATTTTTTCAAAATTTTCGATATCGATATTCGATACGATATATCGTTTGAACCCTACTTCCCGTCCCTATATAGGGAAAACTTTGGGGGGGGGCCCCCCCTGTTCGCCGGCCCTAGTAAACAAGCAGCCCCCCCGCTCAAAAATCCTGGATACGTCCCTGACATAAACTGATAAAAAAACAATCTTGAATTTATAAGTGAAAAGAATGATTTGTCGACATGAACGTAAATCAAGGTCTCTCTAAATGCAATCCTGCATGCAGCGTTTTTTCTAGACTAACTACTGTTATAATAATGTTTATAGTTTCATTTTACTTATTTTTCAGGAGCACTGACGCATGTAACTAAACTGATCACGCATTTTTGCGCTTTTGAGAGCACGTGCGAAATATCGATTCTCATCTCGTATACAAGCAAACTGCAGAATTCTACATAATTACTTTTGGACAAAGGTTCTCAATTTTTAGGTTTTGTTTTCCCGAAAATGGACGTCAAAGCACGATTGTTGCAACGACTTAATATTGGACGTATTGTATCTGTTTTCCTTCTGCGGGGGGCGGGGGGGGGGGGGGGTCCTAGGGAAAGTAGGCAAACAAATTGCCCCTGGGATAGATAGATAGCTGAGCGGTTTGGGGTGGGGTTACCCGTCCCATTTTCTTATTCCTGCGGGTATAATGTGTCTATCTACATGCGTAATACGTTTCCATGCGTAATAGACCTGACCCACGGATGGCCGTTTTGTGACGACAGCAACAACACATGAAAAACTTCCATATGTGAAGTGAACAGTTCCATATTCATGTGAAAATGTGGTAAGTACATATATCACTTAGGTGCACACACACACCCCAACTCGAATCTATTCAAAAAAATGATTTGCATGCCATCTGACTAGCTACCATTCTGAGCAAAGACAAGAAATAGAAAAGCAATCACAAATTTTTAAGACAACAACAACAACAAAATGACAAAAATCAATCAGTTATCTGTTTGGACCAGTGTCAGCGGAAAGTTGCTTCTTTTCAGCCAATTTTCGTGCATCTTCAAATGTGAGATGTGACTCATTATCAGGCCTGCAATAATGAACTTTAATATGTCATTTAAAAAAGGCACAGAAGTTTATCTGACTTAAAAGGTTTGAAAGGAGGTGCTAAAAGGGTCTTCCGCAATTGGATTTTGAACACGTGTGTGGGCGGGGGGAGCCGCGAGTGGTACAGCAATGCCACTGCTAGGGTTCAAACGGGATCCCGATCCCGTGAAATTCCAGGATTTAGCAGTCCCGATCCTGATCCCGAAAATTTTCAAATCCCGAGAAACTCCAAAGTCCGGGATCCCGATCCCGGAAAAATTAGTGGAAATAATAAAAAGTGAAAAAATGACATTTTTGCATGCAAAAATGTGAACACAAACCCCCAGCGTCCATTTTATGCCACTTTTCTGGCATCCAACAGTGTTTTGAGACCTTTATGAACAACTGTAGATGCCAGAACATTGGCCAAAATCTCTATCCCAAGACCCCAATCCCGATCCCGAAAAAATGCCAATCCCGATCCCGATCCCGTGACCCCAATCCCGGCCAATCCCGATCCCGAAATCTCGAAAAACCAATCCCGATCCCGATCCCGAAAAGTCAATCCCGTTTGAACCCTAGCCACTGCACATAGTAATATGTAAATACGACCCATCAGGGGTCTCGAATGGGGGAGGGGGGTAGGTGGGGTTACACCCCCAAACCGCCCAGCTATCTATCTATCCCAGGGGCCACTCAGCTATCTATCTATCCCGAAGGCAAAATTTTTGGCGTTTAGCGTTTTTTTCTCTTTTCTTCCTTCTACTTCCTGAAATAGCCTATATATCGAACCACCACAACCCCCCCCCCCCCAATTTTTCCAGCTATCTATCTATCCCGATGGCCGCTCAGCTATCTATCCAGCCACTCGGAGGGTCATAATTCAAGATACCCCTTCGTCCAATTCGCTTTAAAAAAAAGTTTACCACTCACCGCAGACATTCAAAAAATATACAAACCCTATCCTGATCCCAAAACCTGTTTCATAAATAAACATGCATGTTGAAAAAAAAATGAAAAAAAGGCAAAAAACTAACATCCATCCAGTGAATAAATTGATCAACATGTGGGGCCCCACTGTGAGTAGAATATCCCAAGGGCCATCCGCCTCCGGAAAAGTTTGCAGACGCCAATCCCGATATTTCTGTTTTAGACTGGCTGAAAAAATGCAAAATGCTATGAAGGTAAAACGAGAAAACGTTAGAAATTTACTGACAAGTTTAGTTAGAAAAATACTGTGCCGTTTAAAAACTTTTCTGCAACCGGCAACGGTTGATTGAACCTGAATACTTAATACACTCGGATGGCTAGCTTTGAAAAGAATGGCACGTTGTCATAATTTAGCGCAAGAATAAAAAACATCTCGTTAGAAAACTACACACAACTTCCAACCTCAATAATGCGCAAAAAACAGAAGCCAATCAAAATTACCATCCTCGGCAAGTTTCCAATTTCTATGAAAATCCGCTGCACACTCGAATGCGCCGAAGAAAATCAGACCACCCAGTGACATCCAAATCGTTCTTGGCACGATGCCAGCAAAAAATGTAGACAACCCTTTTTCTGAATAGACAGTGGCAAATGCATTCCTGTGAAAGAGTGGTGTTTAGTCGATTTTGAACAAGCTCGAGTAAAACATTTATATTGAACAACCGTCCGAATTGCTTTACGTTACAGAAAATTGTCAAAAAATTACTTGATACTGCGCAGGAGCCAGTATATACACGCTTTAAAAAAGGATGCGAGATATGTTTTTAAGGACCCAGTCACAAAAACAGGGTACCGAAATATTTTACCGGCTGCAATTTCTTCTTAAAAACCAACAAATGTTTACAAACCCCGGCGATCCCAAGCTTTTAGAGCACTCGATTTTGGTCGCTATTCTACATGAGTAGCATCCGTTTTACTACCAATCCCGTTTGAACCCCACTAAAAAATTCACTAAAAACACACTAACCTAATACCCATTTCCTTGGCGCTTCTATCTAACATAATTCTAGTCTTTATCACATCCAAAGGTGTTGTCACACCTGCGGCCACACCCCCGGAAACGCTGCCACAAAGTGCCCCTTGTAAGGGGGTACATAAGTTTCTGGTCTGATCACTCGTTTTTGATGTTGATGGAAATTCGTTTGCCACCCAACTCTGAAGTGAAATGATAGTTGGTGAGATGGGGGGAAATGGGTCAAGCCTATTACGCATCTAAACCCATTACGCATCTAGACCTATTATAGACACATTATACCTGCAGGGGTAAGAAAGAGAGCTGGTAACCACCCCCAAACCGCCCAGCTATCTATCTATCTATCCCAGAGGCAATTTTTTTGGCTACTTTCCCTTGAACACCCCCCCCCCCACCCCTGCAAATTGCCCAGCTATCTAGCTATCTGAAGCGCTATTGAGCAATTTTATCCTGATTTTTACTTGAAATCGCTAATTTTCATACTTTTTATAGATTTTCACCTTCGTGTTCTGAACAAATATTCTTCAACGTAAAGTCTCGCACACTTAAAACTGTGAATCTCAAATCGGTGTTATGTCAGACAAATCTGTCTAATGTCGTGTCTAGTATTGAAAACAACGTTTTTTTTCATCCCTAGTCAGATCAAACGTAATTTGATTTTACATTCTGTAGGACATTATACATCTGACATGAAACATTACAATGGCTGGGTCTGGCCTCAGACCACCATTTTACGAATTAAGAAGACCGAAACAAATTACAATGACATACTTATCTGGACATAAATACCTTACAAAAATAAGTTTTTTTATAAAATTTTTGTGAACTGAAAGCTTTTGAAAATGGAAACATCCACACGTGAACAGAATACCAGGGCCTGCTCACCTGAATACCCCCCCCCCCCCGCAAAAATGGCATTTTCAAACAAGAGACTCTCAACCAACCTTCAAAGCTTCCCACAGTGGAAACTGAATGAAACTGAAAGGGATCTCCCGCAAAAGAGTGGAATTGTAGCCTCTGTAAAATCCGCGAACACCATTTGCTGCATAGATACGTTTCGCAATGTACCCCGCAGTTTTGTGAGGCATCGCCTGAGTTCTCTGTTTCACGATTTCTGTTGGCACGCGAACTGAAATAAGGGTTCGGACTAGAGTTGATCAAAAATCTTTTTTAAGCAGCTCGGTTTTAAAAACATCGATCGGGATTGGCAGGGGTTCAATGTAAATTTATGGTTGTCTAGCTGTAAAAAGCAAACAGTGAAAAATCGCTAAAACTAAGCGAAACTAGGTAAAAACAGGGTACTATACAAGCCAGGGGTCTCCTAGGGAGGGGGCTGCCCCCCAAATCCGCCAGCTATCTATCTATCCCGGAGGCCGCTCAGCTATCTATCTATCCCGAGGCAACATTTTTGGCTACTACCCCCAAAGACCCCCCCCCCCCAAATCGCTCAGCTATTATCTATCTGGAGTGGTTTTTGAGAAATTTTCCCCCAATTTTCGCACCTTTTTATAGTTTTTCACCTTCAAAATCGTGCTCTCTAGCTATATGCATGGTTATATGCCTGTTTTTAGCCATTTTAAACCTACTTTTAGCCACTTTTAACCAATTACTAGCGATTTTTTCCCCTTTCGGCCTTCTATGCACTGAAAAAGCCTGTATATTTTGCCCCCGCGAACCCCCCCCCCCAGCCCCCCCTCAGAAAAATTTTTCAGCTATCTATCCCTCGGGAGGAGCGATTTGCTATCTATCCAGCCCCTGCGAGGGCCAAAATCTTGGAGACCCCTGATAAATACAAGCGTATATATACATAACCTAAAATGGGGATTTTTAAGTTGAAAATGACAAACGTTACAAAAATGAGTAGCTTTTCAGTGAAAATTAGAGGAAAACAGTACGAACCCTAGTAGTATTCAAGGGCGAGAAACCGCATGTAAAATTCACAACAATTGGCAATCTGCCAAACCACTGAAAATGCTGAACCACCAACAAACCCGAGCACGCTGCCACTTCTCCCAAACTGGCTGCGAAAGCGTGTACACAGTGTTCCATCCAAATCGCACCACGATCACCTTGACACACGGGCAACAGAACTCGTTTGGTGCCTTCGTAGGTGGCGAAAAAGAGGGCGGAGCCTGGAGTCACTCCCAGGCCCTGTAAAAAGCCCTGTAAAATGTCAAATGTCATGCAAAGTGTCAAAAGTCACGTAAAATGCCCTGCAAAATGTAAACACCCTGTAAAAAGCCCTGTGAAATGTCAAATGTAATGCAAAGTGTCAAAAGTCATGTAAAATGCCCTGCAAAATGGCAACACCCTGTAAAAAGCCCTGTAAAATGCCAAATGCCATGCAAACTCATAGGGTTCGGATGATATATTGTATCGAATATCGGATATCCAGTGTTTTTCATATCGAATATCGATATGGAAAATTTTGAGAAAATATCGAATATCGATATCGAATATCGATCAATTTTGAATATCGATATTGAATATCAACCTTTTGTGATACATCAAAACCTGTATTGTTTCCACAAATTAAGCTATTATTTTCACTTTGAGATATTTGTGATAGATGTGATGTGTTTTTAATATTTTAGTTGATAAGTAGCAAATTTAAGCATTTACAATTTCATTTTGGTTGGAGTGCTTTCTCCACATTTCTTGTATTTGGTTTGGTTTCCTACCTACCAGAAAAGGTGAATATGCTGCTTTTCTTGTGACATGATGTTGTGCGCATGGGTCAGAGCAATGGCAGTCCACACCCAGCCACAAGGTTTGATTTTCATTGGATGACCAGTGTTTACTTTTTTTCTTCCATTTTCTCATTTTGACTGTTGTGAACCTTGTTAAAATCACCATTTACATTTCAGTATAGAGTGGATCAACCATGTATACAACCACATGAAAATATACTCGGCGGACATGATGCTCTGCCCTGGCACTGATTTATGTCTCACGTTGGAAGCGTGCCAATGATGACAAAAGCATGCGATTTTTGTATAAAAGATGAAAAAAGTTTGTTGTGAATAAGTTAACGTATAGCGTTATAACAGAGACGAATTTTCTCAACTTTTTATGAACATCGCATGCGTAAAAAAGTAGTTGGCACGCTTCCAGCGGGAACCACGCGTGCAGGGTGTAAAGTGACTCGAGTATACAATATGCCACTTAAAACATGCCTTGCTGTACCAAAAGCAAAATATCGAAATATCGATATCGAATATCGAGCATTTTTTAATATCGAATATCGATATCGAGGGTTCATATCGTATCGATATCGAATATCGAGCATTTTTTAATATCGAATATCGATATCGAGGGTTCATATCGTATCGATATCGAATATCGAGTTTCAGAATAAAATATCGAATATCGATATCGAGTTTCAGAATAAAATATCGATATCGAAAAGTCATTTCGTCCAAACCCTACAAATTCGGTTGCCATTTTGCAGGGCATTTTACGTGACTTTTGACACTTTGCATGACATTTGACATTTTACAGGGCTTTTTACAGCGTCTGGGAGAGCCCCCTGGAGCCGATCCGAGCGCCACAGACGGCACGCCAGCGAAAAGGGAACGGAAACCGCCCGATTTGAGCAGCCCGCGCGACGACTGTGGCACGTTTGCGAGTTTTGAAAGTCAAATAATGAAACTCAAATAATACAGCTAGAAAGGGATTGAGACAATTTCGATAGATTGAAGGGAAACAGAAATGATCAATTGTGTTTGTAGAGGTACGGAGGTGTCGAAGATCGCTAAAGGGGTATAGATGCATATATTCACCGAAAATATTCACCTCGGCGCAGTTAAAAATAAATAAGCAGCTCAGCAAGGCTGCGATGGTTACGTGGCATCTGAGTTACGATATTGAGGCATCTGTTTTTGCAATGCGCGCAGCGGTTATCAGACGTTGCGTGTGAAACGTGAATAACTCAGCCCCCGCCCCGATAGCTGCCTCGAACACAACTAAAAATGCATACAATTTTGGCACACTGCCAATCAACAAAAACGCACCTGTAGTCTAGTTTTAATGGTATCAATTGGATACAGGGTCAAATCCACCGTGAGACCAGCAACAGCGCCACAAGATAAAGACGGCAGAAAACGTAACGTTCTTTCAGAGCGCTGAGAAACGTCTGAAATCGCCGGCTGCACGACTTCCGCCATCTTTTTCCTTTTTCACTCTAGTCACTCTGATTTGGACAGTGTGGGCGATATTCGCCTTGTAGTTCAGGGCTTCAGTATGAATTAATTAAAAACTTGGCCGACGTCCAAGTAACCCAAGCGATAAACCCACTTCAAAGTCCGAGCAGTTTTCCCCAATATTTTGCTCATTTTACGTTTTTGCGAAAACGTAAGAATTTTGCTTTCTGTGTGTAATGCGGCCATTTTGAAATACGAGAACATGACACCATTTTTACGTTTTTGCTAGTACCCGGGTATTTCAGTCCAGGAAAACGTAACAATACGTGATGGTATTTTCCAAATACATAAACGTAAACATAAATATAAATACCAAAATACTCGGGTATTTTGGGTAAACGTAAATAATTTTTTGCAATACTGCTGCAGTCACGCAGTGCGGGTGAGTGCCGGACTGGAGTGTTCGGCTCCGACATCGAATCTCGGATCTGGCGCAATGCCAACTCAAAGTGAGTCGCTCTCGCGGCCCGACAGTAACAGCAGGATTGGTTTCTGTTCAATCCTTTTTTCTGAAATTGCAGTAAAATTTTATTAAAATTTTACTTTTATTTTATTCATGTTTCATTTTATTTTGCTTTTTTGATTTTGAAACGTCATTAACAAAATGAAATGAAACTAGTGATGGAATGGCGCCATGGCGATGGCGCCCTTTTCTCTGGCGCCATCTTGCGCCTGGCGACATTATTGTTTCCATTGTTTTGGATGGCGCTAGAAATGGCGCCAAAATTCCGTGACAAGTGTTTATGTTGTTCCGTATCCAAGTGCCTTATCTGCTGAATGATGTGATTGTGTATAAAATACCTATCCTATTTAGTATTGATTTGGTATGTAATTTTTTCCTAGTAAATTTTAGAGAAAAATCCTCTGTATCAATCACAATTATGTATTTAAATGATGTGCAAATGTGTCGGTGCATATCACCATCACCATCAAGAAATTATCACCATCCAGTCCATAATCCCATCAATATGCCCACCGTAGCACATACCGTATAACCTCGAAATACCCCCATGGGGGTTTATTATTTCGCCAGCAAAATTTGAGGGGGGGGTTAATTCGGGGGGGGGGTTATTATTTCGCCAGAAATTTTCGTGCATTCATACTAAGGAATACACCTTTTCTTATACAAAAACGGTAATAAATGTGAGAAAATAGGTCATATTGGGGCTATAGATGTACATCTGTACACAAATGAGCGTATAAGTGTAGCTGCGATGCAAATAAGTAGTAATAAATACATCATGTACATTGCATACATGATGTACATCATTACGGAGGGGGGGTATTTCGAGGGGGGGGGGGTTTATTATTTCCCCAGCCCATTTTGAGGGGGGGTTTATTCGAGGGGGGGGTTAATTCAAGGGGGGGGGGGTAATTCGAGGTAATACGGTAAATAACTCAAATCGAATCACACCACATCCAATTCCCTTGAGCCGGATGATTTCTTCTCAGTCTTCTCAGTTATCTTTTCCGTTGTTCCCCTTTTTGCCTTTTTCATGCCCGTTTGTTTCTGAGTCTTTGCTGTTGGAAGGGAGTCAGTTCCTGGTTCCTTGTGCTGAAGGTTTTTTTATAGCATTTTTATCGCATGCTGAGTTTGGGTTTTGATGAAACTACAAAGCTTGATTGGATACGTACACGTTGCTGCAATAAATTGATTTGCGTATTGGAACTTTGGTATACTCCAGTCACTTCACACCCTGATTCCAGCTGGAATCGTGCCAACGATTCTTTTACGCATGCGATTTTCATACAAAGTTGAAAAAAGTCATCTCTGATATAACGCTATACGTTACTTATTCACAACAATGACTTTTTTCATCTTTTATACAAAAGTCGCATGCTTTTTCACCATTGGCACGCTTCACAGCAGAAAATGGGTGTGTGGATGCGCGGTGAAGCGTCGGGAAGTGTCTTCACACCAACACTTCCCGAACGCTTCACCAAGCTGCCAGCGCTTCCACACACATCACGAAAGTCTGCGTGAAGGCACTTCACGCTTCTTAATATGGCGCTTCCACGCAAATGTATACGCGAGGGAAGTGTGTGGAAGCGCCAGCGCCGTGAAGTGTCTTCCACATGTTTGGATGCGCGTGAAGCGCGCGGTGAAGATAGGTGAAGCGTGTGGAAGACACTTCACCCATAATCTCGTGATGTTGGTGGAAGCGTGTGGAAGCGTGTGGAAGCGCGCCGCTTCACGCGCATCCAGCCCGCTTCCACACGCTTCACGGATCCATTTTTTGCTGTGCTTCCAACGTGAGACATAAATGAGTGTGAGGGCAGAGTATCATGTACACCGAATATAGCACATTCATATTTTAGCATTCAGTTGGGACCGTCGAATGGGATCGACTGGGTCGAATGGGATCGGGATTGTTTTTTTTGTCGGGATTGGGATTGCTTTCTTTATTTTCAGGTCTAGTAATCAGGATGGGGACCACAAATACCCGAATTTTTTGGGATATGGGCACGGGATCCCATTTGAACCCTCTCGTAAACAGAGTTGTTAAAAGTACTGAACTTTTTTCAAAGTAAACTTAAACGTAAAGTATTTTTCATTTACTCACCCCTGAGTACATAAAACGTAAAGTATTTTTAAGATACTTTTACACTGCGTAAAACATGAGTAAAATACTTTCTTTCAGAGAAAACATAAAAATGAGATTTTTCTGGAGAACACGTTAAAGTTAGTATTTTTCTCAGAAAACATCATTATTTTTACTCTGATATACAAAAAGATGTGTTTTCTCTCCTGCTAAGTATTTCTTATGAAAATGTTGTATGTTTCTCACTTTCTGTTTGGCCAAATGACATTTTCTGTCCCCTAAAAATACGTTTTGTGTACTCACGTACTTTGAAAAAGTGAGTACCGGTTTTTTTTCGCGAGGAAATGTAAACGTATTTACGCAGTACTCGAGTATACGTAATTATTGAGTAAACGTAAATACGTTTTAACAACTATGCTCGTAAAGTTGCTCGTCATGCGAACCGTCGCGCACTCGCACACATAAACAGTTGCTTCCAGGGGGCACTTCCAGAGTCTTGAAAATGTAACAGACCCTGTAACATGCCCTGTAAAATGTCAAATGTCATGCAATGTGTCTAAAGTCATGGAAAATGCCTGAGAAATAGCAAATATCATCAAAAGTGTCAAAATTCATTTTACAAAGGAATTTTGCTATTTTCCATGGCATTTTCCACCACTTCAGACATTTTTCATGATATTTGACATTTTGCAGGGCATTCATTTTACAGGGTCTGTGAATGGCACCAAAAGTGCCATCATCAACTTTGGCTTACGCTCGTCGCTGGGTCCACACGTTTCGTTCGGTCCTCCACTCCCCAGAATGCCGATGGCACATCGCCCATCTTTCCACTCTGCGATCATAATGTCGTAAATAATCGGTAATTATGAGCATCATAAACGTCGGCTAATATAATCAATTATCATAATTATTATCTTGATTCTATCAATTATATCTCACTCCCCAAGCATAGTTGGGCCAATAGCTGCATGTAGTAAACACCGGGGCCAGATTTAATATAGTCGGATTACTTTATGCCGTACATTTTTCCGGAGGAAACACTCCGTCATGACGTCATCACCTTTGGCACATCACTCGTAAATTATGGCTCAGCGCCAAAAAAAATATTTGGATACACAGTGTCGTATCCGGTATTACGTTCTAAACCGGGTAAACCGTCGATATTCAAGGTTCAGTAACTTTCGGACATTGCCTGCCTTGGCAATTTTCCAGCGAACTCCACCTAAAACCCTTTTGGCACACGGCTTTAAACCTCGTTTTAATGACAAACTTTGTCATTAAAAAAAAGAAAAAATGCCGCTTTCGTCCACCGGTAAGGCAACGTGCATACACTCAGTGGAGTTGATACTCTGCCCTCGCACTTATTTGTGTCTTTGTGACAGCCAACCGAAAGCTACTGGACCGACCTTTTTACCGGCCATACTATACTATGTATTTCGGGAAGCCTAAAATATTGTTAGCTTCACCGTAAATTATTAAATCTATTTTAATCAGATTAGTTAAAAAAGGTTATTATGAATTAAATAATGGACCAAACATTTTGCTAAGCGATGATTGTCCTCACAAATCGTTTGATGTGACTGCTTCAAGTTTCCGGTCACATTGTTGATTTGCTAGGACTTGACTTGTAATACCGAGTAATATTCATGGGCAGTGGGTGCACGCGATCACAACGGTTCGTTGAACTTTGAAATCTACGTTTTATGTGGCGTTTTCTACATAATGTGAGTACTGGGCGTTGTTTTCTTTGAATTTTTTGTGTCAGCCCCACACCAAGCCGCCCCCCCCCCCAAGTCGACCAGGTGCCAGTTCCGCAAAATGAGAAGTGAGAAGTGAAATGGCAAAGGCAAAGTAAAAGCGCAAAGGCCAAGTGAAATGGACAGGTGAATTGACAAAAGTGAAGTAAGAAAAAGAAAAAGTAATTTCCCTGCGCTTTTGCCAATTTCCTTCTCAATTCACTTGCCGTTTCACTTGGCCTTCGCGCTTTCACTTCGCCTTTGCCATTTCACTTCTCACTTCTCATTTTGCGGAACTGGCCCCAGATATCCATCCCGGGGGCCTGCAAACCTATCGATCTATCCCAAGGAAAATCGTTGGCCACCATCCCGAGCCCAACTCCCCCTAGGTATGGCAAAAAATGCAAACGTATCGAAACTGTCCCCCAAAAAATTTTTCACCTACTTATCCGTCCGGAGGAGCGATTGACTATCTATATGAACCCCGCGGGGGTCCAAATCTACAAAACCCCCGGTCGAAGGACGCACTCAGGGGGGGGGGCGCCCCACCCCCCCGTTCCCAGGCTGGACATAAAAATTTGCCAGAAATGGCACTTTTTCAAGCGATTTTGTAGGCAGTCCAAATCGGGTCAGGCCTAAATGGCATCTAATCCGCGTGGCATCTGGACCCGGATAGCATGGATTTCTGCCTGCTTGGCATCTAGACCTGCCTGGCATCTATCCAATGCTGGATGCTAAGCGGGCGGTGGCGTAGGTGCCAAGCGGACGGCTGGGGCCAGGTGCCAAGCGGGCTAGATGCCATCCGGGCGCGCGGGCGGGTGGCGCGGGGAGGTAGTGAACTCAGGCGGCAAACACAAAGGGCAAAGAAGAATGGAAGTACACATAACAATGGATGTCCCTTTGTGTTTGGCTTCTGAGCTCAATGTTTGACGCATACCCCCCCCCCACCCCCGCTGCCCACACCGATTGATTGCGAGTCATGATGTTTTGATTGGGTTTGTTTGCGAGAGACGTCGGTGCAACATGCGATGATTGAATTAATTACTTAATGTTGAACATAAATATCAAACATTGACATCAACATTGACATTGACCGAAATCCTAAAAAGCCAATCCCGATCCCAAATTTTGTAAACCACCCAAAATATGTGAATTTGAAAATTTGAACTTGAAATGTAAATAACTTCCTAACAGTGCATCGGAAATGGAAATGAAAATATTTTTTGGACTTGTGAACTTATGAACTTATGAAATGAAACTCAAGTGGTCTGTGATGGATATGTGAACTTTCGACGTGAAACTTCTGTTTTTCATATGGGATTTGAGATGGATATGTGAACTTTCGACATGAAAATTGTGATTTTACTGAAAATCGGAATGAACAAAATCTCAGGACTGAAATGGACTATAATGCTGAAAATTTTTCTCTAAAATGTGAAAAACTATACGTGGAGGTCAATTCCACGCTTAACTCGATTTTTCTAGATTTGGCGCTTGTGAACTTTTGGAATGGAAGTCCCCAATTCCAATACAAGAAAAAACGCGAATCGCGGTGTGCAATGCAATTGCCCATTTCCGGCTTCAAAGGCAGTTGCCGCATCACAGCAGTTCGCGGCAGGCCGCGATAGCCGGAGCTGGGCAATTACATGCACCCAGTTCGCGTGCAATTATATAATTATAGTGGCCGCAGTTTGCGGCTAGATATGGTTAACTCATAGTAATTATGAGATTATAACGGCGTCAGTTTGCGGCTGGCGGTGAAAGCCGGAGTTGGGCAATTAAATGTGCCCAATTCACGTTTAATTATAGGATTTTTAGTAGATTAGTGATTAGTAGATTTGTGCAGTTTGCATTGGCGATAGTCCAATGCAGTGCAATTATTAGATAAGGGTGCACACGTTTTCGCAGCTGGCAATATTCCAATGCGGTGCGCGTGCACGCGTCCATGTGTGTTTGCACGTGCTCCACACAAATAGATACGGAACTTTAAAATCAGTTCCGTTCTGTGTGCACGTGTAACGTCGAGACTACCTATCAAATCGATTAATTTGAAATGCGAAATATAAAAGGCATGGCATCAATAGTATACTCGGCATGACATGATACTCTGCCATCGCACTGATTTATGTCTCGTGTTGGAAGCGTGCCAATGATTGTTAAGTCACGCGATTTCCGTAAAAAGATGAAAAAATTCATCGATGTGAATATGTAAATGAATAACATTATAACAACAATCAATTTTGTCATCTTTTTATGAAACTCGCACGCGCTAACCATTGTTGGCACACTCCCAGCGGGAACCACGCGTGCAGGGTGTAAAGTAACCAGAGTATGAGTATAATGATATGCACATTCAAAGCCTCAAATCGGCTGCGGGGGGGGGGGGGGGGTCAGATGCATACATGTGCCGTCTCATGGGTGTGTGTGGGGGGGGGGGGGGGTTCAGCCTGCTTGGCATCTACACCCACACGGCATGGAGACCGCATGGCATGTGCCGGCATGTAGCCCGCTTGGCATCTATGGGACGATAGATGCCAAGCAGGTCTAGATGCCAAGCAGGCAGAAATCCATGCTATCCAGGTCCAGATGCCATGCAGGTTTAGATGCCAAGCAGTGCAGACTCGTCCAAATCTACAATTCCCCTGGCTTATATACATGGTTTTAATCTATTTTTTGCCCAGGGGTTTTGTAAATTTGGTCCCCATGGATGTTCATATAGATAGTAAATCACTCCTCAAACAGCTGAAAAAATGTATTTTGGTGGAGGGGGTAGAGAGGGGGGTTTGCGGGGGTTGTATATATAGGCTTTTCCAAGGTATAGAAGGAAGAAAAGGGAGATAAATCGCTAAAGGTAGGTTACAGATAGCTCAAAACGTATCAAAACGTAGGGACGTATCCAGTATTTTTGAGCGGAGGGGGCGGATCGTATACGGAGCCCGGCGAACGGGGGGGGGGCGCCCCCTAAAATTTAGCCCATGTAGGGAGGGAATGGCGCCATGGCGCTGGCCCCATTCGCTGGCGCCACGCTATGGCGCCACTGGCATTGGCACCAAACGCCGCTGTATTTCTGTATTTCACAAACAAATACAGCGACGAGTGCATTTTCACAGGATTAGAGGCTGCCGGGACTAGTGTTGGCCGATGTTTTTTTGAAACATTGAAAAACAACAACGTTTTTTTATTAAAAAAACACGATGCCTGAAACTTTAAACCCTTAAAAAAATTGGCCGAAATTTTTAGTACTAAGCACTAGGTATTTTGCAAAATTGTTGTGCTTACTTGCTCAAAATAGGTGTATAATCATATATAGTACACAAAATAGCTAAAAATAGGCAATAAAACACATTATCTAGCGATTTTGAAGGAGAAAGGTATGAAAATTTGCGATTTGGAGCGAAAATTGGAGAAAATTTCTTAAACATCGCTCCAGATAAATAGCTTGGCGGCCTCTGGGATAGATAGCTGGCAGATTTGGGGGGTAACTAGGGTTCAAACGGGATTGACTTTCCGGGATAAGGATTGGCTTTTTGAGATCTCAGGATCGGGATTGGAGTCACGGGATCGGGATTGTTTGTTTTTTTGAGATTTTGGGATTGGATTTGGGGTCACATATTATTATTATAATATATATTTACTTCCTGTTTACTCATCAACTGCCGTAAGCACATCACATCAATAAGGGATAGAACAAATAACCATGTCGTTTTAAGAAAAAAAGCAAACATTTTTTTTGAAATATGGTCTTTTTTTAAAAGCTCCCAAATATGGATCTGAGTCAACATATACAGGTATATCAGACAAGTACCAGTGCTTTGTGATGTCAAATATAGCCATCTAATAGTTGTGGATTAATGGGATAGCATTATATGTGGTGATTTCTGTCAAAAATATCCATTTTTATGTTCATTCATTGTGCATATCACCTTTTGCTGAATGTTCATGACTCCAAGTGAAGTTTGGCGTGGAATAGTGCTTATGTAAGCCTAAGAGAAAGCAAATACAGTAACAGTTGTTTCACACTATGTGGGAGCACATTGGCTGGATATTATATACTACACTAGCATATCACAGCTTTTTATTACACAAAAGCATGAACAAATGGAAGATTATACACTAAAAATGCATCGAAAACCAATGAAAACAACTACCAATGGTAATTTGCATTTGAAATTGCACGCTTGCATGTAAAAATTTGCAAAATACCTAGTGTTTATTAGCACTAAAATTTTTGGCTGTTTTTAAAGACAGTTTCGATGCCTGTGTTTTTGAAGACTTTTTAAAGACAATTAAAAAAACACCAGCCATCACTAACATTAATCACAAATACCCCAAAAAAAAAAACTCAATTTAGTGACATGATATATCAAAAAATAGTCAATATTCGATATTTAATATTTTTCAACATTTGTTTGTTTAAAAAAAACTCCAGCCCCCCCAAAACACCATTGAAAAACTGTTGTCGAAAGGTATCCCTACCTAAATTTTCAGATATTTTGATACTCAGCTATACACAGCCGCATAAATGTCTGAATTCACGGGTGCACCCGATATTCTATGGGGATTACGGATGTCGTTTCAGAAGCACGTGTGCACATCTGGGAACAAACCTATTTTCCGGACTGAGATGGATTTATGCATTTTGCCCCCCCCCCCCCTTTCCCGGGCCAGACCAAAAAATGTGCCAAAAATGGCACTTTCAGAAAACGATTTTGTTGGCACTTTGAAAAAAATTTGCGCGCAAGCGCGCATTTTCCCTACACAACATATCTTTTCAGCTAACCGGTCTCGGCGGCCTCCAGGGACGTATCCAGGATTTTGAGCGGGGGGGGGGGGGCTGCTTTTTTACGGGGGCCGGCGAACGGGGGGGGCTCAGCCCCCCCCCCCCTAAAATTTTTCCCTAGATAGGGACGGAAATGCGTTTTGGCGCTAGGGCCATACAAAGGCACCACGCCATGGCGCTATTGGCGTTGGCGCCAGCGCCAGGAACCGCTTTATATGTATGTAAAAATACATAGATATACAGCGATATTCGCAAAAAATTGTTTATTTCCGAGGAAATTCGTTTACAGTGGCCGATCCGCTGAAAATACAATGGATGGGGAATAGATTGCGCGCTTGCGCGCAAAATTTTTAAGAAACATCAGAAAATATATAGGAAAAGTTACATTTTCCGGGACTTTTTGGGTCTCACCCCGGGAAGGGGGGGGGGCTGCAGCCCCCCCCGCCCCCCCCCTGGATACGTCCTTGGCGGCCTCAAAGCCAGTGAGAATGGACTCGATTCCTGTCCATGTCGCTCTATATGCCTGTAAAATACAGACGTACACTGCTGTTTTGGCGCCAGGTGTACAGGGGTACAACTTTAGGGGGGGGGGGGCACCGCCCCCCCCCGTTCGCCGTGCTCCGTATACAATCCGCCCCCCGCTCAAAAATCCTGGCTACGTCCCTGTCCAGAGGGATAGATAACTGAAAATTTTTGGGGCGGGGTTTGCGGGGGTTCAATAAATAGGCCATTGGAAGGTATAGAAGGAAGAAAAGGAAATAAATCGCTAAAAGTAGGTGAAAAACAGCTTAAATAGGTAATAAGGAACATGAATTAGAATTTTGAAGGTATGACAAACTATAAAAAGGTATGAAAATTGGGGCAAAATTTCTCTAAAAGCGCTCCAGATAGCTGGGCGATTTTGGGGATAGATAGTCAAAAATTTTGCTGCCGGGACAGATAGATGGCTGCGCGGTTCTCTGGGATAGATAGGTAGCTCGCAAATTGGGGGGGGGTAATGACCCCCCAACCCCCTACTAAAGCCCTGGTTCCGACATGAAGATTGTGAAATTTTTGCACCCATTTTACTTGGAAATCGAGCACATCTCAATCTCATAAATTTTTCTACTACACTGGCCCCACACGCTAGTTGACATCGACACCAAATGTCAACTGATTCCCAACCCAATTCAAAGCTTGCTGACGAACCGACAAACGACGTTTAAATGCAAAGGTGTTGAATCATATTGCAAATGAAAGCTGTAGTGTTGAGAAAAATTTGCGGTACACGCAATGTGCATACAATAATGTGTAGTTTTTATTTGTGAGCAAGCTTTGAATTGGGATGGGAACCAGTTGACATTTGGTGTTGATGTCAACTAGCGTGTGGAGCGCCATTGGCGCACTGCACACTAAAATTTTGCGTTCAGTGTTCGAACGTTTTTGCCTGCTGAACTACACATGTAACGCTGTAACACACGCTGAAATCAAAATCTAAACAACAACAACGTATTTGAAGTGTAACAAATTCGGAATTTGTAATATTTCATGCAATTTGTACGCGAGCCGATTTTTTACGCTTCAAAAAACGTTGTGTTCTTTAGATTTTATTTTCAGCATTTGTCGTTCAGCGTGCAAAAACGTTCGAACGCTGAACGCAAAATTTCAGTGTGCGGTGGGCCAATGAGTGCAACTTAGAATAGAATTGGCACTGTGCCAAAAGAAAAAATAACGTGCAGACACTGCGGAACTTGTCGCAGAAGAAAGTGTGAAGAAAGAGAATAACTTGGATTTAAGCATTACCAACCTTTGTTCCAAATTCCAAATGTTCCACAAAGTTCTACACTTCCAATAATACACATGCCATGAAAATCGTATTCCCTCCGGTGACAGCCCTACTAAATATGAAACGAAAATGGAAAAATTCAACGAACCGTGGTAACCACAAGTGCTTCTTATCAATGGGTATTACTCGGATGCATCATTTTTATGTAAACTTGCGAGCCAAGTCCTACCAAATCAACAATGTGACGGGAGACATGAACCCGTCACATCAAACGATTTGTGCGGACAATTATCGCTCATTCAATCGTTTAGGCCATTAATTTTATGCACGTGAACGAATAAATACAGGTTATTTCGCATTTTTTAAGTTCCGTTTGAAGATAGCAATGTTTCCGGCTTCTGGAAACGTCACACATTTGAAAATAGTAGGATCAGCCGGCATGCGGGCAATCTTTTCTTTTTTTATTTTTCTTTTTGCGAAAGGTCAGTTCATAAGTTTCAGTTGGCCGCCTGCCAGCTGAAGACATAAATAACTGTAGTGGTAGAGTATCATGTAATCCGACTATACTCCCTACAGATTTGTAGGGTAGGGGCGTACGCCCGATAGATTTTTTTAAGTTCAGCCGCATCGACGCACATGCACCGAGAGCAAGGCGTTCATAAAATACACAAAACTATCCCTTAAGGTCGCCGATATTGCAATATGACGTATATCGCTTCGATTTTGGCTCGGAAATCACGATTTCGTCATTTCTTGGCCGTCTGCCATTTCGTTTTTTATTTTTTTTTGTCGGGCAGGTTACTCGCATAAGGCGCGCTTTTGTACGCTCGTGCATGCATTTCTTTCTTGTCGCTGCCCTCATGTTTTTGGTTTGCAGACAGTGAACACTAAAAAAGTGAACCACCTGCCTACACAAAAGCGCGACTTTTGCGAGTAACCCGCCCGACAAAAATAAAATAAAAAACGAATTGACAGACGGCCAAGAAATGACGAAATCGTGATTTCCGGCCAAAATCGAAGTGATATACGTCATATTGCAATATCGACGACCTTAAGGGATGGTTTCGTATATTTTACGAACCGCCTTGCTCTCGGTGCATGTGCGTCGATGTGGCTAAACTTAAAAAATCTGTCGGGCGTACGCCCTACCCTACAAATCTGTAGGGAGTATTAAATCTGGCCCCCAGGGGGC
>OZ038450.1:1615685-1697938 GCA_964036195.1 Sphaerolaimus hirsutus | reverse complement strand
GTCTACATTTCTCAAAAACGATTTCCTAAATTTTTACTTTTGACAAAAGAATCAGTTGCCGCATGAGAGCTTTCACAGGTACTCAGAAGTAAATAAATATACCGTATTTCCTCGAAATACCCCCAGGGGGTTTATTTTTTCAGAGTGGAAAGTTTGAGGGGGGTATTTCGAGGGGGGGGGGTATTATTTCGTCAGAAATTTTCACGTAATTCATAGTAAAGAGAACGCTTATATACACAAAACAGGTAATCAAGGTGTCCAAGTATACTTGGCGGACTTGTTACTCTGCACTAGCACTTACTTATGTCTCACGTTGGAAGCGTGCCAATTATAATTTAAGCAGTAATTTTGTAAAAATATGAAAAAATTCATTGTTGTTATAAAATTAACATTGACAATGCCATAACAGCAATGTATTTTTTAATTTTTTATGAAAATAGCATGAGTTTAATACTGTTGGCCAGGGTTGGTTTTATAAAAATTCATTTTAGTAAAATTGTATAAAAATTGTATAAAAATTTTATTTTATTTTAATTTTATTCTTGTTTCATTTTATTTTATTTTATTTTATTCCCAAAAGTCATTAATAAAATAAAATGACACATTTTACAAAAAATTTACAAAAATTGTACAAAAATTTTACAAAAAATCAGAATCATGCATGCAAGGCCAGAAAAATGTTTTAATTAGACCTATACATGAAAAACCTGTGACAAATTTTTCCCTTACTTTTCAAAAGTTGCATGCAGTATGTATGTCATGCAAAGTGTGAATTGTGTATCCAAATTTTGTGTTTTTGTATCCATAGGATGTTTTGTATCCAAATCTTATGTTTTTGTATCCAAATGTTCACATAAGATTTGGATTCAACAACAACATAATTTGGATGCAAAACATAATATTTAGAAATAAAACATAAGAATTGGACACAATTTGCTTGACAATTGATACTTTAATTTTTACATGTCATGACAATTTACACTTTACCTCACATTTGTCATGACAATTGACACTTTGCATGACATTTTACATGACATTTGACACTTTACAATGCTTGGGACTGCCCCCAGATCCGTGAACAAACAGGTACAAACTCAAGCAATGAGATAAAATTTAACAAAAAAGATGAATTTTGATACAATTTTACAAAAATATGAATTTTTATACAATTTTACAAAAATTTTACAAAAATTCGAATTTTTATACAATTTTTATTTTTATTCTGAAATTTTCCATTTTATTTTATTTTATTTTATTCTTGAATATTCCATTTTATTTTTATTTTATTTTTATTTTTTTCTGAGATTTTGCCAACCCTGCTGTTGGCACGCTTCCAACGTGTGAACAACGCATGCGAGGTGTAAAGTTACTGGGGTATAGGGTATATTTGGACATATCAACGTCTATCGCTACACAAACTAGTACATGTGAAGGGTGTGCTTCTAAAAGTACCGATCTACAAAAAATCGATTTTGAGATAATCGCGATTGAAAGTTTGGAGTATGCAATACCCATACATGGGTATTGGGTATGGGAATTTTGGGTATGGGTATTTCGGCCATATTGTTGGGTATCCACATGCATGGGTATAATCATTGATTATACACATAACACTAGCTATATAAAATTTAGTGAATTGTATTTTTGTAGTACAGTACATTTTAAAGGAACAAGTTGGTAATAACATGTAGATCGGTATTTTATAAAGCACAAAATCAGAAAGCTGTAGATGGGTACTTTTACCCATAATAAAAAAGCACAAAATGAGTTTTTGCTCAACCGGACACCGATCTGACATCTGTACTTTTAGAAGCACAACAAATAATGTGCAGATCGGTACATTTAAAAGAACAATTTTGAAAAAAGTGTGTAGATTGGTACTTTTAAAGACACAAAAGCTGAAAAAGCTTGTAGATCGGTGCTTTTAAAATTTCAAAAACTGTATTTTGCGATTTTTTTGCTTTTTTCGACCCCCCATATCTCAAAATTGAATTTCGCACCCCCCACATATTATATATATTTTTGAAGCGCATTTTTATGGGGACCCCAAAAATAGTCCTAACTCAAATTTGAAAAATTTGTAGATTGGTACTTTTAGAAGCATACCCTTCATGTGTAGCTGCGATGCAAACTGCGACCAATACATACATAATGTACACTGCATACATCATGTACATAATTCCAGACGGGGGGTATTTCGAGGTGGGGTTATTTTTTCCCCAGCCCAAAAACACCTGGGGGTATTGCGAGGGGGGTTTATTCAAGAGGAGTAAATCGAGGAAATACGGTAAACTGTCCGATAAAGGTAGCTTTTCCATTTTACCAGCCAATCTACAGTGACACACTTCTCTCGACACCTCACAAATGCGTCTTTCATTTCAAATTTCTCACTAAATTCTCCAGATTGGGACTGGCCCCTGGGCCGATGGTTTCCGAGGGGGCGGGGGTGGCATCGCCGCTTGTAGAGCGCCCAGGTCACTGCGTTGGGATTGGGGGAGGGGGGTTGAAGGTTTGATTTGGATTGACGGTGCATTCATTGAGTTTGCAATGTAAAGAAAGGGGGTAAATTTTGAGTGTCAAGCCGGAGTTACAGCATAACGATAAATAGAAGGTGAAGCGACAAATACATGTCGCCGCAAATTCGATTACTAACGAACGCTTAACGATATCCATCCTAAAATTGACATGTTGAAAGCACTAACCGATATCTACATCGTGTCCAAAAATTATCTAAAACGCTCCAGTGGTTCTTGAGATATCAAAGAAAAACGAAAATTTCGCTATTTGTCGGCAATCTCAATGAGAAATGCTGCCGACAAATAGCGAAATGTTCGTTTTTCATTGATATCTCAAGAACCACTGGAGCTTTTTAGATAATTTTTGGACACGATGAAGATATCGGTTAGTGCTTTCAACAGGTCAATTTAGGGATGGATACCTTCAAGCGTTCTTAAATAATCGAATTTGTATTTGTCGCTTCACCTTCTATTTATCGTTATGCTGTAACTCCGGCTTGACAAGAACTAGGGTGTCAAAAAAAATTTTCTACGGAAAACGGAAAACGGAAAGGTAAATTTTTTTCACTTTACGGAAAACGGAAAACGGAAAGGTAAAAAAAAAAATTCTGCCGGAAAACGGAAAACGGAAAGGTAAAAAAATTTCACTCAGCGGAAAACGGAAAACGGAAAGGTAAAAAAAAATTGTCGGCCGGAAAACGGAAAACGGAAAAATGAAATGCCGGAAAACGGAAAACGGAAAGCAAAATTTTCACGGAAACGGAAAAAAATAAAGCAGAAGCCTTGGTGCGGTTTAAATCATTGATAAGAAGATTCAACAAAGATCCAAACTTATTCAAACAATACTGGAAAGTTTTGGACGACCAACTAGAAAAGGGAATAATTGAGACCTGTGACAACAAAACAGACAACAAGGGGATTCATTACCTGCCACACCAGCCAGTAATCACACCGGGCAAATCGACATCATGCAGAATCGTGTACGATGGGTCGTCAGGTAAGCCCAGTTTCAATGAGTGCCTTTTTAGAGGACCAATTACAACACCATTAGCACTGGGCCTACTCCTGAGGTTCAGGGCAGGCAATCTAGCATTAATTGCCAATATTGAAAAGGCATTTTTTCAAATAGGATTGCATGACCAAGCTAGAGACTACACACGATTTTTCTGGCTGAAAGATGCCTCAAAACCAGTAACTGAAAATAACTTTATAGTACTTTGTTTTAAACGCATACTGTTTGGACTTGTCTGCAGCCCAGCAATTTTGGGAGCAGTCATAAAATACCATTTAAATGTGACAATAAACAACATGAATGAATATGAAGAAAATGAAGGGGAACAAAACCAGTTGGCGATGATAATAAACAACATTTACGTCGATAACTTCATCATGAGTGTCACAAATGAAGTTGAAGCTTTAGAACTATATTACAAAGTCAAAGCTTTATTTGACCAATGATGGCTGTCAAACTCCAGATCAGTCATGAATGAAATAGCAGAAAACAACAGGAGTCCAAAGGTGAACAAAATTGTCGCAGTAATGGGTATGAAATAAAATCACTGAATGGACATGCTGGCAATATCAACACCAAAATTGCAAATTGACAGCATCACAACACCAACCAGACAAAACTTGAATAAATTATTGGTGTCAGCATATGACTCAATTGGGTTCACAGCACCTGTTTCACTGACCCTGAAATCGCAGTTGTCAATGCTGCTCCAAGAGACAAAAACAACACAATGGGATGAGCCAATTGAAGATAAATACAGATTGGAAAAACAATGGAAAAGAGCCAGAAAACTGAAAATCGAGCCAGAAAATGGAAAAATGGCCTGGTAAAACGGAAACGGAAAGGTAAAAATTTTTCAGCCGGAAAACGGAAAAATGGGCCGGAAAAACGGAAACGGAAAGGTAAAAAATTTTCAGCTGCCGGAAAACGGAAAACGGAAAGGTAAAAATTTTTCGGCTGCCGGAAAACGGAAAACGGAAAGGTAAAAAATTTTCAGCTGCCGGAAAACGGAAAACGGAAAGGTAAAAAATTTTCCTGCGGAAAGGCGGAAACGGAAAACGGAAACGGAAATTTGACACCCTAACAAGAACGTCTGGGTCTGCGCTCTGCGCTAATATATGCTTGAGAAGTGTATAAAAGTCACAAATCAATAAAGTCTGTCTTCTTCGTGTAGACTATTTTCATGTAAAAAAGATGTTTGTCACTTGAAACTTCTCACATCACTGGGCTATCCCTTTTCAGAACAATCAGAACCTAAACTCTTTAAACGATGGGGGCTTATCATATCAAATGATGTGGTAGCTGAAAAAACACGCAGATCTGTAGCAACTCCGCCCTTGGCGAATGTACATTCTTCCATAATTGTTACTATTTTCCACACCACTACAGCAACCCCCTCAATAAAACCCACCTATAATAGCAGTAAACTACATAGACAAGGGCGGCATAGATTGGAACAGCGACAATGACGGACAGAACGGCGCCAGAGAAGGCCAACACCCACAATTTGCCGTGAAATAGATGGAAATCGCTCCCGTGGTAAGTTACGTAAGTGTACGAATTGTTGAATGTGGACATTTTTTTGACGGGCGGCAATGTTTTTAAATTTTCTCGCTTTTTCAATGTAAATAGATGTGTTTGGGCATGCGTTTGCGCTGTGGGTTACTTTATAATCTTGCGTAGGATGTGCGGCTCCAGAAGTTGTTTGGAATTATTGTACAAGCATGTTTTGTGGATAGAGATATTGCTAAATCGACTTTTAGAAGTGGGCGCTTCAATTGGGAAATGCAAAACGCTCATACTGCTCACACTGCTGGGAAAATTACCTAGTATGAAAGCCGTCTAAAAGCAACATGATAAAGCTGAGTGAAGAGTAGTGAGGACTAGTGATGTGAAAAGCGCCAGAACTTTGGCGCCAAGCGCCAAAAGCGCCATGGCGCTTTTCCGACCCTTAGCGCCAAGCGCCAATGGCGCCAGAGCAAAATGGCGCCAAGCGCCAGTAGCGCCATAGTGCTTTTTGATTTGGCGCTAGTGCCAAGCGCCAGCGCCACGCATTTTGTTCCTGGCGCCGGTCAAAAATAGCGCCAAGCGCCAAAAGCCCCATGGCGCTTTTCATGGGCATGGTGCCAAGCGCCAATGGCGCCACGGGAAAATAGCGCCAAGCGCCAAAAGCGCCATGGCGCTTTTTGCTTTGGCGCTAGAGCCAGGCGCCAGCGCCATGGCGCTTTTACATCACTACTGAGGTCACTTCAGTTAATGAACGAAATCTGCTGTGAAGAAGACCCAAGCACACAACACAAGCACAGGCCCATCTAAATACAACTGCCTCCAATAATTCACCACTAATTCATTTCCATCACACACATTCACCAATCACATGCATCATGCATCATCGTCATCACCATCACTATCATGCAGCTCATTCTTCTAGAGCGCCGAGTGCACGCCCGTGCGTGTGCTCACTCTGCGCGTCAACGTGACCAGTTCCGCCTCGGAGCTCACCGCTGGCCGCAGTCCCAGATCCTGTAAAATGCCCTGTCAAATGACAAGTGTCTAAAGTCATGCAAAATGCCCTGTAAATGGCAAACGTTCTTTACAGGGCATTTTACAGCTTTGGGATTGGCACCTGGTGAGCTCGCCGTGCTTGGTGAGGCATCGTGTGTCTGCAAATGGGTGGTGATTGTGTGAGCAGGGAAATCAACTGTTTGGTTGGGAGATGGCAGCTTTCTAGGTATATATTTTACTTACATATTCCATTTTACGCCAAGAGCACAAAATGATAGGAAGTACCCTCTAATAAAAAGTTCTTTCTAATTGAAGGTAGAGAACAAGTGATGAAATCATTGAATGTACCGTATAACCTCGTAATACGCCCATGGGGTTTATTATTTCGCCAGCAAAATTTAAGGGGGGCTTATTGGAGGTGGTTTATTATTTCGCCAGCAAAATTTGAGGGGGGTTAATTCGAGGGGGGCTTATTCGAGGGGGGTTTATTATTTCGTCAGAAATTTTCGTAAGGATCGTAAAGTAAATAGTAGTCGTTTGCATATCTAAAACAGGTAATAAATGTGTCCAAACAGGATATATTTGGACATATAATCGTAGATAGCTACACAAACTAGTCTATTTATGTGTAGCTGCAAGCAATGCAATTAGCTGTAAAAAATACATCATGTAAACACCTTCCCGGTCACGTCCGGCACCCATTTTTTGATTTTACTTCTCACATCCTATACCCAGTTCTAGGGTGCCGCAGAGGCTGAAACTTGGGGAAGATATTGGCGCAACCCCCCTCTACCTCGCATGAACTAGGGGGGTCGCCGCGACCCCCCTAATTCATGCGAGGTAGAGGGGGGTTGCGCCAATATCTCCCCCAAGTTTCAGCTTCTGGCGCGCCCTAGAACTGGAGATAGGGTGTCACAAGTACGATCAAAAATAGGGTGCCGGACGTGACCGGGAAGGTGTTTATTTACATCGCATACATGATGCACATCATTCCGGTGGGAGGGAGGCGGTATTTCGAAGGTTGGGGGGTGTTATTTTCCCAGCCCGTTTTGAGGGGGGTTAATTCAAGGGGGACAATTCTAGGTAATATGGATACGGTAAATATATTTACCTACATTTGTAGGTATTGCGGTATTGTTCGGAAGAAAACACGCCTTCGTGCTGCGGTCCTCGTCAGTTTGTCGAGTCCGCGCGGGAACAAATAGCCTGCAAGGCTGCGACTGAAACATGTCCATTGAATCGGGCAACCCGGCACAATTAATTAAAGGGTCAATCGAATTTGGCACCTGGACTTTGTTATTGAACTGGTTTCGGCCGATCGCACATTGGGACTGGCTCCGGGCGGCGCTTTTCGACGCACATTTGAATCAGTCGCCGATGTCGTTGCAGATTCCTCTGGTGGCAGCGATGGCATGGCGCTGTTTGAGGGGGGAAGGTGGTATTTATAATCCAGTGACCGCACACTTTAAAAAAAGCGTGAAAGCAAAAAAAGATTACTCTCGTTGAATAACATTGCTCTCATTCATCGTCGCTGAATAATTTGGTGACATTTGTACGTAAATGTAGCCATTTTAATGCGGCAACACTCTTCTTACTTCGTGCTTATCAGTACACGCTGAATTTTTTTTAGAAATGTGCCGATTTACTTGTGGATATTGTTTATCGTATGCTGACACAGCGAAATTGATATAGCTTTTTTCGTGTAGACGAGGGAGAAAATATCACCTCCCCTCAAATAATCCCATATTCACACTTTGCCGTATACAAAAGCCCTGGGGCTATTTCGAACACAAAACGTACACATCCGGAGTTATATTCTGTTGTTCATCCGTCTTCTTTTTGAGCAGTCTGCATTTTGCGTCAAGTTCCTGCTCTGCGCGTATGTCCGCCGTGAACGGTTTGCATTTGGATGTCATTAAGGGAAATGGCCACAAAATGTATCTGTGATAAGCGGATTCCCTGTCAGTTTGAGTGAATATCTTGTTATTTTTTGTGGTGTCTTTTTGAACTGACCGATCGCCGAACAACTGCTTTACATTTTCCAGTCGTGAGCCTGAAAAGGGACGTTTTTTATAAAAATTCGCGGAATGGAAATCTTTGCTGGCGAAATATCCGTGGACATCTGCGCACAGTGGACATTTGCGCGCAGTGGACATCTACGCTCAGTGCACATTTTCACGTGCGCAGTGGACATTTAGGCTTAGTGGACATCCGTGACGCATGTGCCAGCCAATGCATGGCGACAGCAGCAGCAGGTGTCAATGTGCTTTTTGCTTTGGTGATGGTAAGCGTCAGTGCGAAGTGCGATTGTTCACGGCACCGTGTTCAAATAGTGCCAAGCGCGAATACCGGATATTGGTGATATCGCCAACAAACCCCATTGCAGTGGCGCTTTTACATGACTACCGTATTTCCTCGAAATACCCCCGGGGGGTTTATTTTTTCAGAGTGAGAATTTTGAGGGGGGGTTAAACGAGGGGGTGGGGGTATTTCGAGGGGGGTATTATTTCGCCTGAAATTTTTTGAAAACCAAGTACTAAATTGTCGTCTGAAACGTACGCAGACGTCGAAAATGCAACAAAAATCGCCATTTATAAGACTCTAAAGACTTGTATAAGTGTGTAGACGTATAATCACTGTTCTTACATAGCAGAGTCATCGTTTTTAACGTGTGTTTTGCATTACCCAGATGACAAACCGCAGCCTTTGTCATTTACGTTCTCTATACACTAAATTTGGGGGGGTATTTCGAGGGGCGGGGTTTATAAGTTCATAGTGTCCATTTTGAGGGGGGTATTTCGAGGGGGGGGGTATTTCGAGGAAATACGGTAGTCACTTATCCCCGCAAAACCAACCAGTAGAGAAGTAGGCGTTGGCGCCATCAGCGGTTTTGGCCCAGGTTCTGGTCACCTCAGCCACATTGGGGTTGTCCACCCGGATGCCATAATTCTTCATTTGATCCACAGTGGTCTCGTTTCTAAGACACAGCCACACGTGGAATTTGGCCAAATCGCCCACCATGTACAGGGCGGGCAGGATGGCGAAATAGAACGCGAACAGCTCCCAGCGTTGGGGGTCCACTGGGGGTTGGGTTTGGGGTTGTTATTAATTAGGGGGTGATGGAAATGTGGCCAGTGCAATGGTCTTAGAGTGGCATTCTACTGCAGCCATAAATACCCATAAATTTTCTACCCCAGGGCACATCACAAACAACGGTTTTGTACTAGGATTTCAAAAAAAAATTAGCGAAATAATACCCCGCCCTCGTTTAACCCCCCCCCCCCCTCTCGGGACCACTATGAAACAATCACCCCCGGGGGGTATTTCGAGGAAATACGGTATAGAGATACTTTGTAGAGAGATTCTCTGTGCTTTTTTAATTGATTTGTTCAGATGACACTGCCACTTTGACCTTATTGTTGAGATAACAAAACGATCCTAAAGAAAGACTTCACAAAAAAGAGTTGTTAAAAATGGGAATTCCGGAAAATGTAAATGTAAACGTATTCATAACAACTGAAATAAATGGTGCCAAAATGGAAAAATTAACTTTTTACAACTCTCTTCACTTCTCACTTCTCATTATACTTCTCACGATCATTTTACTTTTAATTTCACTTCTCACTTCTCACTTCTCAAATAGTTTGTAACAACCAACATCACAAAATAAAACAGGCACAAATTTTTACCCCCCCCCCCAACCATATTTGCCATTGACCGCGTCAATGATCACACAGACCACAAACTGCGTGCTAGTGAGCAGCACGAACGAAATGCTCGCGCTGCCATAGATCACAGTCAAGAGAAAGTACTTGTGATTGGAGTAGCCCACGCACGCGTTCACCCACGGGCAGTGGTGGTCGAATCTGCGGGTGGCACATTCGATTGTATTGTCGCTGTTTATTACGTGTTGAACCCTAGTGTAAGGCGCCGAAACTATGTAGGGTTTATGCGCAGATAGCTGCAAAGTATGTGCAGAATCCTACCCATAATCTAATTAATAAAATCATGTGATAAATTTCGTAACCAATCATTACATAGTAAAAACGAAACATGATAAAAAAAACTGTATAATTTTTGGTTCATGATTCAGATGGGTTATGGTAGGTTTCATACTCCAAACATACCCTGTGTGTGATGCATCTTATATTTTATTTACTGTATTTCCGTTAAACGCCCCCCTATAATGACCCCCTCCTCGAAATACCCCCAGGTCTGAGCGGGCCTGTGCCTCTGTGCATGTTTACCCGCTGTGCATGTCGGGGGTATTCTAGATTGTGAGCCTCCAGGGGGTTGGATAGATAGGGGCAGGCCTGATACGCACATCTGCCCGATACGCACATTTTCCCGTTTTTTTCACTTGACACATTTTCAAGTTATTTTCAGATATGAGTGAAGTGAAAAAAGTTCACTAATGTCATTGCGCACCTTTTTTCACTTTACTCATATCTGAAAATCGCTTGAAAAAGTGTCAAGTGAAAAAAACGGGCAAATATGCGTATCGGGCAGATGTGCGTATCAGTGCACCCCGGATAGATAGCTAATCGCTCCTTTGGAAGGATAGATAGCTGGAAAAAATTTAGGGGGTTGGGGGTTCAATATATAGGCTTTTTCGTGATGTAGAAAAAAAAGTTGGAAAATCACAAAAGTAGGTGAAAAATACTAACAATGGGTATATAAGCACATATACTACAAAAAATAGCCGAAAAAGACAATAAACCACATGAACTAGTGATTTTGAAGGTAAAATAATCTATAAAAAGGTATGGAAATTAGAGATTTGAGTGAAAATAAGGGTCAACATGCACAGAAGGCCACAGTCGTCTGAGCAAGCTGGAGAAAACATAATTAACCCCACCTCAACATTTACTGGCGAAATAACAAACCCCCTCGAATTAACCCCACCTCAACATTTTCTGGCGAAATAATAAACGCCCCGGGGTATTTTCGAGGAAATACGGTAGCTGAATTTCGCACCTGGGGACGCACCGCCTGCAGCGGGAACAGTGATGCGTTCGATCAGGTTTCAGCTGGCTGCAACTGGCATGGGGGATAATTTGAGGGAAATTGGAAAAGTGTAAATTTTAAAGCGAGCGAAAAAGCAGAACAGAACTGACGATATAAAGTCGTTCAAGAATAGTACCGTATTTCCTCGAAATACCCCCCCCCCTCGAAATACCCCCCCTCAAAATGGGCACTATGGATTTGTGGTCTGGGAAATGCATAACAGACGTTCAAAACACTTACCTACTGTGTTACGTTAGAACATCGTTTCTACCATCTACATCCTTATATAAGGCTGTAAAAACTTAAAAATGGTAGTTATTGTTGCATTTTTCACGTTTTTACCTCAAAATTCTCACTCTGAAACAATAAACCCCCGGGGGGTATTTCGAGGAAATACGGTATTTAAATTTCCAAGTGTTCACATTATCTTTTCTGAAGAGCTTATTTTTACAGGAAAATGTCAGTTACCGTATTACTTCGAAATACCCCCATGGGTGTTTATTATTTCGCCAGCAAAATTTGAGAGGGGGGTTAATTCGAGGGGGGTTTATTCAGTGGTGTTTATTATTTCCCAAGCCCGTTTTGAGAGGGGGGTTAATTAGAGGGGGGCTTATTCCAGTGGGTGTTTATTATTTCCCAAGCCCATTTTGAGGGGGAAGGGTCAATCCGATGGGGGTTTATTCAAGGGGGGATAATTCGAGGTAAAACAGTATTTATTGTTTTTCCGCGGTGAAAGAATCATCAAATTTGTCAAACTGAGCCTGCTTACTGAATGCAATACAGGAAGTTGCCATCCACATCACATGTTTTCACATCCAATTTTCTGCCTTCCACAATATGCAGAAGTGTGTTGTGGTCTGGTCTCACGTTGGGAACTGGTGCGTAATTTTATACGCCCAACCAAGTTTTAAGGCCAGCCAGATTCATTTCACATTATTTCCTCGAGTAATACGACCGCTCGATAAATACCCATCACAGTTGTTAAGATGTATTTACATTTACTCTAAAAAAGTACTGGGTAAATACATATAAGTGTACTTTTTGAAAAAGTACATGTACTTACCTGTACATGTACTTTTGAAAAGTACATGTGTACAGAAAAAAGTATTTTATAAATTTCAAAAGGGGGAACTTATTCGAAGGTGGGACTTATTCACGGATACATGGCATATAGGTACTTTGGAAAAAGTTCAGAAATTTGAACAACTCTGATACCCATCTGGGCGAGTTGGTGCAACTACCAGACCCTGTAAAATTTCAAATGTCATGCAATTATATCTTAAATCATGTAAATGTGAAATCATGTGAAAATCAAGTGAAATCACGCAACTCATGTAAAATGCACTGGAAAATGTCAAATGGCATGCAAATTGCAAAATGGAAAATGTAAAACTTCATATAGGTAAATTTTATTAATGGTCGTTAGACATTCTTCCGGGTATTTTACATTCCTTTTGACTTTCACATTTTACAGAATCAGGGAGTGGCCCCTGGGGACAAATAAATATTCTCCCACGAACAACACCCACAAATTTTGTCGGCAGCGCGAAATTCCGGATAAAATGACTCGAGCTACCCGAAAAACTGTGGGGCAAAGCAAATTGCGCGCCCCAGCCTTCAGTGTTGGTGCTGGTCGTAGTCCGCTTTTTACCTGGCACGTCGCCAGCTCCGAGCAGAGACGTGGGCGTGTCGTCGCTTCTGCCCGTCACGTGGTATTGCGCTGGCGTGTGCGGGTGCCTGCGAGGCATTGTTTTTGGTTTGACAATGCATTTTTATTGATGGACATAACTCCAGTCAGGACTGAAGTAAAACACTCGAATTAATCTCACGTCTGCAATGAGTGAAACGATGTGAACGATAAAAACTAGTATTGTGGGTTGTGAACATGTAATAAGGTAAGTAACAATGACATGAATGAAGCTGGGAGTATATCCGAACTAGGTAAGTGGATTCGACAAATACTAACAGAGGGAACGATGGAAATGTACAGTAGCAGTTGTTGTTAACCATACACGATGCATTTACTGTATTTACTGTATAAAGCGTTAAAGACAAAACCCCATCCTCCCGCCGAATAACCCCACCCAAATCCCCCCAGTAGTAAACAGGTATAATTAATTACCTGGCGAGCGCGGTGCGCACGTAGCTGAGCAAAAACAGGAGCACCATGAGGGCGAAGCAGGTGGCGTAGATCTCCCTCTGCACGGGGGCGCACAGGTCGGCCAGCACGATGGCCACGTACACGTACACGCCCCACGAGAACGAGCCCAGCAGCACCGCCGCCTGGCCACGGGTTAGACTGCAACTGAATGGCGCGAGTGACGGTTGCACCATGGAGCCCGTGGGAAGTGAGGCGTCAAACGCCTACAGCGCTAACGCCAGGTGTGGCTGACGTGTTGGCGCGCTTCAAAGATCGGCCACCAGGCACCGGAACATTTTGGTCCAGTTTGGGCCCACACACGCTGGTTGACATCGACACAAAATGTCAACTGGTGCCGATCCCGATTCAAAGCTACGAGTGGACGAACGACGTTCAAACGCAAGCTTTGAATTAGGAACGGAACCAGTTGACATGTGGTGTCGATGTCAACTAGCATGTGTAGGGCCTTTATCACGCACAGAAAGCGCCAACGCTATTGGTGCAATTTTTCAAGGCGCCGCACGACGAAAATACCGAAATGTGACGCCAAAGCGACAATGCCATGGCGCCATTTTTATTTATTTTACCACTGATATGCAGATTGCGGCTCCCGTGTAATTCGGTTTGCATATGCAAATGAGAGATGTGAGAAATGCCATCAATCGACTACAAACATTAGCTATGAGATGAATTTATACGTAGGTATACTCGGCGGACATCACACTTAGTATGAAAACCTACCGTAACCCATCTGAATAATGGACCAAAAATTATACAGTTTTTACATCAAAAAATTTCGTTTTTACTATGGAAATATTAATTACGAAATTTATCACAACATTTTATTCATCAAATTATAGTAGGTTTTCATACTAGGTGTGCTGTCCGCCGAGTATACTGATTTGTCAGGTCGTATTCAGTGAACCAGACTTTTTATCGGTTGAAAATACATAAAATTAATCGACTACTAACAGGCAGCAGTTTCAGAACATAAAGGAGTAGGCAAAAAGCGATACTCTTTTTAGCTTTGTCAGCGGCTACCAACTGCCATCTTTTATAGCTGCACACTTTGCTTAGTTTCATATTATTCTAGCCCTAAGAATCCTCGAAATTTTGAGTGGTCCCGAAAATTTACTTTTCGACCAAAAAATGTCAAAAGTTATTGATTTTTTGTCGATCGGTTTGTTTATTTTGTAGACAAGATTTGTGGAAGTTTGTGACAGCTCATATGAGACAAAATGAATATTTATGTTTCATTTTTCCGAAACACATACATATTTTGTACACGGAAACAACAGACATAACTTTATCAGTGATCGTAAATATTGGTTCAGAGCATTGGAACTGCAAAATGCACCAAAAAGGGTTTTGGTTGGGGAAAAGAACGGGTTAAATAATTAAAAAACACTTAGAAATCAGAGCAGAACCTGCCAATTGAAAACCAGGTGCCACTCCCAGACCCTGTAAAATTACCTGTCAAATGTCAAATGACAGGCAAAGCGTCTAAAGTCACGGAAAATGCCCTGTAAAGTGACAAACGAGTATGCCATTTCCCAGGGAATTTTTATATGACTTTAGACACTTTGAATGACATTTGACATTTTTCAGGGCACTTTACAGGGTCTGGGAGTGGCCCCAGAACAAAAAAAAACGACGTTTTGATCGACGTCGATAATTATAGATACATAATTGATGAAAACATAAACATCTAATAATACTGGTAGATCCGAGGGAGTAAAGCTGTTAAAAATCAAACGGAACGACAAAAATTATAGCCAATAAAAATGACACAATTGCATAAAACTATCGATTTTGAAAGAAACATAAATCGTTGTTATGGGTTACACACAAAAAGAAATGCATAAACCGCATTCACATACATATTGCCACATTGATAGAATAGATATCTATCAATACAAGACAACGCAAAATTGAGGCTAAATGCAACTTTCACTTCAAAAAAATTGCCACATTATCACAGAAAGAGCATGCACTCAATTCTAATGCAACCAAATGATGAACAATTCTGGAAACTGTCCAACTTGACTTGACATAAGTATCTCTACACTTAGAATTTTTATATCTGATCAATCTATCAAATACCCTGGATTATCTGTTACAGTATTCTTCCAACGGGGCCACTATGCCCTCTTCATATGCCTTCAATATCGCCTCACACACGAATCGATATTGACCCTGAAAATGGATATAATGTTAAAAAATAATCCAATAATA
Organism: Sphaerolaimus hirsutus; assembly: GCA_964036195.1. Classification (NCBI taxonomy): domain Eukaryota; kingdom Metazoa; phylum Nematoda; class Chromadorea; order Monhysterida; family Sphaerolaimidae; genus Sphaerolaimus; species Sphaerolaimus hirsutus. The sequence continues at coordinate 1,682,523 of OZ038450.1, read as the reverse complement.
TACGCTGTTTTCTGCACTTATCATTCTATTTATATCCTTTATTTTTGATTACAGATGAAATTCTATGACCGATAATAAACTCAAATCTTGATGACGTATTCGATACGATATTCGAACACGATATTGGATTTCGGAAAAACTTTAGCTTCACCAAAAAGCGTATACTAGCTGAAAGGTGTCAACTCAGCTCCCTACAAACATTTTTCAACAATCTAGGTACATCATCTATTCCCATGGTGTATTATCTATTCCCTCTTTCAGCACCCCATCCAGTCATTAATAGGCCCAAAACAGGCTAAACTCCGCCCACCCCAAAAAACCCACCGAGTTCTGTATCAACATGGCTCTCTGGTCGCGCATAATCTTGGTACAATCCAAGGGATAGACGGGTTCATTGGCCTCGATCAGACACATGGCGGTCTCCATGAGAATGAGCACGCCGGTGCGGCCGATGCCGGCCGAGCAGTGCACCAGCAGGGGCTCCAAAGAGCCCAGACGAGCTCTGCAGGCGGGTGGGGGTGATTATGGGTGATTGGGGGTGATTGGCGCGGGTCTGCACTTGCACACACAAATACCCGTTACACACATACGCCCGTTACGCACAAAATTGAACCCGCCACGCACATCTGCCCGGTACGCACATGGCTGATGCTATGTGCGCACCGGGCAGATGTGTGTGGCGGGTTGATGTGCGTGGCGGTCGTATGTGCGCGCAGGGCTTGTGACCTACCCCCCCCCCCTCCGCAGCATACCGATTGTCTTTTTTGATTTTGATTTTTGAAAATTTTAATATCACGCCACGCACACTGGATGTCAACTGGTTTTGGTGTCAACTCGAGATTTCTTACACCTTTATTTGCAACTGAATACGAATAATTTGAATGTACAAATTGAAAAAATGTGAAAATTTCCAACGTTTTCTTGTCAGAATTCAAGGCGTGATTAACAACAGTATTCACGCAGTTTGCAAACACTGTTGCAACAGAAGACACGCAGAGTGTCCAAATGAAACTAGCAGAACCTCCAAATTCACAAATCAATAATAATCACCATCGAACATTACCAAATATATACGACTGACAAATTAACCCCACACTATTCCACAACAAAAAAAAAACAAAAAAAAAAAACTGCGACGCACCTCCTGACATCGGCGACAAACTCTATAAACTGGTGCGGGTCGTCGGGCACCCCGTGGTCGGGCCACGCCATGTACTGCATGTGCCCGACTTGACGCTCTTCGGAAGTCTGCGCACAAGTTGGCAGTGGTCCAACGTGTTTGGAATAATCAAGTCACGTGAAATACTGTTTATCAACATTGGACATAAATGCACGAATATTAGAAGAATAGATTTATGCTTTTTTAATCAAATGGAATGTGGAATGGAATATGGTAGACTTTATTGGTCCATAGATGTTACAGCGTATTTAGTAAACGGCCATAATTTAAGTGGGATTACATACAGGATAACTTCTTGTGAAATTGTCTATTGATTGATTAATTGATTATTATTTATTGCATTGTGTGTGTATTAAAGTTTAAGTGTTCATAGAGTATAGCATCTTTCAAATAAATAGATGAGCGGAGAAAATAGCCTCATTATCGACCAAATGTCCAATTTCTAATCGACAACGCGGAAAACATGAAGATCAAAAAAGTTCCGCTACCCTCAACCAAAACCCCCCCTCAAAATGGCCCAACGCACGTCACTATTCACAATGGAGAACTCCCTATAAGCGGTGCTGGGACTCTCTGTCTCCCTGACGCAAGTGACGGCAAAGTGTCCGAAGTGCGCGGTTTCGTACAGCCGCGGCCAGTACTGGTGGCACTTGACGCGGCCGCGCTCCACCGTCGTGGTCAACATGACCACCGTGGTGCACAGCTGCTCCCAGACCACCTGCGGGTGAGTGTGCCAGCAGTTGCGACGCGTTCAATTGTAAAAGTCGATAAATCCTAAATTTTGAAAATTGAATAAGGTCACAGTTTGACACTTTTGGGACAATTAGGAAAAAATTACAAAAAAGATCCAGCAAGAAGTCAGTAACTCCATGCTATCGTTAAATCCAGTCTTTTGGTCACATCAAATGATGAAGCTCCATTTCTCGCCATTCTCCATCCGTCACAATACCATAACCCTACCATAAACCCTCAAATCAACACACCTGCCAAAAATGATTGGCCGTATGCGGCAACGGTCCCTGGGCGGCGATATATCTATTCACAACACCAGTCTTTGCTATCTCCATGTTGACAAAGTTTGCGTTGATGTAGTCTCCAGTGGCTGCACTATTGGCGATTATCACACGCGTGTTATCGTAGGGGGCGATGTCTCTGCGATTGTGGGTGATATGTTGTGTTTTGGGGATAGAGTTTATTAGAGGTATGGCGGTGACAAAATTTGTATGGTTCTTTATTCAGATAGGGTATGGTAGAAGCTCCAGTAAAATGTATAGTCAGTAAATAAGATCAACCAAGCGCAACATCTGTTTAGCACGAGAAATGCCTTCATATTTACAAAGTCCACAAAAAGTAATGCCCCACCTGTATCTATTCTTAGCTACATTTTCAGGCATCCGGCAAGCATTCATAGTCATGCTAGGGTTCTTGCGGTAGAGTCGATCGAATGCGATCAAAGCGGCACCAGAAGTCAATGCGTCCCGCAGCAGAAGTAGGGACTGTCTCAACATGTCCGATCTGGGGTGGGGAAAAGTTGTTTGTTAAATTGAGATTTAGACACAAGGTAATTATGTAAATGGAATGGCTTGATAAGTCCTTCATTGAGTCCTTTCTCGAATAACGCCCCATAAAAATTGACCGACAATAAAATATCACCCGAACTTGTTCGTTAGTAAACGGTACGTATGGCTCTACACACGCCAGTATTCGACTGAAAATTCAACGAGTTTTCGAAATTTGGACTGAAATCTATTTTCTATAGTCACTATAATTACATAAAAAATTTCTCCATACCACCCACCCCACAAGAAACACCCCCTGAAACCACCCCCAAAGACCCACCTATCAGCGCCCTCCCCCCTGTGAGGGGTGTCTGGCACATACTGAAAATCCGGCTCCGGCCCCCCTCCATTGCACTGGCCCGCAGCCAACGCATCAGCCAGTTCTATAGCATTGTCAGCAGCGTAGCAGTTTGGTCTCACCGTTAGTACGAGGTGGCCCGTGTGAGGCTCGCGGGCGGAACGGATGAATTGGACCACCTGGTATTGGGGGGGTATTTCAGGGGTTGGTGTTTTGGGGGGAGGGATTGATGGGGATAGTACTAGACCCTGTAATATATCAAATGCCACACGAAGTGTATAAAGTCATGTAAAATGCCCTGTAAACTGGCAACAACTTTTCCAGTCACTTGATACTGATAGGGCACTACAATGCAATTTTACAGGGAAGTCCGATACCGCAGGTTCGAATACAAGTTCAGAATAAAGTTTGTCACTTGACAGCTTTGGTGACAAAATACCCTCACAAACCCTTAATTTTCACCCTCAAAAGACACACCTCACTGACCTGATCGTGAGTGAGCACGCTGACATCCCTTCCATTTATTCTGAGCACCTGATCACCTTCATTGAGACGGGGGTAGCAAGTGTCAGCGGAACTGCCCGCAGCCACTTTTGACACTATGATGGGGTAGTTCTGGTCGGCGCCTCCCTGTGGGGGGGGGGGTATTTGGGGGTGATTGTATTGGTTGCGAATCGTAGATATTGTTTGGTATTGATGTTTCGTCAAGAAAAACGTTCGAGGCGTTTGAACATCGATACGTAATCTTTTTCAATGTGAATTTGTCCCAAAATTCAAAATCGGGAGAGACTACAAGGGACCAATGTAAAACACTGTAAGATAACGCGAAAAATCCTAAATGACTGGCAAAAATATTCACAGGGAATTTTGCATGTTATACATGAAAATTTGAGTTTTTGTAATTTACAAGTTGTGGATTTTTTTTATTTACACATTTCCATTCAGTGCAATAGTGTCACGCTTCAAAAACACATCCACATCCGCTTATTTAGCAAGCAGCTTTAGCTAAGAACCAAAAACGCAAGCCACACCCACCTTCACATTGAATCCAAATCTGCCTTGCGAGTCGGGTTTCATCTTAATCACAATCAAAGACTCATTGATGTCGCCATTCACGCTGCCGTTACCTAGTGAGCCGTTACCTAATGAACACGTTGGCGATTGGCGCTTGGGGCTCACTTGGTGCCCATTGGTGGCGCTACGGCAACCTGGCGCCATGGCGTTGGCGTTGGCGCCAGAGTTTTGCGATGACGATTGAGCGACAGAGGATTGACTGGAACCGGATCTGGAAGGGTGAAAGGATTGAAATTTTTATGAAAATATTTTATTTAGCTTCGAATATTGTTTTTCGGGTTTTTACAGTCCAAATTTTTCGAAATTATCGAGGAAAAGCTTTCGAAATAATGAGGAAAAAGATAACAATGAATCACGTGAATTTTCACAAAGCCTTACTAATATTCCTGTTTTCAAAAAGCCCAAAAACCAGGTGCCAATTGTGCAAGTGAGAAACAAAATGGGAAGTGAAATGAAAAGTGGTGAGAATTTATTTCTCATTTCACCTCTCACTCCTCATTTCACTTCTCACTTCTCAAATAGTTTTTACTTCTCCACTCAAATTGACCACCTCCAAATCTAATCCCCAACCCTCACCTGCTAGCCACGCTAGATCTCTGACTGGTCTGCTGTTCCACCAGCGCGGCTGCGCCATTGACGGCACCGTTGTGGTGCTGTTGGTGCCCGTTGTGGTGCCCCTGGTGCTGGCCCGGTGCGCTGGTGCTGGCCGAGGAGCACCCCGCAGAACTGTTCGTACTCGACTGCGCTGATAGAGATTGCGCCAGCGCCAGGGGGGTCGCTGAGGGGGGGGGGGGGTTTCGAGGGTTTTTTTGCATGCTGGTTGGGTAGCTTATAAACTTCCCTGGAACGATCCCAGACACGGCAAAATGCCCTGTAAAATGTCATGCAAAGTATCTAAAGTCGTAAATACGTTTACTATTTTCCAGAGCATTTTACGAGCATCTTCGACACTTCGCATGATATTTTACATTTTACAGAACATTTTACACTATCTGGAAGTGGCACCAAATCTTCCATTTACCTGTGCAAGAAGATCTGCACAGGTAAACACCACACATGCCCACAAAGTACATTATAAACACACCCAACACCAAATGCCCACTCACCAGCATTGAGCGCCAAAGCCGCATCGTGTCCATTAACCATGGTGGCTTTTGGACTATTCGTCCTCGACCCAGACTGCTGGCTGTTATGCGTCAGCGATGACCTTGCCGAGCTGGCCGAAGGTGCCCTCGCTGGCGGCGGTGCCGGGCACGAAGTCGATGCGCAGCTTGGATGTGTGGAGGCCACTGTTGCGCGCTATAAATGGGGGGATTGTTGTGGTTGTAGTGTTCAATTTTGTGTATTTGGAAACCCGTATAAGTATTGACCTATACGGGTGTAAAAAAAACGGTTATGCTAGATCATGCATCATGGTAATGCTAGGAGAGTATAGCGTCATTAAAGCTACCCGAGATTTAACCCATCGACTGTAAAGCCAAAGTACCTCGCTAGGTAAGCCAAAGTATAGCGACATTAAAGCCAAAACGGTCATAAAAAATGTGTCATTATTAAAGCCATTGTGTGTCATTATTAAAGCCAATATGTCGACTCGCAAGCCGCAATACAGGGAAATACTTAATGATACACATACAAAATGGATGTATAGTTTTTAAATACATGTGGCGGTAACTTCACAGCCATTTTTGGGGTAATCCGCTTTTGAATGGACACGTGTGGCCAATTTCTGTTTGGCTCAATGTAGTGGATCATGGAGAATTTCGGTGTGAACAAAGAGATGGATAACAGACGTAAATGGCATATCCTGCATGAGAGCATCATACAGAGAAAAAAAACGGTTTGTTTTATATTCTGCTCCCTTGTATTTTCGTGTCTGTTTTGCATTTTTTCATCAATTTTGTTCAACTATCAATTTTTTATCTATAAAATTCCACAGGAATGGCTGGCACCAACTTTTGGAAAAATTACTGATGACCATGTAATTCATGGCTTGTCAATCTTGAACAAGCCAATTCTATTTATTCAAAGTCAGTCCTTCCCACAGCACTACTACAAATTTCACCTGCAAAGTTCAAAAGCTGGAAGTAAATACTACGCGTGTGCATTGTGTAAGCAATGCAACAAAGGGACTGCCAAATCTACTTCACCACTCATTTGCATTGTGTAAGTTACCTAGGTATTTGAATGCTGAATGTGTCACATTAATCACAGTATATTTTTCTGGAACTAATTAGGTATATAAATACAGATTTATCTAGCACCTGTTTTTATGATATATTTACTGTTGCTATTTCCTCAATAACTTTTTTATTTGGAGGCGGATTTGATTAAAAAAACGTTTTTCTGAAAGCTCTTTTTCTTCTGATTCCAATGCACATGTCGCTTTTTGATTTCAATATTGTTTTCATTTTTTTTTCTTCATATAAAAGCGGCATTTGCATTGGAATCAGAAGGAAAAGTGCTTTCAGAAAAACTTTTTAAATCAAATCCGCCTCCAAATAAAAAAGTTATCGATAAAATTGTGCCACAGCTTAATGACATGTTTTATTATTTTGCAGTGGCAACCTCATTGTAATTGATCCCGACAACACGAAACAGCCACACGTATAATGTATAATGTACGCTACACCAGGTGAGGCGTTAGTACACATGGCTTTAATAATGACACAAAATATGCACTATGTACGCATGGCTTTAATAATGACACAATGGGGTTAAATAATGATACACTTTTGGTGATGGGTCGATTGATTGACTGCGGCTTTAGAGACGAGGCACTTTGGCTTTAATCTTGATGTACTTTGGCTTACGAGTCGATGGGTTACGAGTCGCTGTGGTTAAATAATGGGTTTCCCTCTAATGCTAGGAAGGCTTTCGCACCGGCTGTTATAGTTTACTGTGTTAAACGAACAACCCTTCCGGCAACGTTCGAAAACCCTTCTATGCAAAATATGATTCTGCAATATATACTTACTAAGTATTCAAAATATTGATGTAGCTGACTTCTCCAGAGCACATCGAAAAATGTGAAAACAACAAAAATAAAACCAATTTCAAAAACAAAAAATGCACTTTAGCGTGATTCCACGCGGGACTGCATTTGGGACTGCCAGTGGCGTATACGGCTGTGATTTCATCGAAAACATCATCATCTATAAAGTCCCAATCGGCGAATGATTGCGGCGAAGTAAGGGACGAAATACATGAACCAGTTAGAATGTCGTTTTCTGGACCCGACATCACATTTAGAGACGATTTTACAGCTTTTTTCAAACTTCTATCGCTGCCGCTTCTAGTCAGCGCCGTGGCGAATTTCCTGCCCCTTTTAGTAGCCAATGTGAGCATGGATTTCGATAGAAAGCTGCTGCTATTGTCGCAGGAGCTAGTAGGCATTTTAAAACATTTTCCGCCGCCGTTAGCCACTTTCGCTTGAGATTCGGCCGTCATTTTTTTAATCGCAAAGCGAAACGCTGAAAGTTGGGCGAGAAAAATTCGAAAAACCGAAACATATAGTGCGCGCATAAAAAAAGATATCAAAACTGCATAAAAACTGCATAAAAAGCGCAATAAAAACGCGGCCGCGCGGGGGTAGGGATCATATACTGCGCATGCGCTCAGATGATGGAATACCACGAGGGAGGATGTGTTCAATATCGTCACAATCAGTTTGGGAATCTGCTGATTCGTCACATGACGACATCTTGCTGTGACCAAAGTGGGTGAGAATCTGACGAGACAGTGCAGCTCAGTATTGAAATAGTGATAACGGACCGATGCGGACTTGACGAATCGAGACAGGACGAAAAGTGCGTCATATATACTGAGGCGACAGTCCATTCATTCTGAAATGGACTGGACCGAACGAAACACGCAATAGTCACGATTACAGGGTAGGTTGGCTTTACTTTTGCATGGGCAAACACGAACATGAACCTGTATTCGAGCGCCAGAACAGTGCCGCGCGTAATTTCTACCGATCCCCACCAGTGCACACTTTACATTCAACACAATGAACACGTTGCAGGGTGGGTCGTTCAATTGCGAAAAAAATATTTTAAAACATGCTAGGAATTTTAGGAGGGGAGTTCTAAGACACCTTGTCAAGAAACTCATTATAATTCTATGGAAAAAAATTACCAAAAAATGAACCACCCGCTATTTAGGCGAATTTATCTAGCACAACGGGTGGGGGCGCAAGGCCAAAAAGTGGACCCACTCATCACAAATCACTGAGCCAATCGATCATCGAAATCCAATTCACCCACTGTTGCATAAATATGAAAATTATGCGCCGTTATGCTGAGGGTGGCGCCATTTGGCTTTGCGCCTTTTCCTCACTTAACGCCATGTTTTGACAGCGCAATTTCATAGCGTAATTAGCACCGCCAATTTCATCGCAGCATACAAAATGTCATGTAAGCTGGATTAGCCCGGTAAATTGTTCTACACTGTAAATATCAGTCATTTTACCTTTCACTAATTTTGTCACACGTTTGAGGCTCTACCGTCTGCGGGAACGCTCCCGGTGTCATTTTGAATGGTCATTGGCGCCAGCGCCATTTCCTCTGGCGTTTTTACACCACTAAATTCGCTATTTGATCCAATGGAAAGGCTGAATCCACATTCACCATGAAATCATCCATTCTATTTACATTATATTCAACATAACAAAATTTCACACTAAAGGATGTACGCAATGCTACAAAATGCCATGACAGACAGTGTGCCTGAAATTCAAGGCCAAATAATTGAAGACACATTTTACACAGATATGTAAATGTACATATGAAGGTAAAATACACACATATCCAAATAGTATCTTTCTAATTTATAAAGGAACACAAACTGAATTTCATCAGGTTCCTCTGAAATAAGGAATTTTAAAAGTTGACATTGACAAGAAACATTTTAGGATGGAAACACATGTTGCATATTTGTCCAGGCTCAATAAATCTAGGCTATAAATCCATCCTAGATGTAAATACATAGAATACAAAAGTCCTAAATTTCGTGAACTCAAATAATCAGACATGTGGAAGATGGGATTTCCTCCAAAATTGGATTATATACAATTTACATTTTCTCGTGCAAAACATTTGTATCCCAGTCATTTCACGCTAGAGTGATTCTTTCGAACCACTATATACTTACAAAAAAGTTAGAAAAAATTTCTGCGACACACATTTAGATAATAACAATATTGAAAGAAGTGACGGTAGCAAAAAAAGTATCCAGGTGATCACATTTTGCACAGCTACGGTCTTACACAAGTTTGCCTACACACCTAGCATTCCTCAACCCACACAAAACCACATGATGCCAGATTTTTAATCCTAATTTTTTTATTTTGCAAGTCTGCATTCGCAACACATTTGGTGTGCAGAAATAATGTGATGTATTTACGTACTGCGCCTAAACAAGCACCGAAATGAAGACAGATTGAGCTCAAATGTCTCTCAAATTGGGAATTTTGTCTATTTGAAAGATCAGAAATGACACCTTTCAAATTGATTTTTTGCGAATGTTCAATTTCGCGATAAAAATGAAAAATTGACTCGATACCTAAAGTACACGAAAAAAATACCAAAAACAACGGAAATTGACAATTCCGTAACAGTATCTGCAATGTGGGTGAAAAATAAGTACCCATTACACGCAGTTGTAAAATATTTATCGTCGGCAAAAGTTTGCGTGCATGACACGTGATAACATTGATGGGAAATCGTGCAAAATTCACTACAAAAGTTTCCAAAGATTTTCTGCCCGACACATCGGAAAAAAGACTTTGACTTCATACAGTGTCTATGTATAATATTTACCTATTTATTTTCCATTCCACTGGCCACAAAACATCGATAAGTATTGCAGAATAAAACGCCTCAGGTGAAATCGATAAAAAATTGAAGAAAAACAGAGAAAAATTACTTCAACCGGAAAAAAATGAGTCACGGAAAGTTAAGTGGCGGCTCGAACGAAAACAAGACTTTCTCCGAGATGCATAAATAGCTGAATACTTTCTGAATTACTTAGAAAGAGATTCACTAAACGGAAAGGTGGGTGGAAATAAAAGTAGCACTGAATGGGGCACAGAAATGAAATTACGCCCCACATAGATGACTGTGAATGGCTCATTTTACAACACAACAACACTGGGTTCATTTTCAAAGGAACTGAATGAATACCACTATGTATTGAACATTACCTAAAAGTTGGTTCCGAAGAGCACGTTAATGAATCTAGAGTAACAAATGGTGTTGACAAATGGAATTTGGATGAAATGTTTTTAATTTCACGACTCCAGGGCATATTCCACAAGTGGACAAGTAACAACGTAATAAGTGGTAGGTGAAGTGATGGAAAGTCAAGTGACTACCAAATATTCAAGTGAAAGGTCTTCCTGGTTATTTACTTGTCACTAAGTAGTTTTGTGACTTGAGATACCACTTTTAACCTTACTTATCACTTGTTGCAATTCCTGTTCACATGCGGAATTGGCACCCAAAGCTCCTAACATAACATTTTTAGTGAAACATTTCGAAAGAAAAGTACCGTATTTCCTCGAAATACCCCCCGGGGGGTGATTGTTTCATAGTGGTCCCGAGAGGGGGGGGGGGGGTTAAACGAGGGGGGGGGGGGTATTATTTCGCCAGAATTTTTTTGAAAACCCAGTACAAAATCGTTGTTTGTGACGTGTGCTGGGATAGAAAAATGCATCAATAACTGACATGTATACCGTATTTCCTCGAAATACCCCCCCCTCGAAATACCCCCCCCCCCCCTCGAAATACCCCCCCTCAAAATGGACACTATGAACTTATAACCCCCCCCTCGAAATACCCCCCCCCCAAATTTAGTGTATAGAGAACGTAAATGACAAAGGCTGCGGTTTGTCATCCCGACAATGCAGAACACACGTTAAAAACGATGACTCTGTTATGTGAGAACAGTGTTTGTACGTCTACACACTTATAAATGTCTTTAGAGTCTTATAAATGGCGATTTTTGTTGCATTTTTCGACGTCTGCGTACGTTTCAGACGACATTTTAGTACTGGGATTTCAAAAAATTTCTGGGGAAATAATAAACCCCCCCCTCGAAATACCCCCCCCCTCGTTTAACCCCCCCTCAAAATTCTCACTCTGAAACAATAAACCCCCCGGGGGTATTTCGAGGAAATACGGTAGACTCCTGTAGACTAATTTTAGTACGTAGATGGTATATACACTGTTCTAACGTGATTCCGACAGTGTTTTGACGTGTGTTCTGCATTACGCAGAACACAAACTGCAGTATTTGTCATGTACGTTCTCTTTACACTCAATCTGGGGGGGTATTTAGAGGGGGGGGTGATTGTTTCATAGTGGTCTCGAGAGGGGGGGGGGCAAACGAGGGGGTATTTCGAGGGGGGGGGGGGATTTCGAGGAAATAAGGTAAGCGTTTTCCGATGTCATCTCAACAGCCTAGGAAGTATTCCTACATCAAAGTGTATTAAAATACATTTTGAGTAGAATCAATTTTTCTCATTTTTGGCAACAAACTCCCCTAAAGGGAACAACCCGAGGGCTCATTTATAGTAAAAATAACGGTGCCAAAATTGTGCATTCGCACAAATTTATATTTTTCTCACCGCGCACCACATGACAACCTTACTCAAAACTCTACCAAGGACCGTTTTACTACTAAAATACTAAGAAAAGTGACAGACGAGCAAGATAGATAGGTTCTTGACAAATGTTCCCCAGTGTCAAATTCAATAAGAGCGTAAGGCGCATATAAAGCGCCCGATAGCGAGTACAGCTGGAATTTTCATATGCAAACGTAAAATTTTACCGCAAAATTAAGTACATAAAAGTGGATGATGATATTTACAGGTCTCCGATTTGTCATGGACAACATATTTACTAATCAATATAATAATCGTGTGCAAAACTCAGCGTGAACGGTCTTTTTTAGAGATGATTTCAATTCCTCAATGATTTAAGTCAATTTTACGTCATAAATTTTGACGAAAAATCATTGTAAAATCGATATCTTTGAAAGTTGACAGTTCACGCTGAGTTTCGAACCCGTCTAAGCATTATCCATGAAAATTTTTAAGACCTGTATCGTCATCAACTTTTGAGTAATCAATTTTGCGTTGAAATTTTACGTTTGCATCGAGCTATAATTCCGGCTTGAGGGCGCCTTTCGCCCTAATTGAATGTAGCTCCTGGTGACACTTGAAGAGCTTCTATTTTCTCCACGAGAAACAGGGTTTGTAAGTTTGTTTTGCTCACTAAAGGGTGGTTCACAAAGGATTTGTATGATATAAATTGATCTTGTTTTTGTATTTTTGGAGTTTTCAGAATAACCCACCCTGGTTGTACACCTGCTGCTTGCCAAAAATGGGTAATACTTTTGTACGGAATAAAGCAATTTTTATTTGGAATCCGTACAAGGATTCTTATGTGTTGGAAAAAAATAATCCGGGAAATTCCTAAGAATTTCCTTCACCAAAAAACAATACAAAAGCAAAAGTATATTGGTATATATAATCACAAATATTCACTTGACAAATCAGCACACACAAAAAATTAGGTGTTTACACCCTCAAATAAAAAAAAACGTTTTTCCTACCAAAAAATTCTTTGCACCACAAAACAATAAAGTCCACAGCAAACGTACTTTCTCATATACATCCCTCCATTTATTCTCACACGTACGAAAATCCATATAAAAGGGGGAAGTTTGCACACTCAGCATTAAGCACAGCAAAAGTGCAGATATTTTTATTTGTTTTGGGCTATTCGCATATTGCCGTGGTGTTTTGCAAAAAAACAACAACTAGGAAAATGGACTTGTAAAAGGGGAAAGTTTAACAAAGGTGTTATACTGAAGACTCAGTGTTTTCGATACGTATATTTATAAATATTTTATTAATGAAGCACTAAATCATGCAGTCATAAAAGACCGCGTAAACGCTACGGTCAATTTCCCATTTTAAACATAGACCAAAAGTTCCTTGCCAAAAAGATTACAATCTGAAAACATGAAAAATGCGATAGAAATCTCAAGAGACACTATCAGACAAATCGCAACTGGAGGCAGAAAATTTAGGCAAAAAATGACACCTACACAAAATTTCAGCTGGTTTCACGCCTAAAGACACGCGTTTCATAACGGGCACAATAGCAGTTTAGATTATTGCCTTTATGGCGCTGGCGCCACATTTGGCGCCAGCGCCATAAAATGCATGAGTTATGGGATCCATAAGTATAATTTAACTAGTGTTTTGCTTCCTTATATTCAAGTGATCACAAGATATCCAGTTATATGAATCGCAAATTCTAGAATGACTACCCCTTGAATAATTCCATTTTTCCAATTTTAGGTGGGTGATACCGGGGGTAATTTACATACCGTATTTCCTCGAAATACCCCCCCCCTCGAAATACCCCCCCCCTCGAAATACCCCCCCTCAAAATGGACACTATGAACTTATAAACCCCCCCCTCGAAATACCCCCCCCCCCAAATTTAGTGTATAGAGAACGTAAATGACAAAGGCTGCGGTTTGTCATCCCGGCAATGCAGAACTCACGTTAAAAACGATGACTATGTTATGTGAGAACAGTGTTTGTACGTCTACACACTTATAAATGTCTTTAGAGTCTTATAAATGGCTATTTTTGTTGCATTTTTCGACGTCTGCGTACGTTTCAGACGACATTTTAGTACTGGGATTTCAAAAAATTTCTGGCGAAATAATAAACCCCCCCCTCGAAATACCCCCCCCCTCGTTTAACCCCCCCTCAAAATTCTCACTCTGAAACAATAAACCCCCCGGGGGTATTTCGAGGAAATACGGTAGATACATTGGGTTGAACGCTTATTATTATGATGTTATATTATCCAATGGCAGAAGTGTGAACCATACTCATCAGGGGCCACACCACTCCCAGACCCTGAAAAACGTCAAATGTCATGTAATGTGTCAAAATACATGTAAAATGTCAATTTTTCCTGTATTTTTACTGGTCGTTTGACATTTTTCATGACATTTAGGCACATACTTTTGGCATTTGACATGTTACAGGGTCTCAGACAATATCTGTTGTCGATCGGACCAGATGCATTTGATCGTAATGTGGAAGTTAGCTACGTGTGGCGCTGTTAAATACTAATGATGAAAATCACTGTCTGTACGTGACATAATATGCCCACGCTAATTGCGTTAGGATGATAGCTTTTCATGACGTATTATTTTTCATCAAGGTACTTTCAATTGCATCTGGTAAGAGACTGCGTACTTTCGCGTGTAATATTTATGTATTTACGTTTTTAATTAAAAACAACACTTAACACTGATGAATGTCGTTAGCCAATCCCGGAAGGGGACAGGTAAATCGAAAATGGTAATTGACAAGTAAAGCTACGAGTGAGAATTCGTGTTACTTTACTTACAAGTCACAAGGGAATTTTTTTGGGAAATTTCTTTTTAAATATAAGTTTACTGGCATTTGACAGCACAGCGTGTTTCCGCTTGCCACCTTATGCACGCAGTTTCACAAAAAAGGCGGAGTCGAGTGCAAACAAAATATAATTTTCTTTTGTTAAAACAACGTTTATCTTATTAATTATGACGTCATGACGTAGTGTTTCCTTCAGAAAAATGCATAGCATGCGAACAGTGGGCGTGGAGTATAGCACTTATCGCCTTACTTGTCACTTAAAGCACTTAGGAAATTTTCATAAGATGAGAAATAGTGAAGTGTCGTTTCGTCACTCAATTTGCTGGCGTTTATGATGATGATCACAGCTCATTAATCCAATAATTTTGTAGCACAGCAGCTAACATCAATTTGGTCACCTGGTAACATGCTATTTACTTCTATATCAGTTGTCATCAAATATCAATTTAATAAAGGCTATATGCTTGCAATTTGTTAAATTGAAACTTAAATGGCATTGTATTTGCATATATACTCGGCGGACAGCACATCTAGTATGAAAACCTACCATAATTTTATGAATAAAATTTTGTCATAAAATTTGCAATTGATTTTTTCATCGTGAAAACGAAATATTATGATATAAAAATGTAAAAGTTTTGGCTCATTATTCAGATGGGTTATGGTAGGTTTTCATACTAAGTGCGATGTTCACCGCGTATACTTGTTTCCTTAAACCAAACCACATTATTACTAATTTCAAACCTCACAACAAAGCTATTATGTATAATTGAAAAATCAAACCCAGACATATCTATTCGAATAAAAAAGTATAACAAAATGGCACAGAGTGTGCAGATAGCCAATTTTAGCATTGAACTGTCCACAAATGGCAAAAACATTCATCCTGAGATTCAGTCTGAGATTTTTTTCATTCGGTTTGTCTATTTTTTGGTTGCAGTGTTACTGGACATAAAATATCGGTACAGAAAAGTGATATCGTTCCAACCATACGCAAACTAAAAAAAAACTACAATGTCCAACTTTGTGTTCCCGTCAAACGCGCGTTGATATTTAGATACAGAGAAGCCTGGCGCGTTCCAGTCAAATCTAGCGTGTGCAAAAATGATTTTTCAGTTGACCACCAATCTCATCGGTCAACTAGTGCGTGTAGCCACGTCGCATCTGAGTTTGTGGTTAGATTGGTCCCACACACGCTAGTTGACATCGACAGCAAATGTCAACTGGTTCCGATCCCAATTCCAAGCTTGCATTTGAACGTCGATGTTGGCTCGTCAGCAAGCATTGAATTGGGATCGCAACCAGTTGACATTTGATGTCGACGTCAACTAGTGTGTGGGGCCAATGGCTGATGCAACGAATTGAACAGCTTTAAAAACAACAGACCGCGCCCTGCGAAATGGGCACATGGGGCCACTCTCGGACTCCGTAAAATGTCGAAATGTCATATTACAAAGTGTCAAAAGTCATGGAAAATGCACTGGATAATACGTACGTTTGCCATTTTACAGGACATTCTACAGGGTGTGGAACTGCTCCCAGGCACACTAGTACACCGACGAAATTTGGGAAACTCATAAATCTGTTTTAGACACATTTCAGTTGACCAGAAGTAAAATGTACTGTAAAATGTCATGTTAAGTGTCAAAAGTCACGTAAAATGTACTGGAAGGTGGCTACGTGTAAATCTTCCAGGCCATTTTACATGATTTTTGACACTTTCCAGGGAATTTTCAAGAATTTTGCCACTTTGCGAGACATTTTACATTACCATTTCACACGGTGTGAAACTGGCACCTGATAGCATCGTGTTTCAATTCAACAGAATGGACTCGCTCCTAAATACTTCCTGCATGCGGAATGTTGATTTACTTTGACAAGTGAAAACGTGATGTGAATGAAATTTGATGGCCATTTCTGTGTCTATTTTTGGAAAAAGAAAAGTCTATCGGCAAGCGAAGTCATTTTGCGTTGGAAAATGTTCAATGCATGGTAATTTTCAAAGCTAAATAAAAGAAGGCTATTTGATTGCGCAGTGGTAAGGAACAGCTCCGCAGCAAAACAAAAAAATGGTGAGACTCGAGTGAAAATAAAAAGCGGAAAATTGAGGGAAGTTGCAAATCGCACGTAGAATACCAACAAAAATTGACTTCACAATAAATGCGTGTTATGGCGTCACTTGAAACCGTGAAATTTTGTTAGAATTTGAAATTTTTCACGTAGATTTAATCCAAGAACCTTCGGTATCATTCCTTGATTTTTATTTTATCCAGAATAACCGATAACAAAAACGTTACACAGCACATTTTGCTTTAATTTAGCAATCAAACAATTCAGTTGTATTCCATGAATCCATACACTGCCACATCAGAAAATTGGGATAAAGTCATCTATAAATAAATCGTACACAACATATTTACGCCCACCAACTATTATTGAAAACAAGCAACATTTAAATATTATTTGGGTAAACAAGAGGTTATACTGACTGGAGCACATGCTTTGCACAGAATTTTACCATAATTTTATGAACAAAGTCTGGTGAAAAATATTTACATTCAATAATTTAACCCGCAGTGAAAACAATTTACAGTGAATTTTTTTGGGGGTTATTTCAGGATGAAGGTTTTTAGATTTCATGCAAGTGTGCAGTCTGGAGACTAATATAGACGCGAAAAAGGCTTCTAAATGTCGATACCAGGGACCAAATTTGATCATTCCGTTGGGACGAGTGTGTTCCATTTTTCATCCCTTACGGTTTACATGCTCAATTTTCATCTAAAATGCTCCATTTTACTTGCTGAAACGTACGGTTTTCAAGCCCAAGCCATGTTTTTACATGTCAAATTGATGTGTCACCTTTCATGCCAGAGTATACCACTTTACGTGCCAAAGTATTACGGTTTACAAGCCACAGGCACGCCACCAAATACCGTATTTCGTCTAATAGAAAGGCGCCCTTCTATTTTTTCAACAACTTTTTTACCCACCCTTCTATGAAGATTGCTTTTCTATTTTTTCATCATCTTTTCAGCCAATTTCTTCAATGTCAGCCAACATTGTACATGGCATACTGACCAGTCGTTATTAAGCATCATTCGAAACAATTCATAGAATTTTTTTAAAGAACAATAACAACGATATCAAAATTTTTAGAACCTTATTTTCATCATATTAAATGATGGAACTGTCTGACATCAGCACTTCCAGCAGTTTTACTATGTACCTTCTATTGGAGACGCCTTCTATTAGAAGAAATACAGTATGCCACATTTCATGTAAAAGAGTAAATTGGCGCAAAACACACAACTTTGGCTTGAAAAGTGGCATACTTATAGCAAGTAAAGTGTAATACTTTGGATGAAAACTGGCACAGTAGAGTAGCAAGTAAAGTGTCACACTTAGCTAGTAAAGTGACACAGAATGGCATGAAAACCGTGAGCATGTAAACCGTATGGGATGAAACATGGAAATCGCTCTTTGACGCACACTAGAAGACCACCGAAATTAGGGAAACTGGTAAATCTGTTTTGATCACAATTGAGTTTACCACAATGTGCCTACACACACTAGTTTTCACCGTTACTTCGTGTGAAGACTGGAATTTTTTAAAGTGCAAATAAATCGACACGGTTGAATTATTTAATTAAATTTAAGTTTGAATTTAAATTAACGAAAAGTAAACTTTGAAAATTTGAAAACTAAAACACGTATAGCATACAATAAGAGTAGGCTGAATATCGCCATGAGGCCATTTCAGTTTTCACACATGTCACGGTGAAAACTAGTGTGTGTAGGGCCAATGGACTATTTTTGATCGCCGTCAACAGTAGTTGACAGACTACTGATTCAAGTAAACTCAAAATGTGTTCATGACAGAGTCACCCAAATAAGTTTCCCAAATTTCGGTGGTGTTTTAAATAGTGCGCGCAGTGTTAATTACCCGAAGCGATTCAAATGTGGCTCTGTTTGGGAAAATCTGGCTGTTTGGCGTTCGGGAGCGGCCAAAAAATATCGCCCAAAACTTAAAAAAAGAAAAAAATCTATTTTCCCCCTGATGATATATTTGTAAATTCAAATTCAATCGCTCAAATATTTTTATTGTTGGAAAATATGATGCTTTTTACGCTACAAAATGCGGAGGGGGCGGTGGAAAGAAATCCCACCCACCCCTAATCTTCAATTCTGCTATTTAACGGTATGTAATCAACTGAAACGACGCATTATTAAAAATAAACAACCAATATGGTAAATAACCAATATGGTATTTTTGAACCCAATAAGCAATGAATAAAATTAATTAGATGAATCAGATACACACCCATTTATTTTTTAAAAATAGAACTCTTAATAATCGGCATTAGTTGCAACCTTACCTGTCCATAGTTAAAACTACACACCTGGACGAAAACATTGGGACAGTGTGAACAAAAAAACTGTCAGCCCAGAACAAGGACAAATCCAGCGGAAAGGGAGGGCCACAGAGACATGAAAATTCCAGAGAAATGCTAATCTTCGTGTCAATTTTAAATGTTTTGTGTCAAATTTTTCGAGCATTTTCTCACCACACACAAGCCACTATAAGTAAATATTTAGATCAGTCCCTATAGCTGTAAAATGCACCGAATGGTGTTCCTGTCGCTGTATATCACATACAAATACAGCGGTTATTGGCGCCAGCGCCAACGACAATGGCGCCATGCGCCAATTGCGTCAAAGTGTAGGTAAAATTTTTAGGGTCACAAATCCTGGTTCTGAATAAAGTGAAAATAAATGGCGCCTATCTCAAAGTCAAGTCAGGGCGACAACAAAAAACCACAACCGCAGCCCATCCGTTTCCGGCTGGCTCGTATATGACACTTTGTAAGTGCTCCATAAAGTGACCAATATCAGACGCATTCGAATTCACAGTTAAGTGAATGCTAGTAAATTTTGTAATGGAAATATCCAGTAAAGTGACGAGAAATGTATCGGACCACCTAAGATGATATTCACAAGCTTCTAGTGAAAATAATCCATCTATATATTTAGTACACCTCTGCATCGCATCTAGCAAATTCTCAGCTAAAATTGCAGCTTATTTTCACGCAATATTACGCATTAAACCGCTGAGAAGCGTTTCAATAATTATGAAACACCATAACCGAAGCATGAAGAAAGTATATAGGCGCGCGTTGAAAGACTGAAAATTTCACTGAAACTAGAAGTAGGTAAACTATTTACTTGGGGCGTTCCAGAAATATGTGGACAGTTTTCTCCACTATAACTACCTAGTTACTACAGTTGCACAATTTTACCTGGAGCGAATTCCGGAAGTGGAGAAAAAAAATCAATTTATAAATGAGAGGTGAAAAGTTAAAAGAAAAGTAAACTTATAAGTGAATACTTATAAGTATCTGTTGTAAACAAACACTTTTTTTGTAATTTGCCTCTGATGCCCTGCCATCATCAGTCGTTTATGAAATGAAATGCAATGGAATTAAAAGGTGAAAAATGAAATGGCAATTTATTTCTCGCAATTAAGTTTAATGTGACTTGAGGGGAAAAATTGCATTTCATTAGTATGGTTAAGTATGTTCATAAGTAGCTACAGAAATAGGTAGCTGTCTCTGTCCCAATATTTCTGGAATGCACGGGTAACAAAGTGAAGAGTGTAGGCACACGAAATCTGAAACTTGAGGGAGCCATTATAGCAGTATGGCATTTGGCATATTGAATTTGTTGTTGAGGTGAAAGCTAGAGTTTGAATACTCTTTTCGTACTTAACATGAAAAGATTGTGAGTAAGCATGAGCACAGGCAGCAGTCCCAGGGCTGACCCGGTAAAATGTCAAATGTTTTTCGAAGTGTCAAAAGTCACGGAAAATACCCTGTAACGAAGTTTGACATTTTAAAGGGCACTTTACATGACCTTTGACATTTTGCATTTTACATTTTACAGGGCAGTTTACATAACATTTGACACTTAAATGTGACAGGACATAGCAGATATGGTCTGGGAGTGGCACCAGAAGCCTATCTTGCAAATGGACAACAGGCAAGAAAATTGGATAGTCATAAAGTCATTTATAATTCAAGTGACAAGTAAACTTATAAGTAACGGTATTTTCATTAAGAAATTTACTTGCCACTCAAGGTTCAAAATTGTTTACAAATAATTGCCTGACACGTCACATGAACTATTCAACCTTGCTTGTTCTTGGCACTTGTTTTGTCACTTGACAAAGTGTGGAAGTGTGGCTATGGGAGCACTCCGAGACACTTCGTTTGCCATTTTGCAGGACAATTTCCATGCTATTAAACACTGCAGGACACTTGACATTTTACAGGGTCTGGGACTGGCACCTGAAAGTATCTCATGATCAGGGCAGTAGCTGCCCGGAAGGCATGTAAAGAAATGGGCCTCCATTTACGCAGAGAAATGCGGCACATAACATCAGACAAGCTATCAATCATGAATGGGTTTCATGTTTTTTGTGCATCCAACATGCAGAATGTAAGACATCAATGCCCAAGTTTTATCAAGGGTAATATTTGGAAGCACACTGCCATTTGTACGAAACATTCTGATGTTACTCGCGGGACACGTCCGAGATATTTTATCGCACACGATTTTAAGGTTTGCGAGGAAAAATGGTGGAAATCTCAAATTCAAGGTTTCAGTAAGGGAAAACATCCACACAAACGCCTCACACCAAAAAAATAGATAAAAACGATCAAGATAATGACACTGAAACTTCATCGGAAAAGAAACCTCAGCAAAAATAGCCATCCAAAATGGCTATTTGCCACTTTCCGACCAATACCCATTTACATACAGATGTAAATAAATGTGAAATATGTGGGTGATTCAAAATCGCTGCAACGGCAATGATAGGAATGAACGCTGCATGAACACAAATAAGCTTAACCTAGGGGGACATTGGCGGGGAAATTTTGGAATATTTTATATGACATACCCCTCAGACCACTCGCTATGCATTTTTCCGAAGGAAACACTCCATCATGACGTCATCGTTAAAAAATAAGCAAAAAAACGTCTCAGGAAAAAACATTCTTTGCTTGTACGCGACTCCGCCTTTTTCTTTTTAAAATGTTTTCTTTTTGTGAAAGTGCATACATAAGTATCCTGCTCATGCGTTATTGACCACGAGATAAAAAATTTTGGGCGCATACTTTGCGGTCAGCTGAGTATAACATTGTCTCCGTTTTCTTTTCGACTCTTTTTTTAGCGGATTCGGTTGCCTCAATTTATACGTGCCACAGGGTTTTTAATACAAATTTTGCATATTTTGTATCCGATTTCAGTATTGTGTAAGATTCAGTTTGAAAAGGAGTTAAAATAGGGACTAGGTTTTCGCGATCGGGACCAGGACCAGAAATGTTTTGACAAGTCGGGCTAGGATCCAATTTAACACTACGGTTGAGAAAGTTGCAATTCCCCGGCGCTGCACATTAGCGGTGCTGTAAGCTGAGTTGAGGCACAGCGCCATTTCATGCCAGCCCAATTTACCATGTTCTCCCACTAGCAATTGGCAAAACACTGGAATTGTTTTGGAAACAGAACTTCCTTTTCAGCACGGAACATAGAGATTCCCGGTAAACGGAGCGGTAAATTTTCGTCATTTACCGGTAAATTTCTGACAGTTTCGTGTCTTAAACGTAAACCAACAAGAAATTCTAAAAATGTCATAAAATGACACCAAAAAATTGAAAAATAATTTTTAGTCTGAGCTTGACAAAAACCTCGCGGTAAACGCTACGGTAAATTTACCCATTTACCGGAAACTACCGGTACGGTGTGGCCAATTTCCTTACGCTAGTATCTGGTGCACTTTGTTTTGGCTCATCTAAGCGTAATGTTGACGCGCTGAGCGCATGAAGTGACAAGACAAGTGGCTTCAAGCTCTAATCTTGAGGATTGATTGAAGGAATTTGGATTTTCATTTGGACTGAGAAAATGTAAAAGAAAAGAGTAAAACAGAAAACTATGAGGCAATCCTGCAGTTTGCTATATTTCCGATTGACATTAAAAATTGCAGACAAAAAATTTAAATGCCCCGAAAAGATATATATTTCAGACCGACTTTCGTATGCCGTATTTACAAAGTGTGACCAGAGGTGTAAAATACTAAGTACCGTATTTGCTTGAATAGTTCCCCCTTGAATAATCCCGCCCCCCTCGAATAATCCCCGTGTAAGACGAGTGAGGAAATAATAATTCCCCCCTTGAATAATCCCCCCTTAAAAGATTTGATTAATGTGTTGTACCTAAGTTTAACAAATATGCCACATTATTGTGTTTATAAACCATATTTCATAAAATGAGTTGATAGAAACAGGCTTGAAAATTTTGACGAAAAAATAATTCCCCCTCTTGAATAATCCCCCCCCCCCTCGAATAGTTCCCCCTCAAAAATGTCTGACGACATAATAATCCCCCAGGGGGATTATTCAAGCAAATACGGTACATAGTAGCTTTGTTGAACGTTCACGGAATATCCCAAGGTCAACATGTCACTTGACGAGACATCTGAAATTTTACAAAATTTGTAATTCGATACTAACTAGCTAAAAAAATAAGACCGAAAATACCTAAAAATTTGTCTTTTTACATGGAATTTATCTCGTAGCAGTACCAGTAAACACCTTCAAAACATCCACAGCTATCGTCCCAAATCAACTGAAGCAGAAATTCCCCAAATGTTGGCGCGTATTTATGCCAAAAATACAGCCGCAACTAGGTAATTAAATCAGCATCAAAATCATTATGAAAGCCAGTAAAACACCCGAAACCTAATTTTCTATAGCCGCACAAATGAACAAACGCAAGCGAGCCAAATCTAATGATATCAGCACCAGGGCCCAAATTGAGCGTAGGGCGTAGGGCGCAGTTAAGTCGCCTGACATGCGGATGTGCTCAGTGTATTATGCACAATTTCAGCGCTTAAGCTGGACTTATTCACTTAATTTATTACATAAAAGTGGTTACAGGTCTTCAATTTGGCGTGGACAATATATTTATCAATATTTTACCTTAATCGAGCCCAAAACTCAGTGTGAACGGTCGACTTTTTCAATGATGTTACATCGAAAGTAATGACGTAAAATTGTCTTAAAATGATCGACTTTTAACGTAATCAAGTTTGTAGTGAAATTTTATGTCGAAATGTACTTCCAATGTTACACGTGTGTAGGGCGCCTTACGTTAAAAATGAATCTGGTCACTAAAATAGCATAGCTAAATTTTGGATGCCGTTATTTACAGCTGGCCATGATGCGAGTAGAATTGATACTGGGGCGGTGCGTGACATTGGCATATGTGTTTGGAGGGGGGGGGGGAGGTCGAAAATGGGAAATTGAAAAAAGCTTTGCTTGAAAGCTGGGGTCGGTCCCGCACCCTGTAAAATGGAAAGTGCCTGGTATCTTACCAGGCCTTTTACATGACAGTTGACAAATTTTATTGACATTTTGTATTTTGTGAGATTTCACTTGGCGCAGGTAAAATAAATGAAAAATCCCAAAAATAGTAATGTCTTACCATTTGTAAAACCAAAAGCTCTCACAAATCCAAATTTTGTGGCACCAACCAGCCAAATGGAACAGCCAGAAACGAGTGAAATGCACTTGTGGTGCATGTGACTCATTCCAAATTCCGACCCACTACATGAGTCACTAGAGCGCAAGCTTACATACATGTTATATATCACGACACACGGACATATGCACATCCACAATTGCATGTGGGTGGTAAACAATCCCATTTTAAAACACTCATATGAATTGTATATAACAATGTCTGAACTGAACGGCAAGAATTATTATCTAAGCGCAGGAGCCAGATTCAATGTGAACATAAAGTGAACACAATGATAAAAAGTGTAAGGCGTAAGCCCATGAAACTTTTCACACACTTTTATGCCTTACGTTCTAATTGAATCCGGTCCCATGTGTGAGACCCGAAAGACCCGTGAAATTTTACTCAGCCCAATTCGATTGATTCTAACGAGTTCGTGACACTTTACATGCTGGACATTTTACATGAAACTGAAATGGCATCTAAAATGCTGCGTTTTGTCATGTAAAGTGTCGTTTTGACAGCAGTGGCTAGCATGTAAAGTGTCCTGGTTTCAGAACGAATCACGCAAATATGATCTTAAAATAGAGTAGCGTGGGTGTGCCCTACCCCCTATATTTAAGCGATGACGCCAGATTTGAATAAAATATAAATACAAATTGCAGCTTGCGTGATAGATCGCCCCGCTAAAATGAACGATTTTTTTAGCGAAAAAGCGAGTTTAACCGATGGATATGAAACGTACTTTGCACGCACAACTCGGTAAATATTTATTTTTGCAATTTCCCAAGCTAAAATGTAGCACTGCATTTCACTGCGCAATTCATACTTTCGCGCAAAGTGTAAAAGCAAACAAAATATTTAGTCAGGCTGGAATACAAAATTATTTACAATATCCTCCTCGGAAAAGTCAGCTACACCACCGCACAAAACTTTTTATTCGCAACCACAAAAATTACGAAATTCAAATTGCCCGACATGTTTTTCGGGTATCCAGATTCAATTAAGCATGACTGATTACCAAGGGGGGGGGGGGTGACAAAACTGCGGATTTGACAGTGTTAAATACTTTGTCAAGTCCGAAGTCAAGTTCCACCCATGTGTGTTCACCCTTATCATTAAGAAAATATGTTTAAAATATGTAAACTAAGAGGTGGCAATTCCCGCAAGTGGACAAGTAACAAGGAAGGTGGTAACTGATATGTTAACTCATTGACAAGTATTTGAATTTTCGAATTTGCCTGTCATTTATAAGTTCACTTGTCAGTCGATTTCCCACTTTCCACTGTACTTATCACTTCCACTTCGTTTTCACTTGACAATTTTCGCAGACAGCCACGGGGCATTTGAGAATGTTCATAATATACATCAGAACCACAAATATGCGCAAAATTTCAATCAAATAAATCGGGCTGCCCGAAAAACGTGTCGGGCAACTAAAACCCCGCACCCCCAAAAATGTCCAGAACATACCTGCGCAGTGGTCACAATCATGCCATCGAGTCTATGTCCGTGATTCGAATATCCATGGTGATTTTCCGCATCGGGGGGCACGCTGATGACGCCGAAAGTTGTCTCGTGATTTTGGGATGCGCGCGGGTACGGCTTGCCTAAATTCATTTTTTTTTGCGTGACGCATGGTGGATAGGTGTCATTTTTGTATAAGACTTCCTTTAAAGGAACAGTGTATCTTTTTGGTAGTGGTAAAAATTACAATTTAATGGGCACCACGATTTTCTTTTAGAAATGAATACTCCACGTCACCCCACGTGCACAATACCCAATAATACCCAGAATACTCAACGCGAGAGAAAGGCAACTGCGTTAAGAGTTGAGGGTATTAGTAAGTAAGTGATAATTTGTTTTACAAATTTTACAAATGCTCTATATCCGATGTTCACACATTATCCAATCTCAAAATTGATCTTTCGTCATATGTAGCTACTTATTCAACATCAAAAAGTACTCAATGCCAAGAAAGAGAAATCCACCAAACCCAATAGGGAAAAGGCTATTGCAATAGTGGTGAAATTGCACAAATATTTAGATAACCCAACCAACCATTCACAGTCAACTGGTGTTGCCTCCTCCCAGGCGCGCTATTCGGATGCACAGGGGGTCTACTTTGATTTGGATGTCCACTGACGCTCCCTCCAGACACCAAACTACGAGGCTGGCTGAATGTGGCTGAAGTATGCGCTCGATTGGTTGAACTGGCTGAGTGACTGGATGAACTCGTGCCCGCAGAGTGCTGGTGGTGGGTATCGCTGAGTATTTGGGGGTGGGTATTTGAGTATGCAATGGAATGGGTATTTTTGGTACTTTGATGCCTTTGAAACAGGGAGGGGTGCTTCGAAATTGAATTTTATGTCGACCTTGGAACTGCACAAATGAGTGTCTTCTAAAAAATTATCAGCAATGTTTTACGTGGGGTATGTGATAAAAATGCAGGAAATAGAGATAAGAATGAAACATATGGGAAGGTAACTAAGTAACTTAGGTACATAAGTCACATGATAATATATTTGATAAGTGTACATACATGACAACTTCCAAATATTTAAATAATCTGCAATTCATAAGTTTTTTAATGTTTGAAACTTGACCCATCACTATTAAGTTCACGCGTATTCGAAGACCGGACATATGTTTTACAGAGAATGTTACCGTATTTTTATGAATAAACTGACGTGAAAAATTCACCCCAAATAAACCCAAAGTGTAATCCATGTAATGTGATGGGAAAAAAATAAAAACAATCTTGTACTCAATTCAAATGTAGATTTCACAGTTAAGTGGGTGGTCTGATCAGTAAATAATTTATAACATTACCAAAAGTGCCTACATAAATAAAATACCAAATAAAAATGTTCAAGTAATCAAAATGTCCAAAATGAACGGATTAACAGTGGCTGTGTAACCATAAACCGATACGCAGTGTGAATTCAGTCAAAATTCCGAGTATTATTTAGCGAAATGAATAAATAATAGGTCACCCGTCAATTTATCAATTTTTCACTATATAGCAATTTAGTGGACCGTGGGAGATGTCATTTCATGACCGCAAATTTTATATTTATCTATAAATATTTATGCGTAGGGAGCAGATATGTCAATAGGGGGAGGGAGATATTCTGGGAAAGAATTTTGAAAATTATCATCGATTTCTATCGTCTGCTCTCAAAAAACTACTTTTTTAGCTGTTCGAAATTTTATTCTTTTTTTTTGTCGGCATAAATACATTCTTCAACTGTTTGATCGACATGCCTTACAGAAAAAATGTTGTTAATGAAAATTATGCACTAAATTCACCGATTATAAGATCGTTACTGTGCGAAAGATAACTAGCAGATATTGGTTCACACATGGGATATCGTATATATATATAGTGACAATGAACTGTCAAAGAAATACATGAAAACATTGTACCTACCTATACTCCGGTTACTTTACACTTTCCACCGGTGGTTCCGGCTGGAAGTGTGCCAACGATGATTAACACGTGCTAGTTTCATAAAAAGATAACAAAATTGATTTTTGTCATAATGTTTTTCATTAACATATTGACATCGATGAATTTTTTCATCTTTTTACGGAAATCGAATGATTAAATACTCATTGGCACGCTTCCAACACGAGACATAAATCAGTGCGAGGGTAGAGTATCATGTCCGCCGAGTATACCTATTTAAAGAACTATTCACAGAAGAAAAAAAATTCGGTAGCGAAGTCTTCAAAATCTCGCAAACATTTCGGTAGCGCAAAAATTACGCAAGTGGCACTTCCGATCAAAATGCATGTGAAAAGATTCATGGGAGGATAAGAGAGGATTTTGAAAGATTCACGTGAATAAATAGAAATTCAAATGAATGAATGTCCTAAATAAGTGTAAACTGAATGAACTCAGCACCCACACATTTCACTGGATCAAAAGTCATGTAAAATGCCCTGTAAAATGGCACACTTAATTTGCCATTTACGAGGGCATTTTACACAACTTTTGAGGCTTTGCATGACATTTCACATTTTACAGGCAAAAGCAAAAGTGAAAATGGAAAGCAATAAGAAATAAAAGTTTTCGATTGTGACCTAAATTCTAGACAAAATAATAGGCTGAAACATCGCATGACATTACTTTGTCTTTGAAAACAATCTTTATTCTGCAAAAATGCCTCTAATTTTGATAAACTTTCAAGGAATCGGGAAGAATAATTTCAATGATTTCTCACACTTTACGACAAATTTTATGTAAAAATAAAATAATGGTCTGATTCCTCAAATGATTGATTACTGGAATTTTAAATAATATGGTTTGCATTTGCAGACGTGCCTAATCCGCCTAAAATAGTGCAGGGCTGAAAAATTGCCCAAAAAAAGTATTTAATATCCTATCTCAATAAAATCAATGCCTCAGTACAACTTTGGCAACCAAAATGCAGAGAAAAATATACACTTCGGTTGGAACAAAAGTCCCTTGGGCATTGTCAACCAGAAACGTTTTGTTTTTGTCTATTTATCTTATGTTTAACTTTGTAAGCAGTGGCTATTTGTAGAAAGAGACAATGGAATGGGGAGATGAGAATTTAGAACTGAAACATATATAGGTAGGTAGTATTTACCGTATAATATGCCATATTTTCCTGAGAAAACTGGCTGGGGAATTTTTCGTTCGATTTCTACTGGTTACAGTATTTTGACTGACCAAACTTTCTACAGGACATTTTAGCTGCAAACTTTGTGTGAAATGGATCTTTTCGAAATGCGGAGTGCGGAAAAAAATTGGTCCCAGGGGAGTTATAAAAGCTGATATGGTAACTATACGTAAATTGTTGGCTATCCGGCGTAAAACAAAAAAAAGCGTATCATAACCAAACTTCCCAGAAATATCTTGCCTTTCCATGTAAACGATTAAATTAGATAATTGGAAGGGTAGTGAAAGCAATGATTCGACGAGAAATATTGTGTTTATTCAGATGGGAAATGGTATATTTCATTGCAAAGTGTGCGATAGCTGGACTATACACAGGAAAAATAATAATCTCACCTGACACAATGCGGGCAGAAAGTATTGTCGTCGATCAGCAAATTGGTCGGCGCATGAAAAGCCGACCCGCTGTCAAAATCTCCACAGTTCATAGATTTTCGCCTACTTTCGATCAGAACGATCGAAGCGTCGCACTGATTTTGCTGCATTTTGTCAATTTTATCGAATTGGATAATTTTTATTGACATAAAAATTGTACAAATTCCAATTATTAATTTCACCTGTCTCATTTCTGCAACTTGCAGCGCCCTGGTAAACTTGCCCTGGTTTACTTTTGCCGGAAAATAGACATCTTGAGCGTGGAAATCTTCACTTTCATCCCAGTCGCTCAAATTACCATCATCATTTTTATTCGACAAACTGAGGAGCTGTTTTCTCGATGTTCTGGGGCTAACTAAAGCCGCCAATCTTTGAGCCAACTGGGGGCAATCCCAGACTCTGTTAAATGCTCTGTAGAATGTCAAATGTAATGCAAAGTGCCTTAAGTCATGGCATTTTCCAGGCCATGTTACATGAAATTTGCACTTTGCATGACATTTACCATTTTCCAGGGCATTTTAAATGACTTTTGACACTTTCCATAACATTTGACATTTTGTAGGGCATTTTACAGGGTCTGAGAGTGGCACCTGGGCTGCCCGACGCTTATTTCCCGACCGTAACTGACGCGGTCTTCTCACGGTTACGGTAGCGGTTACGGTAATTGGTGAGGTGCAATCTTTTTTACTTTCGCTCGCATTTGGCAAGGTGCCAAGTTTTTCCTCATTCTCGTAATTCCATATCCTCTTCGTGGCGGGCGGGCCGACGCTTCTCGATCGAAGTTGATCAGTTCCGCTGAATCGATTCTCCTTTCGGGTCTCGTCTCTCGGGTTTCGGAATCGGGTATCGGAACCGGAACCGGACCGGGTTTCGCAGTTAGATAATGTAGGCGAGACGCTGGGCGCCTTGTCGCTTGTTAATGCGTCGTGTTTTAGTTGATTCAATCCGCCCGGGGGCACCACAAATTTGAGCATTGCATTAAGCTGGAATTAAAAATGGACTGTGAGATGATTTTATGGAGTCTGAAAAGTTGATAAATAAAAGTCTATTTTCGACGGAAAAATGTTTATACAGTATGTACCTAAATATCGGTTGACACCCATTGTGGCCGCGACATTGTGTCCGCGGACGTTGTGGCCGCGCCGTTCTGGCCGCGGGACACGAAGGCCGCGGACGTTGTGGCCGCAGGACACGAAGGCCGCGGCCACAAAGTCCGCGGACACGATGGCCGCGACCCCATTGTGGCCGCGGAGGCGATGGCCGAACGTAAACCCCTGTCAACTTCATCCCGGACGGTCGTGAAAATTTCATTCGACAATCGATACTGCCCGACCGCGGACAATTTTCAAAACTTTGGCCCTATGAAAAATAAGCCCAAACATTTGTCCAAAAATATGTTGGGCCGCCCTGCGCCAGAACCGACTGTGAGCCATGTAAACGGCCCACAGTCGGTTCTGGCGCAGGGCGCCCCAACATATTTTTGGACAAATGTCTGGGCTTATTTTTCATAGGGCCAAAGTTTTGAAAATTGCCCGCGGTCGGGCAGAACCGATTGTCGAATGAAATTTTCACGACCGTCCGGAATGAAGTTGACAGGGGTTTACATAATTACAAAACAGACTCCACTGCACGCTTTTCATTGATTGTTTATGGCTAATTAAAGAGAAACAAAAATGGCATATGTGCAGGAGTGCCTGTAACAGGCGCGTGAAATTGCATTATGCAGGTAGACGTACAGTGTGTATCAGTGATGTAAGATCAAATGCAATTGATGGCTAATCTGCATTTGAATGGAAGTACCTAGGATAAAACCCATGAATACCTTGTTGATGACAGTGAGCGCAATTAATCATGGGATTATATGAGAAAAACGATTAGAAAATATTGATGATAAATTTTTTTGAGCCAAAAATGGGATTTCTTTTCACACAACTCAGTACATATTTTTATACATATCAAAATTTCGATTTTCAGACATGAATAAATATTCATTTGCAATGAATGAATATGCTTTTGCAAATTGATATTTCAATCTCCAGGTGTAAATAAATTGTGACATGTCAACTGAAACCCCTATGTGTAATGCTGTGAGTAAAATACACGAAACTATCCCTTAAGGTGGCCGATATTGCAATATGACGTATATCGCTTCGATTTTGGCTCGGAAATCACGATTTCGTCATTTCTCGGCCATCTGCCAATTTCGTTTTTTATTTTATTTTGTCGGGCAGGTTACTCGCATAAGTCGCGCTTTTGTACGCTTGTGCATGCATTTCTTTCTTGTCGCTGCCCTCATGGTTTCAGTTGCAGACAGTGAACACTAAAAAAGTGACCACCTGACTACACAAAAGCGTGACCTATGCGAGTAACCCCCCCGACAAAATAAAATAAAAAACAAATTGGGAGACGGCCAAGAAATGACGAAATCGTGATTTCCGGGCCAAAATCGAAGTGATATACGTCATATTGCAATATCGGCAACCTTAAGGGATGGTTTCGTATATTTTACGAACCGCCTTGCTCTCGGTGCATGTGCGTCGATGCAGCTAAACTTAAAAAAATCTGTCGGGCGCACGCCCTACCCTACAAATCTGTAGGGAGTATTAAATCTGGCCCCTGGAGATTGAAATATCAATTTGCAGAAGCATATTTATTCATTGCAAAGGCATATTTATTTATGTCTGAAACTTGGAATTTTGATTTGTAAAAAATATGTATTGAGTTGTGTGAAAAGAAATTCCATTTTTACCTCAAAAAATTTATCATCAATATTTTCTAATTGTTTTTCTCATATAATCCCAGGATTAATTGCGCTCACTGTCATCAACAAGGTATTCATGGGTTTTATACTGGGTACTTCCATTCAAATGCAGATTAGCCATCAATTGCCTTTGATCTTACATCACTGATACACACTGTACGTCTACCTGCATAATGCAATCTCACGCGCCTGTTACAGGCACTCCTGCACATATGCCGTTTTTGTTTCTCTTTAATTAGCCAAAAACAAACAATGAAAAGCGTGCAGTGGCGTCTGTTTTGTAATTAGGTATGTACGCGCGGCCATCGCGTCCACGGCCACAATGGGGTCGCGGCCATCGTGTCCGCGGACTTTGTGGCCGCGGCCTTCGTGTCCTGCGGCCACAATGTCCGCGGCCTTCGTGTCCCGCGGCCAGAACGGCGCGGCCACAACGTCCGCGGACACAATGTCGCGGCCACAATGGGCTCATACCCTAAATATCTGTATATATTATGCGCAATAATGGATGGAAAGTAACATAGCGAAAACATTAAGCCTATAAAATTAAGCTTATATCTCAAATCTCGCTCGAGAAATAAAAAATGAATCTATTATTTCTGTGGATAAAATTTAATTAGTCCGTCACATTTTTCGGTAAATTTCATTTCATTTGAAATTTTACCCTGCCGAATTAAATATGCTCCTGGGTCAATTCCGAAAATGTATAGGTGAAAAGAAAAGCGGTACGTGTTCAGATGTATCCGTTTGTGGTCAAATGACAGGTAAACTTATAAGTGACAAGTATTTTCATGCAGACTTTCATTCCACTTCAAACTTTTATGTTTGCTTGTCATCATTTCCATTCTCCATCATACCTGTGGGATTTTCGTAATTTTCGATTTACTAAAAAACATAAATCGGGCCGCCCGATAAACGTGTCGGGCTAATAAAATCAAGTAGCTGGGTGCTCCTAACAAAATGCCGGGCACTCAAGTGCGCAGCGAAAATGTGACACTTTTCAAATAAATCCTGTATGAGCATTAGCAATGCTTTCACACGGGGAAGCTCCATTGAAAAAGTGCGTAGAAAAAGTGCATTGATCGAAAAGTAGATGAGTGGCGCCAGCCGCGTTATATTCGCTTTGGTTTTTGGGCGCAGACATGACCGATTACTTGCTTGATTGTGTGACAAATCCATGAGAAACGTGTCTCACTGTGGAATAGTGAGGTTAAAAGCGCCACGACTTTGGCGCCGAGAGCAAAAAATTCTATGGCGCTTTTCAGGGCACCGCACCTGGCGCCAATGGCGCCACATGAAATATGCGCCAAGCGCCAAAAGTGGCATGGCGATTTCACATCACTAGCCTTGACTTCTACACGCTTGCATTATCAGCGGTGTAAAAGTTGGCTTTGGGAACAGTTGGAGCATCCAAAAACGGCTGTTGGTTTTTCAAAAATAAGATATGGAAATGTTATTTTTTGTGTTTTAAATCCGGAGTTAAATGCAAGCAAACTTGACAATTCTGAGTCTCCATACTCCATTTGATTTCGTTCACGATTACACCTAGTTTCCCATGTTTCCGTGCATAATAAAACGAAAACACAGGAACTAAAATACATTTTGTGCTTCATGCGAGTGTTCCCGACATTTCTACAGCACAAGTCGCATTCAAAATGAACTTCGTCCCACACAAAGTATACAATCGCTACTTATGCTAAAATCTGCGCAGCAATGCATGCATTAGTAGTCATGCACAATCAGAATTTGCTGCGACTACAAAGTAGCCTCACAAATCTGCTTAAGTTGCATAAGTTCATTCAATTTGAAACGCTTAGTTGAGGCCGCGCAATTTCAAAATCAATTTAATAAAGTTCCACTGCAGTCAAATCCAAGTCAAGAAGTGCCCAGTTCCAATTTGGAAACAGTTTGAAGGTATCGGCACAATTTTACACACAAATAAATGAAGAAAAAAAAACAAATTATCAAAAATAAAGATCCATGATATAATTCCTTATCACACCTAAAAGTAAGCCATGTAAAGGAGTGCACTATTCCATACAAAATACCGAGTGTTTGATGAAATGTGACAATTTTCATAGCTTTCTTTTTTTAATTTTTGCTTTAGATCATTCAGGGACCATCTAGGGAAAGGCTGCAAGTCGACATTTGACAAGAAACGTTGTCACTGGTGAGTAAAGTAATAAGTGGCAACGGCAAATCAAGTGACAAAACATCTACAAAAAATACTTATCAATTACCTATATTAGAAGTTTTCTTGTCATTTGACTAAACACCTAAAACAACTTGCAATTATTCTCAAAACTTATCACTTTATTGTCACGTATCAGTATATACAAAACTCACAACACTTTCCAAATGCGCCAACACAAATCACGCACTTCAATCGCACACCCTGTACATTCTGCAAAGTTGCTGACAAGCCGAAAGAAGCTTCACGCGTGCGATCGTGATGTCTGCAAGCGGCGCTAGCACATACTCAGCAGAGTTGTTAAAATTACTTAAAATTGATTTTAAGTTGAAATAACTTCTTCGGAGTATACGTAGATGAGACAAAAATTTACTCACACCCCGAGTATAGAAAATGTAGAGTAAAATATTTTTACTCGAGCTCGTGAGTAAATGTGAGTAAAACAACTTTTTTCAGAGAAAAGTGATACTTTTCTATAGAAAGTGTAAAGTGGATACTTTTCTATAGAAAGTGTAAAATGGATACTTTTCTATAGAAAGTGTAAAGTGGATAGTTTTCTATAGAAAGTGTAAAGTAGATATTTTTCATGGAAAATGTAAGAGGGCACAATTTGTTTACACCGGGAGACATAACAGATATGTTTTGATACCCAATCCAATCATTTCCATAAATACATAACAGTGTAGTCATTTTTATGTCCCACATCAAAATTTCTGAAATACATTTTCTCGAGAATATGCATTTATCATACAAAATGCAAAGACATTTTAACAACTATGATAGTCAGCTGCAGTACGAGTCTGTGTAGAGCGCACTGTCACTTGCAGTGAAGCAATGTATGCCTCTATTCCATCGCATATGGATATATACTATTTATAAGTGAATCGACCGGCTGCTCTACAGGGAATGTTACCGTATTTTGATGAATAAGGTCATCTATGAGAAATTATGCACGAAATCAAACGACAGTGACAGAGATTTAATGTTATGAAAAAATGAAACTTCTTGGCTCTTTATTCAGATATCATACGGTAGATGTCACTGTAAAATGTACGGTCACCAAGCCATATAATAAATACAAGAGCCATGGACTTATGGCTGGCATAGCATGACTTTGGCTCAAACCAAAATATGAGCGCTGATGGGTTTCTCCGAATTGGGCAAACGTGGCGCCGATTGAAAATGGCTGAAATTTGTTGTGACTGGGAAACGAATGGATAGTGCTGAGTTGTTGTTGTTGTTGTTGTTTTTTGGGGGAGAGGAAATTTGCAGTCTATATTTAGCTCTTCCGGCAATTGAGCAAAAACACAATCTAGCAAAATATTGCTTATATTTGTTTTCCACATTAAAACATCTTTTCGAAATATTTAAAAGTTTTTCTACGCACATAAATAATCACAGAACCCTCAATCTTACAACAAAAACAACCCCCAAGTGGGGGGGGGGTCACATTCAATCTTCACCCCCATTTATCAATTCAACACACCCATCCAAGATCACAATCCAACCACCGCAACTCCAAGTGCACTAGAACGGACCGGGCGTCCACAAGCAGTGCTCTGCATTTCATTGCATTGTATCGTGCAGTGCAACGCAACGCGACGACAACAAGAGGACGTATCAAGCGAAAGCGGGGGCAATTGCGGCACCGCCGCATCGGTGCAAAGTTGCGGAATTGGGATGGGGGGGGGGGGTTATTTGGGGGGGGGGGGTAAATGGGACAGGGGTTTCGGTTTGGAAAATGTCCTGTAAGATGTCGAACTAACGTTTGACGTTTTCTAGGGTATTTTACAAGACTTTTGACAGTTTGCATAACATTTGACAATTTCCAGGGAATTTTACAAGACTTTTGACACTTTGGTTGACATTTGACATTTTCCAGGCATTTTACAAAACTTTTCTCGCTTTGTATGACATTTCTCATTTCCAGGGCATTTTACAAGACTTTTGACACTTTGCATGACATTTGACATTTTCCAGGCGTTTTACAAGACTTTTGACACTTTGTCTGACATTTGAACTTTAACATGGCATTTTACAGGCTCTGGGAGTGGCACCAAGAGTCCCCGCCAGAAACCACGCCTGAATTTACTCAATAAAGTAGAAATAAAATAGGAAAAGCATGCACAATGAAGTCCAGCTGACAGGCAATTGGGGATTACTGGATTAAAAAGTAATAGTTTCGTGTTGACAGCATCCGTCTGATGTTTTTATTGAATATTTTGAGCGAAATTAATTTTCCGCGGCTTGGCTCCAGCCCCACAAATAATACTGAATACATGTTGAAAATATGAAAAAAGAAATGATTCCTTTGGTGAAAATTCATACTTGTTTGTCCAAATAAAAGTACACTGAATGTTACACAGAATATTCAACTATTCATCGACATCTAAAACATCAGAAAAACATCATTTTCGAAAAATTCACGGCGAAATTGTCTCGATAGAACCTGTGATTTTCGGATTACTAAAATACATTTTCCTGTGTTAACCGGCTCAGAAAGTGTAAATAAAATTTATACATATCAAGAAATCACAAAGTACCTGAGCTACGGTTACTATGGTGATAATATCATAAGGTAAATATGTGTCTTTTGGGATTTAATAAGTCAACCTTAAATCACTGTGGCTATGGAAATTACCTAGTATGTTTCAATAAAAATTTATAAAAATGAAACAGCGTTGCGTGACATCATAGGCACTAAAAGCTTCCGTCTGCCTATGCTACTAAAACACTAGTTGACAGTCGGCGAGCGGTCAACTGAAAAATCGGAAACTTAAACTTGGTTAAGGGAAACGCTCAAATTTTGAACACAGTTGATGGAGATCACATTTAACACATTATTGTAAACTTCATTCTCAAGTTTCTTGAGGATTTGATTCCATTTTTCAGGATTTCTCAGTTTGCATGCTGACCTATTAAACTTATGTAGCCAAATTGACTCCTTATATTCATCAAATCGATTCAAATTTTCCACCATTAGGTACTCAGTCACAAAACACATTTTATTATGTACAAATAAATATGTGCATTTGCCATGAGACCACTAATAAACAATAATAGAACTGAAATGGGTTCCAAAATATGAAATTCAATCCCTGACCAGAATGCCACGCGATTACAAGGTGGTTCATATTTACCAGGGGATTCGTTTGCTATTCTACAGGACATTTTGTCGTGGTCTTTACAGGACTTTGACACACTTTACATGCCATTACACATTTTACAGGGCACTTTACAGGGTATGGGAAGAGTCCCTGATTGGTTACTGTCATGGGGCAACAATTGTAGGTGAATGTGTATTCTTGGTTGTAGGTGATCAACTCAATATACCTACTCATATGCCACTGCGGTCATTGTATTTACGCACAAATTGATTTTCGCAGGCACCACTCCACCTACATCCCATCCCATTGGAAGTGTCATTCTATGGCTGTTTTTCTATTAATTTTTTGTTCGCAATTTTTTAATGAAGGGTGTGTTGATTATATATTCAATAAAATGGAAGGTGAAACATGGATGACTTATACTCCGGTTACTTTACACCCTGCACGCGTGGTTCCCGCTGGAAGTGTGCCAAAGATGGTTAGCGCATGCGAGTTTCATAAAAAGATGACAAAATTGATGGTTGTTATAATGTTATACATTAACATATTCACATCGATGATTTTTTTTCATCTTTTTACGGAAATCGCATGACTTAACAATCATTGGCACGCTTCCAACACGAGACATAAATCAGTGCGACGGCAGAGTATCAAGTACGCCGAGTATACAAGCTATCATCGATACAAAACACTTCAGTATCGTTATTTAAAATAATTTATCTAAGCATTCTTGTTACCTAAATGAATTCTCACATTTGGATCTACACGCAGTAGTCGACAACCTAAATTTCCAAAGCTGACAAATCAATTATTAAAAATACTGTCCTTCAGAAATTAAATCGGTGTGCGTGGGCACAATTTCACATTAAAGCTTGCTAATAATGATAAGCTTATAAATATCACACATATTTATTTATGTTATTTTATTTTGTATTACCTATATGTACTATGAATATAAATTAGTTTGGACAAATAAAGGTTATCATAAATATAACTATGGCAAAAAAATATTAATATAGGTATACTAATTAAACCAAGACAGCAGAAAAATGCATTATTAATGATGCATTTTTGGTGATAAGTCAAGCGATACACTAGTTTACATTATACAGTTGATGTTCTGTGTAGTGGACAGCGATTGCGAGTGAGCACATTATTTTCTTTTAAATTTGTGCATCCTGTCACAGTAGTGCCCTACTATTGAATGGCATTTTATTAGAAGAACTACGGTATCCACAATAACGGATTTTAGTCACTCCCGTCTGATAATAGTGAGCAAACTGGCAGAGAAGCACTTCAATTACGAAGAAATTGTACATAGCGCAAATAGCAACAAGCGGGGCGTGAGGTTCCGTGCAATTTACCTTTATCTTGTTTCGAACACGGCACATTTTCCTGCTACAGGGTGGTCCGTTTAAAGGGCCTCAGCATGACGAAAAATAGCGGATAAATACAACTTCAAAGTCAAAAATTTTCATGGAGATACTGATTTTTGGCGATTTCAGTCAATGTTACGTCATGAAACTGACTAAGGCGTAAAATTAACAAAAATTCTATTCTGAATAAGTCATGCTGTAAATGCCCCAAAAGCTCTCCCAAAAAGCACTTTTTGGACTTAAAAATCGCAAATTACTATGACATTATTGTCAAGAATAATCGTGAGGATTTGTGTAGGGAGGTAAAATGTACCTAGATAACCCAATAGAATATCTTACGATACCAACAGGAGATAACCTTCAACGATGACGTCATATCGATTTTGAGCACTTTTTCAATGTTTTTTATTCGGTTTTTGACGCCTTACCTATTTCCACAGTAGAATACAAAATATAAAAAAACGCCGAAAATCTCGAACCACATGGTAAAAATGTGCTCGGAACGCGACTAAAATCAAGCTCCATTCTTCAACGTGGCAGAAAGCATGTTGCTTCGTACATTAGCTGCTTATGGTCATTAGAAATGATACGTGAAATTGAGCTGAGGCTCAGTGAAGCGTGTGTAAATACTTGCAGCGGTTTGAGGTTGCGTATATGCAGCCAATATCATCGATTTCGCAATAGAAGCTTCGCTGCTTGTGATTTGTGTGGGCAATAGAAATTTAGCATGATAAACTTAGGGAAAGGTGAATATTGAATAACTTGCTGTACTGTGTGCAATTGAATATTCACCATTCAATTCAAAAACAACAGATATATTATTTGCGAAAAAATAAGCACAAATAACAGCAAATAACCTAATGTGAATTGCCAGAAATTTACAAATTACAAGATAGAAAATTTTTCATGATTTTCCAATTTCAAGGTAAACAGCTTAAAAATAGTTTACAATATCCACCTGCCACACTAAATAAATGATCCATAGAAAACCAGAACTCAAAAATCATGAACAATCATGCAATCTGTCACATGCTGCATGATCTACCAAAACAAAGCAAACAATTGATGCACATGCCTTCACGGTACACATTTTTACCTATGTACATAAAGGTACATATTTGCCAAAAGGCAACAGGCAAATGCATTCATTCACAAGCAAATGTGTGCGATTCTAGACATGAAGCATGTGCTCACACCACCACACAGACACATTTACCTACCCAATATAACGCATATGTAGGTATACTGGACTGCTTTCCACGGAATGTTACCGTAATTTGATGAATAAAGTCGTGTGATAAAATTTGTGCTGCGGCATGCCATGCTGAAACCAATACATTACAGTGAGGAAAAGTATGCAATTTTTTGTTATCTATTCAGATTGGTTATGGTAGTCTGTAGCATTTACGCGTACAAGCAAATTATTTCGGTGTATAAATACTATGCTCCGACGGGTTTCCAAACCAAGGTGTGCCACAGAAGATCCCACCTGCGCGCGGAGCACTGCATTCACATGTGCTTCCAGGGGCCACATTCAATTAGGGCGTAAGGTGCTTGTAAGGAAACTGATATGCGAGTAAACACGAGAAACTGTGCAAGGAGGTGGCGCCTTACGTTCAAATTGAATTTCGGCCCAGCCGTTGCAAGCGAGGCCAGGACACTTTCTATGCTGGCTACTTTATATACTGACAAAAATGACACTTTAGATGCCAAAGTGCGACACTTTAGATGCCAAAGTGCGACAGTTTATATACTAGGATTTTTTTCTCTCATGCTGCTAGAATGCGACGCTTTATATGCCAAAGTGCAACTGTTTTCATACTACTGTTTGTTCCTTCATGCTGCTTAAATGCATCACTTTAGATGCCACATATTTATGTTTGATGCTGTTGTTTATGTTGCCACCATTTTGTTTGTAAAATTTCATTTTATATACTCATGATTTCTGAATCTTTTTATATACACCTGAATTCCTGCTTTGCGAATCAACTTTTCAATTGCGTTAACAACGGGAAGCTTGAACAATGTGTAAAAAATCTAAATAAAGCAAATCAAATGCAATTAAAAATGTTAGCAAACAATAACTTGACCATCCACTGACAACAACTTAAATATTGAATGTCACTAATTAATAAATGCAGCATGAGAGAACATAACATAGCATATAAAGTGACGCGTTTACCTGGCATGAGAGAACATAAATTGAGTAGGTATATCAAGTGTCGCGTTTACCTGGCATGAGAGAACATAAATTGAGTAGGTATATAAAGTGTCGCGTTTACCTGGCATGAGAGAAGTTTACCTGAGTATATAAACTGTCGCCCTTGTGTCATATAAAGTGGCACTTTTTCACTTCATGAAAAGTGGCCAGCATATAAAGTGACGCGGACTCGTAGGTTGCAAGCAGGGCACTGCGTATACGAATACGCGTATAATTTACAATTCACGCCCGAGCAAAGGTTCCAAATTCCAATCAAACCCAGACAAATGGCGCCCCTTCCAGCCGGCTTTTTGAATGCGCCCTGGGAAATTTATGTGCGCATAATTTTTGAAAATAGGTAGCTTTGATGGAAGAAAAAGGGAGAAGTCACGAGTTCAGTAGATGTACATGTTTACGCAGTTTATGGTAGAAAATGATGCGATATAAAAGTCGAAGGGAATCGCGACCAAAAGAGCACAGAATTGCGACCATTTAGTCAAAGTTTCCGCGTGACAATTACGGACCTCATTCCGAAAGTATTGCACGGAAAGAATAAATATATTGCTAAATCACAAAAATTATCAACACTGAAATAAGTAATAACATAAACAAAAATTTACTGAAAATGTCAATGAAAATAGAGAAAAAAATTCTTTCCGGTGTGAAAACTTTCGCAACGACCCAACTATTCTCCAAGCAGCCTTTTATGCACACCTACACATAAATACGCACATTTCAGTCGCGCAGCACTGCGACAACCGGGTACCCAGCCCAGGTGCCAGATCCAATGCGAACGTAAGGTGCGCGTAAGACGCCTTACGTTCGAATTGAATCTGGCCCCTGGTCCGGGTACACGGTTGTCGAAGTCGGAAGTTCGAATTGAATTGAGGCCCAGAATAAGGTGCCCCATAGACGAGTAAGTGCATGAAACTTGCACAGGTGTCGGGCGCCCTACCTTCCAATTGAACCTAGCCCCGGCTACGCGCGCCTCGCCACTTTCAGAGGCCACTCCGGTGGCATTCGCCGGCGCGCCGAGCACTTCCGTTCATTGCGTCGCACTGCATTCGGATAAGGGCTTTGCGTTTTTGCGGGCCGACCCGGCGGAATGGTATCCAAATACGTAGCGTCCATTGTGGCGTGAGGGTTGGGAGGTGAGGGGCTGGGATTTGGAATGCATGGCGAATTGACTCGAACTCAACTCGGGTCAACTTTTGGTTGCGAAAACCCGGGTTGATGTTTGGGATGAGATAACGTGAAATTTTCGGCGCGCGGTACAAATTGGGAAAACATAGGTCCAGCTTTTTGTCAGCCATCATTTAGATTTTTCCATCATGCGACTCGCTGAAAATCCAAATTCGGGAAAGAAGTTCCAAATTACGATTGGGTTGTATCCGATTTTGGTATATTTTTTTCCGATTACCAAATTTCAAGCCCTATATCGGGTCCAAGGTTCAACAATCAAATCAAGGGCGATCAATATGCAGCAGACATTTTTACAATAGTGAAGCTGCCTTTACATTCCGTCAAACGCATGAATTTTACATTCGGCGGTTTACGGTAGGCGGTGCACCGCATGTTGTCACTTCCGGCGCAGGTGCAGGTGCGCTGTGCACCGACGTAGAATGATTTGATTTTTATTTACCCACACAAATTACAGCGAATCGTTTTCGTATTTGTTTAGTGAGGAAACGGCAAAGTTTTACGTTTGTAGGAAAAAAATTGTAGGAAAAATCGAAAATTAAAAATGGCTTCAACCTTATATTCGGAAAAAAAAAATTGAAATCCCATAATTTGTCGGAGAAGTATGCCAAATTTCCGCGCACCGATAATTACACTGTAAATACATTGATATATTTATTCAGCTGTCAACCGTCAGAAAAATTCACCTAGAAATCATGCGCTAATTTTCCATCAACATGAAAATTCTGGCGGATGTGAACACAAGCTTCAATGTATTCACATTTGCCGAGCAAATAAAATCTGCTATTTATGTATATAAAAATCTATTTGCAGTGCACTGCACAAGGCACACCCACATTTGAGGCCAGGGGCCAGATTCAATTAGAAGGTAAGGCGCATGTTAGACGCCCTACGTGAGTAAGCATCGACATTGTGAACTGGGCACCGTTTCAACTCGGATGTCGGGCACCTTATGATCTATTTTATTGGATCTGACCCCAGGGGCAATGCCAGACCCTGTAAAATGCCCTGCAGAATGCCAAATGTCATGCAAAGTGTCTAAAGTCATGGAAAATGTACGTTTGCCATGTTCCGTGGCATTTTCCATGTCTTCACTTACTTTGTATGACATTTGTCATTTTGCAGGGTATTTTACAGCGTCTGGGATTGTCCCCAGTTCACTATTTCAACACTTACTCAGCTATCTGGAGCCTTACGTTCTAATTGAATCTGGGCCCAGGTGCATTTGGTAATATCATGGATGGAAATGT
Organism: Sphaerolaimus hirsutus; assembly: GCA_964036195.1. NCBI lineage: Eukaryota > Metazoa > Nematoda > Chromadorea > Monhysterida > Sphaerolaimidae > Sphaerolaimus > Sphaerolaimus hirsutus. Next base: position 1,639,221 of record OZ038450.1, on the reverse strand, counting down.
ACAGAGATAATGCGTTTTGGGTAATTAAATAACCTCATATAATGTTCACGGCACAGTGCCGTGTAAGCAACGGTGTCAAAACACATTTTCAATCACACTTTTTTAGAATTTGTGTTTTTGTTTAACGAGAAACATGGAAAACGAAAATTTAGGCAATCTCGAAAGGCAGAAAACACGGAGATTACAAGTATTTATACCCTACTTAAATTCTGGATTTATGGAAAAAAAAGTTTTTCAGGTATTCTAAGCGATTTTAAGGGAAAAACGGTTGGAGCAGAAAAAATACAGAAAAACGTCTTATAGGTGGTTTTTCTGTAAAAATAGCAGGTGGTTTTTCTGTAAAAATAGCAAGACACAAGAAATGTTGCAAAAAATTTTAACATATAATACATATTTAACTCCAATATCCGAAAATGTATATGGAATGCAGCATAATCACAAAAATGGTATCTTCACATCACAGTAAAGCTAATATAATAACAAAAAATATCAAATAAAAGTGTAATTTCGTCAGAATGCAACCGTGTAGTTAATATGATTGAAAACAGGATGAATATTGGCTAATATTTATTTACAAGAGCTTACTTCAGCTGAAGGAAATAAACAGGCACGGCTTACAAAGTGCTGAGTAAATAGAAAAAGTTTCAGAGATTAACGTGAAATAATAAAGACTAGTTTCCACCAAACATAATGAATGGATGAGAGTTTTTGTCCGGTAATTTTCTCATATGAATAAGTGAAAAATGGCAAAAAAATAAAGGAAAAACGACAGGGAATATGGATGTTGTCAACTGTTCTGCTCACAAAAGAACAAAACTTCACTAAAAATAAAATATTCTAACCCAAAATACCCAGAAAAACTCACTAAGCCAATGCAGGGCGGGCGTGTACCACAAACACTTTATGGGTTGCCATTACTCATTCGTAGGACTTTTTAGATTAATAATTAGGTAATAAGAATTAGGGTCAATAATTTGTGGAATTGATTTTTTATAAATATCACAATCACACAAATATCCTTCTGTGATGGTTAAAAAGTAGGTAAGTATAAAGCGTGACATAAAATCTGACACTTTCATAGAAAGGGGGTGTACTTAATCACGTAACGACAGCTAAATAGGGACATTAAGTTGAAAATGGTGGTATTTCCGTGCCAGGTAAACAGAACACAAAATATGCTTTCCATGCACTCAGAAATAAATTCCGCAAGTAGACAAGCAAGCCATAAAAAGTGTCATGTGAGGTTATAAGTAATGAACTAATTGATGACATGTATTTTAATTTGACACCTAATCAAAATACTATCAATTTAATAGAAATCGCTTAACGTATAACACAACGTTTTCAGTACCTAATTTATATTGACACACCTACATTTGTATTTTTGAAAACTTTCGACACCAATATTTACACAAATTTGCATACGACTCAAATAATATTCACCAAAAATTCGAAAAAATGAACCAAAATTTCACTGAAATGCATTTCACTCAAACAGAGTCAGCATCAAGTGTTGACGGTGTGTCAAGAAGTTTAATATTCAACAATTCTTAAGGTTTTTCGAAAAAAAATTCGAACACAGTCAAGTGGAAAAACGGAACAAACATTTCCCAAACACAACAGAAAAGAGGAAATGTCCCAAAACTGTTCGCAGAATAAAAATGAAATTCACTTGACAATGGTTTCCTATTCAAACAGCGCTACCGGTGCGACAAAAGTCACAAAAGTCAATAATTGGGCAGTCATTTCAAAGTAAACACAGAAGTATGTGAACTGAGTTTTGGGGGCACTTCACTCACTTATTTTATTTTACATTTTACATTTTGCAATGCAGTTTACCTCCGTTCGAATTCAGTCCACATTTCATTTGAATTTGTATTCATTTATACAATTTTGTTATACTGAATTGACCCAACAACATGTTTTGGATAGAAGTTTACCATAATTCTATGAATAATGGCATTTAATAAATTTTGTGGTCAATTATCCAGTCGAAAAGTAATGTAAATACGTTTTCTTTAAAAAATACACGTTTACCTAATTACATTATTCAGATGAGATATGGTAGATTTCGGTACAATGTCTGCTTCACTAGAAATTTTAGCATCAATGTAATAATTCTGTGTATTTTAGAGATAACATTATTATTACATTTGGAACGCTTTCACAATTACAAAAAATACGTAACGTTAATTTGCTGCAATGAGATATCCTCGAATAGATAAATATATAATTCCATCGAAATGGAACCAAACCTCATTTCGCAGCATTCAAAAAAAGTCACAAAACATTGAAAACTAGGTACATGAGGAAAAATGACTTCACCCTTAAAAGCAAAAAACTCTAGACTCTGTAGGTCAAAGACATAATGTTGTTCACATAAAATAAAATAACATTTGACATTAAACTTTGTACACCCACGAAAACACCTGTTAAACACGAGTTTTTTGAAGGTTTTTAGCTTAAATACTTTTAATATTAAAAATACAGTAAAACGGTGAAACATTACGATGGAACTTTGTTTGCCTTTAAAATATTATTTACTTGTGTATGTAAAATGTATTTGAAGTAGCTTTGCACAACCCTACTTAAATATGTATATACTGAAGTCTATTATTCAGATATGCACAACTTTTGACGTAACATGTGACAATAACTCTGTTGGAATGGAAAGTATTTTTGTAGACATACGTAATACTGAATATAGGACATTTTTTCTTTTATCCGTTTTTTGTTGTATTTTTTCACTGTGGGAGGTAAAACACATTCTGATGAGTCACATACTCCCAAAAAGTCATCAAAAATGCTCAAGTGTTTTTCGGAAAAGTGATACATTGGTTTTCAACCTAACTTCTCACGTTTTGTGTTGTTTTTTTAATTAACTGCAAAAATTCGTTGTAGTTATTATAAATAAATGACAAAATACCCTAAAAACAACAATATTTATCAGGATAAATACAACTCGAATAAAAACTTTTGAAACACCTGTTAAAAATTGCATTAACACTGACATAAAATGTTGACAACATTTTATTCGCATCGCAACTTTACTCACCTTGGGTGCAAATTAATACATGGTATGGTGAGCACAAAGTTCACAATTAAATAACATGGTGAGTTGTAGTGGATAATTGTAAACAGGTCACCTTTTAATCACTAAAAATGACATTTATTTGCTTCATACCTACGTAATTGGATACAAGTTTACCATATCGGTGAATATTATGCCGTATTCGCTCAAATAAATAACCTGGTGCCGGTTCCGCAAGTGGACAAGTTAAGAGTTAAAAGTTAAGAGTTGAGTAAAATGACAAATGGCGAGTTAAGAGTAAAGTTAAAGTTTAAGAGAAAAGTTAAAATTTAAGAGTTGAGTTAAAAGTTGAGTGAAATGTTAAGAGTGGAGTTAAAGGTTAAAAGTTGAGTTAAGAGTTAAGAGTTGAGTTAAAAGTTGAGTTAAGAGTTGAGTTGAGAGTTGAGAGTTAAGAGACAAGTGGAAAATGATGGTAAAAAAATAAAAATGTGAAATTGGTATTGATATGGCTGTTCGCTGGCATGCTGCCAATGTTGTATGCACGACATTTGAAAATAACGTATCCAAAAAAATTATCGCTAAAAAAAAATCGCGGAACGTTGTTTCAAAATGGCCGTGCGGGGACAAAATATGATTGAAGATCAGCGTATCGCGCTTCTGCAACGAATGACCCATTTGTCTTTTAAATCAACTTTTAACTCACATTTTAACCTTTAACTCAACTCTTAACATTTAACTCAACTTTTGACTCAACTTTTAACCTTTAACTCAACTCTTAACTTTTAACTCAACTTTTGTCTCAACTTTTAACCTTTAACTCAACTCTTAACTTTTAACTCAACTTTTGTCTCAACTTTTAACCTTTAACTCAACTCTTAACTTTTAACTCTTAACTTGTCTACTTGCGGAACTGGCCCCTGGGGAATTATTATTTCGCCAGACATTTCTGAAGGGGGGATAATTCAAGGGGGGTTATTCTAAGTGAATTATTTTTTTGTCAAAATTGTCAAGCATACTTCTATCAACACATTTTATGATATATATACTCTTAAACAGAGCCAGGGGTATCTTGAATTTTGACCCTCAGAGTGGTTGGATAGATAGCAAATCGCTCCTCTGGAGGGATAGATAGCTGAAAAATTTTCTGGGGGGGGGGGTCGGGGGGGGATTGCGGGGGGGGGGGTTGTGGTGGTTCGATATATATGCTTTTTCGGGGCGTAGAAGGAAGAAAAGAGAGAAAAATCGCTAAAAGTATGTGTAAAATGGCTCAAAATGGCATATTGTACTAAATATAGCTGAAAATAAACAAATAGGAACCAGAACTATGATTTTGGAAGTGAAAATCTATAAAAAGGTATGAAAAATAGCGATTTTGAGCGAAAAATGGGGTATAGTTTCGCAAAAATCGCTCCAGATAGGTAGACAGTTGGGCGATTTGGGGGGTGGTTTAGGGGGTAGTAGCCCAAAATTTGCCCTCCGGGATAGATAGATAGCTAAGCGGCCTCCGGGATAGATACTTGGGCGGTTTGGGGGGTAACCCCCCCCCAACCCCCCCCCCCCCATTCGAGACCCCTGAACAGAGCCTGTTTGGGCACAACCAAATTACCATATGACTAAAGGGTGTATAATTTTTCCTATCTCATTTTTTCAAGAGGGGTATTATACAAGGGGGTTATTCAAGCAAATATTTATTTACCCTAAGTATTTAGATACTTATTAGTTTTATTTTTCGAATGTGTTACTAAGGAGACAAAACGATTTAAATTATGGTTTCAAAGAAGATAAATTTAGCTGTTGCTCCTTCAAATGTTTTCTGCGGCAAAATATCATATTTTAAAAATCCAGTACATATTTATCCACGAGTAGAAAATTATACAAACGCTAATTCTGAACTTTATCAAGTGGCAAACATTTCAAGTTACGTAAGTGTTCTACGTTAAATATCTTTACCTTAGCTTACTTTAAATTAAATAGTACCGAAAAATATCATTCTCCAAAAAACACCTTTGAAGTAACAGATTAATCCGTGAAGAAAGCACGCAAAGACCATAGAAAACCATTTATTATCTATAAATAATGATATTGTGATATTTTCCAAGGTTTTATATTGCGTTCATGCAACCACCCACTGTGAAATGGCATTTCCCCATGGCAACCAAACACTAAACATTTCTCAGTTATACTATAAAAATTTTACATAGTAAAACACCTGTTAAGTTTAATACCTGGGTGGAATAAAATTAACTAAAAAGTGCTGAAAAAGTGTGAAAGTAAAATGGATATTTTAGTCCTAGACATAAAAAAGTTTATCCCACTTTTCATATGTATCCCTTCAAGTTTAAGAAAAGACCACCAAAAATATACGTAAATAAGTGTTATTTATTATCTTGAATTCCTATCACCTTGGTAAATCCCCCAGGATATTTTTTTCACGTTTTTTATGAAAAACTGAAAAATTATGTATATTTGGCCTTAAAAAGTGAACCAAGGACACTCATAAAATACCAAAACTTTACAGAACAATTTGTTTCCACAAAAACAATCTCTTAAGCTTCGCTTTACCTGGGCACTTATAAACTACCAAATAATCCCAAAAATCGTAGATCATTATTTAAGGGAGGCATTAGAAAAGTAAAAAACCAGTTTTACTAAATAAAATAGTGTCTGGTCAAAACAAAATATGTAGTTCACCATTTAGAGTTTTGTATACTCAACCTAAAAGAACGTTTAGTTGAAGGTAAATACCACATTTTTAGCTAAAACATAGCTATTTCGCGCAAACTTTACCACTTAAAAAAACGTAAAAACACGAAAACTTTCGCATCAAAATGTTGAATAAAAGCGACATGAAAGTCAGTGCAATTTGGTGGGTGAAAATAATCTATCAATTTGTGGTTTCAATGGAGAAATTTTCAGTGAGCACACCCTTTCACTAGAAATACGTCATTACGTAATCAATTTTCAAATTACCTGCTTTTTCCGTTTGAAAAATAGAAAAGAGCATTTTTCATGCGCAATTTGAGTGGGAAATTTCACGTGCGACATCGAATTAGGACACTTTGCGATAGTTCGTGTAAATGCCCCCGATAATTTTTTTCCTGAAACAGAAAAAATGGTCAAATAAAAATAGCAAGAAGTTCAAATACTTTCGTTTAACCAGTTTTAGTATCTAATGTACTCCATTTTCAAGCAAAACATGACAAGTCATGTGAAGAAAAATGCCTAAAAATTCTAACACCTAGAGAATTTTTTCCACAAAAACTCGGACGAAAGTAAAAAAAAATGAGAAATGGGATGACCTTGAACAACACAACTGTGAACATGAAGGCTCCACAAGTTCCGCTACGAATGTGGCGGAAAATAATGGAAAGGGGCATGAATATACTATCCTGACCATAATTTTCTATGAAATCCACCGTATTCCATCAGAAAAAAAACAATAAATTTTTTTTCTTCATCAGGTTAATACATTGCCTTGACTATAGGTGTATTTGGTGCATAATTTGACGCGTGATATTAGCACATCAAAGTGTGGAAACATCCGCGGTAAAACATGCATAGATCCTTATATTCACACCTAAACTCCCCATTCGACATACTTCACTTTTAACTGGCAAGCTGCCAAAATCAAGGAAAATATGTTTTCCGTCAATGCCCCGTCATCCAGTCGGCACATCACTTTACATCGGACAAAAACTGTTGAATTTTACATGAAGATCTATGCATGAGATTAGCGCCGCGCAGTCCAGTTGTCTTTGATGTTGTTTGTGGTGTCAGACAAATTATGAAACAGTTTTATACAGATCGGGTGCCACTCTCAGACCTTGTAAAATGCCCTGTAAAATGTCAAATGTCATGCGAAGTGTCTAAAGTCATGTAAAATGCTCTGCAAAATGGCTAACGTATGGCTAACGAATGGTCATCTTCCAGAGCTTTTCCATGACTTTTGACGCTTTGCATGATATTTGACATTTTACACGGCATTTTACAGGGTCTGAGAGTGGCAGTCAACTGCATCCTATTCACAATTTTACTGTATTTTTCTGTATAAATGTATTGTGATGAGAAAAACGTAATTTTTCTTTTTGTTCATATTGGATATGGTAGATTTCATTGTAAACTGTGCAGTAAACCGACTATAGAAGATAATTAGTTCCCATTATGGCTAGTTTCATGTAAAATGGGACACTCTAAGGGGGAGGATTACTGAAGTGTTAAGAAATTCATGTCAAAACGAAGATTTACTGACAGAAAATTCTGATAAATTATGTATGTATGACGCAAGGGAGAAACTGGAGAACGATTCATGGAATGTTATGTAAAATGGAGATGGAGTGAATAGAAATGCAGCAATATAAAACAAAAGTTATGGTGCAGTGAGCATATTCAAAAGTTTGGAAAATAATTTTGAATAGAACAAAAAATGTTTGAATGCATCTGTCAAAACCTATCGGGAATGCATGGTTCGAAACCACGTAGAACCACATGAAACTTCAAAAAAATATATAAAAACAGGGCCAATTCCGCATGTGGACAAGTAACAAGCAAAATGATAGGCGATAAGTGGCAGGCAAGTCAACTGACACATAAACTTAACGGTCACAAAAAAATTATTAATGGAAACAAGTATTTATAGGTAAATATATACCATGAATAAATACAAGTTCTAGTCACTCAACTTACTGCTTACACTCTTACCTAGCACTTAGCACTTTTCTTGTCACTTGTCTATCTGCAGAATTATCCCCAGGGGGCAGTCCCATACCCTGTAAAATTTCAAATGTCAAAAGTCATGCAGAGTGTCTCAAGTTATCTAAAATCCCCTGTAAAATGGCAAACGAGTTTGCCATTAGCCAGGACCTTTTACATGACATTTGACAGTTTGCATAACATTTGATATTTTCCATGCCATTTTACACGGTCTGGGACTACCCTCAGAAGAGTAGAAGACCAACCAATTCTGTCTCCACCTCTGCATTCTCATCATATCATTGCCAAAATTCACTTGTCTCAACATTTTCTGATCACTAGAATTTGAGCTGCTCAAATCGTCCAGGGACCACTGATGCGACTGGTAAAAATTGCCCAAATCAAAGTTCTCTTGTCTCACTTTAATAGACTGTCCGGGAACTTTAGAAATGGACTTTAGCACTTCAGGAGGAGGCGGTATAGCTCTGACTACTTTAGCCCCAGACGGAAGCCTCTGACTGTGTTTCTTAGCCAAGTTTGACGAAATTTGAGTCGAATTTCGATTTTGATTGTGACTTTGATCGACCACAGATGTGAAATTGTCCACCGTGGCGCTGTCTGTCAGAATTTTCGCAGCGATGGCGGTATTTTCCGGGCGCAAAACGATTTTCTGTCTCAAACTCGGATCTTGACTTTGACTTCTTTTCGGCGCTTTTTCCTTGCTCAAACTGATGTCGAATTTACCCGAGAACATCTGCCTCCAGTTGCCGGATAATTTCTGGTTGACATTTGTTCCGCTAATTTCATTTCGGCCGGAAATTGTCCCATTTTGTCCATATTCGGCTAGGTGATTTGCGGACAAATTTGATTGCATGTTATTATTTTGCACTTCTTGAGAATATGATCGTGAATTATTAGTTTTAGGATTATCGCCGATAGTTTTCGAGACCATTTTCATCGATTTTTTGCCGCATGAATGGCGAAATTTCTATTACGGATTAGAAGTTTGTTGTCGGAAAATTCAACGGCAATGAATTTTATGGAGCAATTTTGAGCACGCATATGAATTCGATAAGAAATTTAGTGCATGAATGCGCATTTTTAGGGCGGGTATTATGCGAAGTTCCAGGGTAGAAAGATGAAATAATTGATCTGGAAATTATGTGGGGCCAATTTTCAGTTGCATTAACAAATTTATCACTGAATCGTTGCAAAATATCATATTTAAATAGGTATAGGGAATTTGCAATTTGCACTAAGTCAGAACTTTTGCATCGCTGAAGTTGAACCGACAAAATCACAGAGTATAAATAAAACTTTTGATCCACTTGATAAGATTCGAACACTTTCGAATTTAACTTTCACATTGCATTCGCATGTAGAAAAAAAACTAGTTCAACTATAAGAGTACACAGTAAATAAACAGACCAAAATCATCGCCAAAAAATCTAAAAACAAAAATCGACCCAGATTTTATGAAATTACTGGGTGCAGTAGCTCTAACAGCAAACACAGACACGTGAGAAAAACCGAACTTTGGCCCTAGTTGACAACGACAACAAATTCAACTGGTTCCCATCCCAATTCAAAGCTAGCAGAGGAGTAACACTACGCAATTTTGTATGCATGTATACTTCATGCCCCCTTGTAAAAAAATTCCACATAAATATACCGTAAATAAATTCCACATAAATATACCGCAATATCTTTTTCAACACAGCTTCATTTTCAACATGATTATCGTATTTCCTCGAAATACCCCCAGGGGGTTTATTTTTTCAGAGTGAAAATTTTGAGGGGGTATTTCGAGGGGGGGTTATTATTTCGCCAGAAATTTTCGTAAATATCGTAGTAAAGTATACGGTAAACACTTTTGCATTTGAACGTCGTTCTTCAGCTCGTCAGAAAGCTTTGAATTGGGGTCCGAACCAGTTGACATTTTGTGCCCTTGTCAACTATAGTGTGTGTAGGGCAATTGAAAAGAAAAACAACAGGGGAAAAACATCCCGTACTTAGCATTTTAACCAAAAAAATGGCCACCCTCAGACGGTAAATATTTACCTCAAACTAATCACTTCCCGGCAATGTTTTTATCGGAAACGGGACACGGTTCCATGCGCAAATTTCACGCGTTCGAATCGGATCTCAATATCACGCACGCAAAATGCGTGAGAATTAACAGGTGCGACGACAAAATGCACACCTGGGCCGAGATTCAATTAGAACGTAAGATATCAGACACGCTGAAGTGAATCGTGGATGATGGGTCCGCATGCTGACTGGTCAATGTCAAATCAAATGTCATGATGTAGCGTATTTACTCGAAATAACCCCCGGGGTGATTGTTTCAGAGTTAGAATTTTGAGGGGGGGGGGGTTAAACGAGGGGGGTATTTCGACGAAATAAGGTTAATGTGCAATTTGTCTGGGGAACAACACCATTTATTTTACTTGAATGCTAATGCAACGTATATGCACGTCTTCTATTTGCACATGCAAACTGATTTGCTTGACGCCATTTGTACCGCTTACAAACGCTTACAGCTTTACAAAATATCTCATTTTGAACAGTGCATTTTTTACGTATTTAGTAGTCTTTCCAGCCTTCATACTGATCCTACATTCAATTGAAAACTGACAAAAAATTATCGAGCCACACCTCAAATAACACATCGGAAGCAAAAGAAATACTTATGTACGTATAATCATGTCAAGTGAGCAAATCGAGGTTGGAAAATATCAGAATGAGAACTACACTTTTTGCAGGTGATGTCTAGTTCACTCGGGAAAAAAATTTATCAAATGAACTCCATTCTGAACCATAATTGAACAAAATTGGGAGAGTCAATAAATTTCTTAATTTTATTGCTCACTCTAACAAAATCTTTCATTGAGATAAAAATCTACCGAGAACAGAACACCCGAAAAATGACCCAGAAATTTCATTCGGTCAAACCGAGCCCAATTTCCAAACTCCCTAAAAGTCAACGCATGAATCTGTAAAACCGATGGAAATTAATGAATGCAAAAATAAATTTCGATATTTCTAATTTTTTATTATATTATTTTCGAGTTTTTTCACCATTGCTACGTAGCGTGATAATCAAATATTTGCAAATAACAAATGTTAAGACTTTAAATTTAAATAGAAACTTTCCATCTCTTAAGAAATGAAGAAAAAAGAATATGTTCATGTACAGAGAAGCAGCAGTAAATAGCAAAATTTAGAGACATTCCCAGACACGGGAAAATGTCCTGGAAAATCTCAAATGTCATCCAAGGTGTGAAAAGTCTTGTTAAATAATCTAGGAAATGTCAAACACTTGCAAACTGTTAAACGACATTTGCCATTTTGCAGGGCACTTTACAGGGTCTGGGATTGGCACATTATCAACAAATTCCTACGTAGACAAACGCCTTAGGTCACAGAATGGTTCCTGTGAATAGTTTCATAGGATCAATTACTGTGCAAATTGCTTTGCACATGCAATTGCAAGATTTGGGAAATGCCTGCATTGAAAACTAGAATAATTTCTGTCGTTTTAAAATACCGTATTTCCTCGAAATACCTCCGGGGATTTTATTTTTTCGGAGTGAGAATTTTGAGGGGGGGGGGGGGTTAAACGAGGGGGGGTATTTCGAGGGGGGTTTATTATTTCGCCAGAAATTTTTTGAAAACCAAGTACTAAATTGTCGTCCGAAACGTACGCAGACGTCGAAAATGCAACAAAAATCGCCATTTATAAGACTCTAAAGGCTTGTATAAGTGTGTAGACGTATAATCACTGTTCTCACATAACAGAGTCATCGTTTTTAACGTGTGTTTTGCATTATACTCCGGTTACTTTACACCCTGCACGCGTGGTTCCCGCTGGAAGTGTGCCAACGATGGTCAACGCGTCCAAGTTTCATAAAAAGATGACACGATTGATTGTTGTTATAATGTTATTGATTAACATATTCACATCGATGAATTTTTTTCATTTTTTTACGGAAATCGCATGATTTAATAATCATTGGCACACTTCCAACACGAGACATAAAACAGTGCGAGGGCAGAGTATCACGTACGCCGAGTATACCCAGATGACAAACCGCAGATTTTGCCATTTACGTTCGCTATACACTTAATTTGGGGGGGTATTTCGAGGGGGGGGGGGTTATAAGTTCATAGTGTCCATTTTGAGGGGGGTATTTCGAGGGGGGGTATTTCGAGGAAATACGGTAAATAGAACTTGATGTAAAATACCCACCTAGATACTGATCTCGTAAAAAAGACGCCACTAAAAATAAAACTTCCAAAAATATTTCCCATCTCCACTCAACACAAACTGCATTCAATTCAAGCGCACAACCCAAAGTGCCGATTTGGCACTTCAAAATCTTGGAAAACCACTAAATCGTACACACGCGAGAATAGAAACTCGCATCAACACTCAAATAAATGGAATACTACAGTGCAAACAAAATGTGCTAGAAAATTGATGTGCGACGGCACTTCAGTTCGAATCGAAGTTATGACACACTTCAAAGCGATTGAAGACGGCCCATTTTTCGCTGGCAAAGTGCCAAAAGTGTCCACATTACGATGGATTTTATGGGCCACATTTTACGATGCCACATAGCTGAACGTTTGTCTTTGACTGTCGTTTTACGCGTTCAAGCAATCAACAAAAATGCATGGCACTATTTTAGAGTGAAATAAGGTGATTTTAAAAGCGCCAGGCTTTCTTTGTGGCGCTAGCGCCAAGACGCCACAATCGAAAATAGCGTCAAAAAATGAAAAAGGCACCATTTTCATAGCAATGGAATGGCGTGGCGCTTTTTCAATAAAAACGACACCAAGTAAATAAAGTGACCCAGGATCAATTCCCACAAGTTGAAAAAGTGACATCAAGTAATAACGTACAGTTATATTAAGTGGTAAGTAATGTGACAAGTAAACTGTGTCAGTATATTTTCAGTCTACTAAACAATTATCAGTTGTCAAATTTAGGTAGATTTTTGTTACTAACTTGTTCTAACATATTGTAACTTGACTTATCAGTTATAAATTTACTTAACATTGGTACCACTCTTTGCTACGTGTTTACTTGTCGAATAGGCCAAGGGAAATTTAAATTCAATAACATGAGGAATCCATTTATTTATTGACTTTCAATATACCGTATTTCCTCGAAATACCCCCCCCCTCGAAATACCCCCCCCTCGTTTGACCCCCCCCCCCCCTCTCGGGACATCTATGAAACAATCACCCCCCCCTCGAAATACCCCCCCCCCCAAATTGAGTGTAAAGGGAACGTACATGACGATAACTGTAGTTTGTGTTCGGTGTACTGCAGAACACACGTTAAAACAATGTCGGTGTCACGTTACAACAGTGTACATACCATCTACATACTAATATTAGTCTACTGAACCTTATTAATGGCGGTTTTTGTTGCATTTTTCGACGTCTGCGTACGTTTCAGACGACAATTTCGTACTTGGTTTTCAAAAATTTTCTTGTGAAATAATAACCCCCCTCACTCGAAATACCCCCCCCCCTCGTTTAACCCCCCCCTCTCTGGACCACTATGAAACAATCACCCCCGGGGGGTATTTCGAGGAAATACGGTAGGTAGATATTTTTATGCATGGTATGCCTTCGCTCTAAGCAAAGAGTGATAAATAGGGCAAAATAAAGAGCAAGGATTGAAGAAAAGGTTGAATATATTTATGTCACGATAAGCCCCAAAATTGGAATGGTCGTTGGCCCATGAAATAAGGCTTGGCCATTTTCGTTTCCGGTAGATTTCGCTGATGCGGCAAAATGCAAATTTCCTGGCACACACTCAAACCCGTCCAATTTTTAGATTAAATTTTGCAATGGAAAATCGAAAATCCACTATTGAAAAAGTATATGCGACACATTTTTATCTATACCAATGAACCATCACAAAAAATTCGTGATGCAAAATTTCCCGGCAAAGTTCACACAAAATGGAACCTGAAAGTCAGTCAAAGTCACAGATAAGACGCCTCAGTGGTCACACGATTTTTGTCTCCAGAAAATCCAGGATCCAATTCCAGACATTGGCATTGTCATGCAAAGTGTCAAAAGTCACGAAGCTTTCCATTTTACATGACTTTTGATACTTTGCACGATATTTGGCATTTTACAGACGACACTTTGCATAATATGTGACATTTTCCGGGCAATTTTACAAGTCTTTAACACCTTGCATTACATTTTACATTATACAGAGCATTCATTTTACATTACCTTTGACACTGTGCAAGACATTTTCCATTTTAAACGGCATTTTACATGACTCTTGACAGTTTGCATGACATTACATTTTACAGGACCGTGTTACATTTTACAGTGGTCTTGTCTTCCAGTTACATGTGCCAATTGAACAGACACCTACAGATTCTTGACACTTTGCAATCAAATATTTCGAAACTTATCTTGAATATTGACACTTTTCTTGCCAGTTGACAATGGAATGAATCGGCGCCCGCGTGAAATCAAGCGGAAACGAAAATATTATATAATATCAAATTGAAGACAATTTCGTAGGTGTACAAATCAAATACGACCATTTATGGAACAATATTTGAACTTTGCTGAACTCCTAAATCCATAATTTATGAATGCGCCAGTGAAATTTTATAGCGCATTTTGGCTGGGGAGATATGAAAGATGGATTAGTTGTGAGATGGGAAAGTGAACTAAATACGGACAATAAATTTCTGGGCGCCAAACTCTCTACTGTGATGTGCAAAAGTCTCCAATTTGGGCGACCCTTTGACCCATACACCCTAGTTGACATCAAAATTCGTGTCAACTAGGTAAGTTCAATTAAATTTTGTTTAATTGTGTGATTTCAACTATCCTATCCTATGTTACCTATTTACCTATTTGTGTGAGCATACCTATTTACCGTATTTTCTCGAAATACCCCCCTTGAATTAACCCCCTCGAAATACCCCCCTTGAATTAACCCCCTCGAAATACCTCCCCCGTCTTGAATGATGTAAATCATGTATTCAATCTTCAATGTACATGATGTATTCATTGGGGTCGAATCTCAGCGCAGCTATACATCGAGTTATTACCAGTTTTGGGTATGTAAAAGCACATTCTTTACTACGATATTTACGAAAATTTCTGGCGAAATATTAAACCCCCTCGAATAAGCCCCCCTCGAAATACCCCCTCAAAGTTTCCCCTCTGAAAAAATAAACCCCCTGGGGGTATTTCGAGGAAATACGGTAGTTAATTTTATATCGCGACACTTGATATTCATTGTTTCTGTTAAGTGTGATTTTTTTTTAAAATTGTGTCATTCAGTTTACATGGAGTTGACACGGATTTGCGAGGTCAACCAGTGTGTGGGCCCTAAAACACGTTTGCATACAAAAAGTTATGTACAATACTTTTTGATTGTATTTATTATATTTAAATATGCAGCTAAGAAACGAAACAATGAAAACTAAAAAAGCCTCAGTAGAGGTTAAAAAATATTAATCAATCTGCAACTTCCTTATTGCATGCGGAAATGTACCTAAGAGCTTTCAAATGTAAAATACCAACATCGGTGTAAACATGGAAGGTCTAAATTCTGGACACACCAAAGGAGTAAAAATCGAACACATCTCGGCACCATCAAAACTACACATAACTGTATTATGAGCACATTTATCACTCGACACAAATGATACCGCTGTCACAAATTCATCACAGAGTATTTCATCATTTTAAGACACGAATACATACCTGCAGTACTACACCACGTAAATGGAAACAACGTAAATAAAGTGAAAGATATTTACACTTTGTAGTGACCACTGTCCACTACACTTTGAAGTTAACTCGGCAAACCTGGGAATTGGGGGTGCACTTAATTCTATGTTTGTACAAAAATTAAAAGATGCATACGTCGGAAAACTCTTTTTGTACAAACCCCCAGGGGTCTCCTAGGGGGGGGGGCTGGGGGGGCTGCCCCCCCCCCAAATCGGCCAGCTATCTATCTATCCCGGAGGCCGCTCAGCTATCTATCTATCCCGAAGCAAAATTTTTGGCTACTACCCCAAAAGACCCCCCCCAAATCGCTCAGCTATCTATCTATCTGGAGTGGTTTTTGAGAAATTTTGCCCCAACTTTCGCTCAAAATCACTAATGTTCGCACCATTTTATAGTTTTTCACCTTCAAAATCGTGCTTTCCGGCTATATACATGGTTATATACCAATTTTTAGCCATTTTATACCTACTTTTGGCTACTTTTAACTGATTATTAGCGATTTTTTCCCCTTTATGCCTTCTTAACCTTGAAAAAGCCTATATATTGTGCCCCCGCCAGCCCCCCCCCCAAGCCCCCCCCCAGAAAAATTTTCCAGCAATCTATCCCTCCGGAGGAGCGATTTGCTATCTATCCAGCCCCCGCGAGGGCCAAAATCCTGGAGACCCCTGCAAACCCCTTAATTTTCATTTTCTCAAATAACGTAGAAAATGTATGAAACAAAAAATCTACATTCAGGAATAAATCCCTTCATGAATATTGTACTGAATCCAAAAACGAATGAGGCGTCAACAAAACGGCATCACTTTGGCACTAGATCCTGGCGTCGAGTAAATACTCAGCATTTAACAAGCCCGCGACAATTCCGCCCAAAATTTGCGAAACACTTTGAAATCGATACAAGATCGATGGCAAACATCTTCAGAATGCAAATTTACAGTCACAAAGTCACAAATATAAAAATCACAGCGAAATCAACGACTTGGATGGATGCAATTACGGGAAATTTGGCAATAAGCCAAGCAAAAATACCTCAAAATGCCTATAAAAAGGGCATGAACTTCCAATAATTTCCCATTTTCACCTTAAATCACAATGAATTCAGAGCACAAAGAGCGAATATCCGAATGCAGAAAAACAGTTTTATTGACACAAATTTTATTCGTGTATTCAAAACACGCCAGTCTAGTAATTTCCTTCATTTCCAAGGTCAAACTCGCGCAAAAATGGTTCATTGTGAAGCCAAAACCGGGGGCATAAATTCGCAATTCAGGTGCGTCAGACAGGTAAATTAATAAATTATTCACATGGGATAAACAAAGGGAATTTTATGTGACTGAGCTTTTTGGATGCGTGCCAAAAGCTTTCATGGCTGGCAAACAGGGAAAATGTGAAAAATTTAATGAAAACGTTCGGGGTAAGAAATTTTTTTACCGGGACAGTGCACTAATGCTTTTAGATAAATGACGGGAAAATGCAGCTGATGTGAAACTGGATAGCCGCGAGCAAGTTCATTTTATTCTACAAAAACACTATCTTCAAAATGACAGGAAATCTAATCCGCGGCTAAAAAAGCGATGTGACAAAATGTCCCAGGAAATGGCCCACAGGATGTTTATAAACTCGATTTTATTTTGAGTCCGGGTTTAAAATGTGGTAAAGTCTTCCTGCAAACAGAAAACTGCATACGTGGAAAATCCACTGAATCAAAAGAGCAAATTTGATGTGAATGTGCGGTGAATTTTCCACCTACGAAAAACCATCACCGTGCCCTACAAGATGCATCATTTCAGATTTCACACTCAGCAGAAATACATACAATTTATGTACATCACTCAGCCTTTTTACATACACATTCAATGTATTCGCATACCTCTAAAGCATCATGTGAAAGTGTACAACATCTGGTAAAGTTCTACTGGACATTTTGACAGACTGGCTCCTGCTAGGAAACTTTCTGTTCCTGTATTTATATTTTATATCCCTTATTTTGTATATATCCTATCTTCCTGTATTTATATCTCTATTTTTTTATGCGAGCTGAGTTCTTCGCTAAAGCATGACACTGAACATGCTTTACCTGGAAAATTCACAATATTTGAATATATTTAGCAGCTAACTTAGCACCACAAGTACAACGCCTCCCCATATTTTTGAAATTTAATTGGCATTTATAACTAAAAATAAAAAATTTAATAAACCTATTTCTTTCAAATAAAATTGCATAATGAGTAAAAGGAAACACCAATATAATGTATGTAATATCAGCATGTATGTAATATGTGCCACAGAGGGGTAAGACAGCTGTGTAGCAGTGAACAGCGCAATGTGCTCATTCAAAATTTGATTGAAGTTTGAACCGCAAAACCGACAGCTGAGTGAGAGAAAATCGCGACTTTTTTGGAAGAAAAACAAGAACCATGGGGGTAATTTGAGAATGATAACTCTGGATAGTTTTTCACTTTTTTTTTGTTAAAATGGGAAAAAATCGGCGTTTCAACGTTTATCAGTACTGTCAGACAAAACAGCAAAAAAACACACGACAGCTGCAAATTTCCCACTGCGGATGTCACAAAATGTCAATTTCAATCAATCAAAAGGTCAATTTGCGGCCCAAAAAACATCTGAAAATGGGCAGCCAATATTCAAAAAGTGCGCTTTATTGAAGTGATATGAAAACGCGACATGTCAAGTGTCAATGTCACATGTAAAATGAGCATGCGACCCATGTGGAAATATTGGCAAATCGAGTCAGTAGAAAAGTGATATTTGACCACCGGAAACCAGATAATAGGTGCCGGAAAATTTTCACTTTTACATTTATAATGGGTGATATTTCAGGTGCAATTTCGGTAGTGAAAAGTGCCAAGAAATGTGGTAAGTGTTAAGTAACGTTTAGGTGGTAAGTCAAGAAAGTGTAAAATTAAAAGTGTCACGTAATCTTTATAAATAGCTTGACTGAAATACCGTCTTAACTGATCACCAATTTTCTTGTTCCTTGTCCACTTGCAGAATTGGCACAAATATCCGTGAAAGTTTCCTACATCTTATGAAAGAGTTTACCTAATACATCCCTAAAACTACCGAAAAATTGTAAAAAGTCAACTCTGAATCACTTCAAATTTGACAATTTTCAATCCGTGAAACGTCAGCCAGCGGCGAGGTACGAGGGCTGGGTATTTATGTTCAAGAGAAATACCGGAAGAAAGATCATCGGTCAAGAATCATGCACTGGCGAGTGCAGCAGCACACCGCAAATACAGCGTGGCCCAGGTACCTGGGCAACTCCTACATGGACCTGTAAATGGCAAATGTCATGCAAAGTGTCAAAATGTGCGTAAAAGGCCCTGGAAAACGAACAATTTTCTTCTCTGTACATTTGACATTCAAAGCGAATTTTACATGACCTTTCACACTTTGCATGATATTAGGCATTTTACACGGCAGTTAACAGACAGAGGTAAAAAATCTAATTTCAAAGTAAAAATGAACCACCCTGTATAAGTGCGGCAGCAAGTGCAAACACTTGCAGGAGTCATGCATATGGGATGAAAAATGCATGGAACTCCCCTTTCATCACTAGAATACTGGCTGCTTTCATAGAAAAAATGGTAATATTTTTTAAAGAAGTCAAAGTGAGAATGCAAACTTCGAATGAATACATGCATAAAATTCAACAAACAAACAAGTTCTAAATTTCCATCAAGAAACATTAAAAACCCATAACTTAACTAAACAATTGTCCCATACAACTAATAGCGGGAGAGACATAAAAACGGGGAAATAACTATCAATTTCCATTCAAAACTTTTCATGAGCACTCAAATACTAAATCACAGGCACATCACAATTGAAAATATCATGGAATTACACCAGGAAAACCAGTTCGTTTCATCCACGAATAACCAAAAACCAATATGTTTCTAGACAATTCTATGCGGTTTCAGACGGGATATTATAAAGGAAACGGCATGCCATTCATTTGCACATTATTATACCTGCAGCCAGGTAAAACCGACCACTATTTTTTCCACATTTCAATTTCATTTCACTCAAAAGAAGAATAGGAGTATAATAATGAAAAGCGCCGCCTGCCCTAATACATCACACATTACGGCTTGTGTACAGAAAATACATAGGTAATATTAAATGGAAAGCTGTGCAGGGTGGCGCAAAATGATCGATTTGTAGTTTTGGATAAAGTGCTAAGTGGGGTAAAAACGCATGGTGCCTGTGGAAATCGATCCGCGCATGCAATATATAGGAGATCTGGTGCCACTCCCAGACCTTGTAAAATGTAAAATGTCATGCAAAGTGTCTAAAGTCGGGTCAAATGTCCCCCCCCCCCAACCCCGATACTGAACCCCTGCGCGTACCCACTTTTCAACACTCACATGAATCAATATATACTTAAAATGCGAGGAAAATATGATTGAAAATAATTATTACATTTAGCAAATACTGTAGGCTCGACAAAGGGTTGTTTATTTTTACCCACCCTGTATGGAACATTTAATGAAAGCTCCATTTATTTTTACATTCGTCAAAATATTGGAAATGCATAGTGGAAATTACCCACATACAGATCATATACTTGTGTGATCATTAAATTTAGTAAATGTGTTGACAAAATCTGTAGCACTTTGCAAAGACCTAAAAATACTGTAAAAACTCACTAACCTACATGGAAATGTTATGTTATGTTAATCATAAATACAATTTTTGACATAAATTTTCCCAGTTTTTCGCTTCCACGGAGTGACGAAAAATAAGTAGGTACCTCGCTAAAATGTAATAAGGCTCAATATCAAAATTCAAAACTCATAAAAATTTCACCCGACACATTCGATTAGCATTATGCACTTCAAAGCACAATGATCTTCTAAATTCATCAAAATTCTATCCAATAATTTTACCGATCAATTTCAATTTTATACACATTAAAAATTTCAGAGCGAACGCCGTTACAACGGCACAAAGGGAGTTCCAACGGAATTTTGTGTATTTTACACAAAAATGAAATGTAGAGAGCGACAAAAGTTGTCGCAATTTCGCATGAAAAAAGTTCGCACGGAAAATGTGGCAGGTAAATAAATACATAAAAACCTTGTATTATAAAAGTAAAAACCGCCCAATCGAATTAAACTAAATCGCATTTGACTGAAAAATAGGATGAAAACACTTCAGAATATACGCACGTGCCATATTCGAAATTCACATGCAACAAAAAGCACTTCAAAAATGTTGCATACACTCACTCCTAACATAACTTCATGGGTGAATTTAGTGAAGTTAAAATATTATACTTACCAAGACCAAAGCCACACACAAAAAAAAGGAATTTTTCGCGCCCTCAAATTAAGAGGAGAGATGCAAAGTGCATGCGGAAAAATGTTTGAAAAATAGAAAGTAGAACTTGAAAAAAAGAAGGAAAAAAATACTCAATCAACAATCAGCCAAAACTATTTATAGCGATTGGACTGAGCGCTATGTATAGGCAAACAGTTTTACAGTGTTTTCATGAATAAAGTCACATGAAAACATGCAGCAAACGACCCTAGTAGCGAGAGATATGTAATGAAATGGTTTTTTATTCGGATAGGAAATATTCAAGGTGTGGTGTGATGTCATTAGACTCCAAGTAAACAAAACAGGAAAAACTCATCAACCTTCACAATTTCATGAGTCAAGCCACAATACCAAAACAGACCACAAGCTGGGAAACCAGGAACGTGTACTGTTAGTGATGGAAATGTGCCTGGCCCTTGAATTATCCCCTTTTACGCCAAGTGAACCCACCAGCAGACTCTGTAAAATGCCCTGTAAAATGTCAAATGTCATGCAAAGTGTTTAAAGTCATGCAAAATACCCAGGAAAATGGCAAACAACCAGTAAAAAATTCTTTTGGCATTTTCCAGGTCATTTTACATGAAATTTGATGCATTGCATGACATTTTACATCCTGGTCTGGTCTGGGAGTGGCGCTAAATACCTGATAATACTGTTTTTAACTTTAGCCCGACGTTAGCTGATCTTGTTTTCCTTGGCGCTTGGCGCCGGCGAAAACTCGGCCGTAAAGTAAACCCGGCCGTAAAGTAAATCCGGCCGTAATGTATAGTTGTACAAACGTATTTACGTTTACTCGATAAATACGTATACTCGAGTGCTGCGTAAATACGTTTATTTACGTTTCCTCCCGAAAAAATACTGGTACTCACCTACTCGCGTACTTTTACAGTAAAGTACGCGTGTACAGAAAGCGTAATTGAGAACATTCTTTGAGTGCATAAAAAGCAAAAAATCACTAACACGAATAAAAACGGCTGAAAAAATAGCGTAAACTAACAGCTGAAATTATAGAATTCGCGATGGGTAGGGATAGCGACGACTCTCGCTTTCACCTATACTCATTTTTACGTGTTCCTAGGTACAAAATCGAAAAATTCCTTACTTTTACGCTTTCCCTGAGTATTTACAAATATTTCAGTTAAAGCGGCGTTTACACTGCAAAATGTGCCGACAAATCAAAAAGTGAAAAAGTTCCATAAATCCAGAAAAAAGTTCCATATCTGCGAGAAAAAACAGGTCAGTATACTCACTAGTTAGGTGCACTCACATGCCAAATTTCAGATAAATCGGTCTTTTCGTCTCATAGTTATAAGCATTTGAAAAATTTTGCGTTGTCGGTTCGCTTTTTTGCATCGATAAAATGTTGTTGTCGGCACAAGCTTTTCATTGGCGACAATGGGACGATGAGTGCTTGTCGTCACACAAGAAACAATGTTGTCATGGGAGCCTGATTTTTGTTGTCGATTGTCGCCACAAGCTGCGAACGTGTTTTTTTTCATTTTTTTGTGACGACAATGAGTAAATTTTTCAAGAGGCACTGGAGTTTACCATAGTTGCTTATATAAGTGTGTGAGCAAGTAGTTTATAGTGAGTGAGAGGGGGAATGCATATACCGTATTACCTCGAATTAACCCCCCCCCTTGAATGGATCCTCCTCATAATGCCCCCAGGAGGTAGTTCAAGACCATGTAAAATACCCTGTAAAGTGTAAAATGTCATGTGTCATGAATTAGACCCTGTAAAATGCCAGGGTTTATACTAGCTACATAATTAAATATATTTATAAGTCTATTGAGTCTTTTACATCGTGGTTTTGTGCATTTTTGTACATCTGAGTACATTTAAAACAATGAATAAGTACTGGGAGTTCAAGAAATTTCTGGTGAAATAATACCGCCCCCCTTGAAATACCCCCTCGTTTAACCCTCCCCCTAAATTTCCATTCTGAAAATGAACACCTTGGGGGGTAATTCAAGGAAATACAGTCCTTTCAAAGTATCAGACTCAACAATTTGTTTGTGATGCTAAATCCCTTTTATGGTTTCTGTATTTCTTCTAATAGATTAGTGCTCTTCCATTTTGTGTCAATATTTTTCATTGTCAACAATAAATATCTTTTTGAATGCTGGAATTTAGGTAATATCTATTTGAACATTCTCACCATTCATTCTTTACGTTTTAGTTTTTTGTCACCCTTCCAATGTATTTGGGTGTGAACTAAGTTTCTTGTATTTTTTGCGATTTCATAGAAATGTGTCCCATTCTGTTGTATGTTGGGCGATTTTGATGCCCTTTGAGTATGTTTTGGTTTGGGTTCTGGGCTATAACGAAAAAAATTTGTTTCCTCAAATAATCCCCCAGTCCCGAGCAGGGGTCTCCAGGATTTTGGCCCTCGCGGGGGCTGGATAGATAGCAAATCGCTCCTCTGGAGGGATAGATAGCTGAAAAAATTTTCTGGGGGGGGGCTTGGGGGGGGGCTCGCGGGGGCAAAATATAGAGGTTTTTTCAGTGCATAGATGACAAAAAGTGGAAAAAATTGGTAAAAACGGGCTAAAAATGGCTAAAAATAGGTATTTAAACATGTACATAGGGGAAAGCCGCTATTTTGAAGGTGAAAAACTATAAAATGGTATGAAAATTAGGGATTTTGAGCAACAATTGAGACAAAATTTCTCAAAA